>CAJQUN010000245.1:0-600000 GCA_907163345.1 Haberlea rhodopensis
CTGCTGAACCATTGTAAGGACCCCAAGCCCTTAAACCTTGATTAGTGTATTAACCACTATGTGTGGTACATGCTTTCTATAAAATGTCAATCGGGAAGCTCTGATGATACTTAATCATTGCCTGTCAATGAAAGACTCATATGGTTGCCCCTTTACCCACCCCTTGGTGCCACTTTTCACATTGTAAACTTTTATAAAAATTTGGGCAGAGTCTCCCCATAAATAGAGCTATCCCAAACAGAAGTACAACACATAACAAAATTCCCGGCCAGGGAACACATAATACTCAACAGAAAGCAGTAATACAAGTAGATTCCCAGCCAGGGAAGACACCACACATATGTCAACAAAAGTGGGTTCCAACACCCACATAATACACCAATGACTCTCATATCATTCTAGCCAATTCAACCTAATGCATGCAACCTTAAATGAAAGAGAGAAAGGCTCATGCCTTTATATACAATCCATATACAAGTATAATCGTGCTCACATGCGAGCATCATGAATATGAATATGTATAAATCCTCAGGTGTATATATAGGTACTCTATACGATACCGTGCTCCATCAAGCCCTGGTACCACGATCCTGGGAGTACCTCAAATCAACAGCTCGAGCTCAGCTCCATAGCCATCGATGTACCTGTCCACCTATCCCAACAGAGACAGCCCCCAACGGGGTGAGCATACCAATACCCAAAATCCCATAATCATAATAATGAAATTCATAATTTACAACACAAGTAAATACTAATGAATTTAAATGATACTCCCTGGATGGCAACATCCTCATCCGGGATTCCGTGTACTGTCCCTGTTCTCACAACATCAAACTCATCAAATCTCATAAATCAGTAAATCAACACATTGATTTACACATCGCATGCCTGATTTACAATATCAATAATGAATGATTCCAAGTTCATATACATGCAAAAATAGATATATCAATATCTATATTGATTTCATAACCTTGCTTTCCATTATACTTAGACATCTCATATGTCTTATAATGAAAACATGAGTCTATGAACCTAGACATCTCAAATGTCTCATAATGAATACATGATTCTACGAACCTAGACATCTCAAATGTCTTACGAAGAATGCATGATTCTACAAACCTAGACATCTCAAATGTCTCATAATATAGTCATATAAACCCAGTACCCCATATATCATGTAAGAGTCATCCTACTCTAGTGTCACGCACGCTACAAGCGGCGATATCAAGATTTGGGTCATTCCTTGGCTATATCAACATATATATATAACCATACGCAAAACATTCAATGCAATCAAAAAACACCTTATGCATTTCACATATATATAGTAATGCTCGTACGTCGCACGTACCTTAAATCTCCGAAGTCCGAGCCAAGCCTTGCTCGAGTTCCATGCCCCGAGGAATGATGTGCTAACACGATAAATAATTCACAATTATTTACGAACATGTAACCTATGCTCAAGCACACCCATATCCCTCACAACATTGTCAATACACGACAATTATCCTCTTAAAAGACCCGGGGCAGGGTACATGCAGGGAAGGAAATAATGAGACAATCGAAATTTGTTCAAGAATGCCCTACAAATCGAACCTTAATCTCACAATTTCGAACCCAAATTAAATACCATAATTCATCTAAAATGTCAATTAATCAATCCATAGCATGAATAATCATCCCACATGCCAAACCCCCAAATTTGAAATCCAAATCCCTAAAATTCGAAACCCAAACAAGCCTTTAAATTCGAACCCTAACAATTCTTCAAATTCGAACCATAACATCTTAATTCGATCCCACTTAAGCATCATAATACACCTAAGATGTGAATTAAACCATCAATGGCAAGAATCATCACCTTTGCCAAAAACCCCCAATAATTCGAAATTTAATCCCTACGAAATTGGGGAAATTCGAAACAATAAAGGCATGGAAATACATGAAAAAGACGAACAAGGGGTTAGGGAGGTTACCCAACGAAAATCGGAAGCAAAATCGGACGAAATCCGATGAACCCTAACTTTTGGGGATCGACGCATATCCGCAAAATCCGACTTCCACACGCGATGAAACTTCGAATTGATGGAGGGGAAAGAAGCGCCTCGCCGAGACGACGCCGTGGGTAGGTCGGACGCGCCCATCGGCGGCCGGACGGCGGCGGGCGCACCGCTTGAAGCCGCGGGGGGCAGGGGCTGACGGGAGTGGCGCGCGGGGGGAGAGAAGAATAAAGGGGCTGAAATGAATTTTTGTGTAAAATTTTGGGTTTAATTGGTATTTATAGCAAAAATACCCCGAAAAATTAATAGCCCCACAAATACATCATGATTCCTTAAAAATCATCTGTTTTCAAAAACTCTCTCTCTAACTCCAAAATCCCCTACCGGTGCTCACACAGCACCCGAGATTCCGAGACACATCAAAAACCCAACTCTTAGGTTTTACACCGTAATGTGAATACAATCTCAACCTCCGGATCCAACGATCCCAACTGCCCAAATAAACGAGCCCAGAAGGCTCAATACCTCAATTAAACTCCAAATCGTCACGTAAAACCACTTTAGGGATTATTAATACTCCGGGATTAACACCTATAATCCCTGGTCATCACATTATCCCCCACTAAAAGAATTTCGTCCTCGAAATTAGCACTGGTGTATCACGTAACACCCAGGCTACACAACAACATGAAGCCAGAACCTCGATTCTTGACCATATCAGAATCGTATAAATAAACGCAAGGGTACCTACCTCGCATCAACTCTGAAACAAGGCGACTTACCAATACCAACATATCACCCAAGAGGTAAAACGTACCTCGATGCGGGTCATCCCAAAAGTCAGTCCCTCATGACTGCAAATCAACCAATACTTACGACTGTAGATCGGACAGTCATCCTTCGTTCTAATACAACAGTACGAACACATCCTGAATGACACCTCAACCGTAAGAACGTTGACCTCGTGTCAAACTCTGGAGTGGAATAGACTTCCAAATCCATCATAACGTCAAAGAGCGTCAGCACCACTCAACGCTAACAGTCCAAAAGCAGTTAGTCAACTGAAACTGCAAGGATTCGAATCGCTCTTGATTCTATCGTAGATATCATCCAATGATATTTTACTATGACTTACGATGTCTAACATACATCGTTACGAGGGAAACACTAGTACAACCACGGTGTACACATACCAAACCTGGTTTCCACTTTCAACTTCCTCCATCGAAGGAGTAGTCGCCTCATTGCAACTTAATTTGGGCAACTCACGGCCACAAATTTAAAACGAAAGACATCTCGCAAGATGTCCACTTACGGATGTTCCAAGAATCACGTCCTGATCATAAATAACAACCGAGACTCCGCAGAGTTTACATTTCTTAAGGGGCATGCAATAAACCCATTGCATCCTCAACGCTTGTGTCGTCAGCGACACTCAACCAATCCGAAATCCTGCCATCCCTTGAAATCCTCGGATTTAACAATCCAAACTTGGGAAGGCTGTCGCATAACTCGAAGGAAAACACCAACAAGGGAAATACCTTAACCCTCACAAGAAAATCCCTCTTCAAGGGAGTCAACTAACTTCACGATTATCCCTCATAAACATCGTGCCATGGAGATTCCCAATCTCAAGGTGTTCCATATCTCACATCAGAGATTTAACCATCCAAAAATAGCATAACTCTATGCTTAACAGAGAGGAAATCAATAACTGGCATCCGTATACTCACCGGTATACCTGCCTAAGCACTGATATCACATGCATACTCAATGCACTCGGCTCGGGTATCTACCACATATCCCTAAGCCCCAAACACAACCGTCAATTCTGAGTCATTCCTTACTCAGTGGAGGATGAAAATCGACGATTAACAATACACGGCGTGATTCCCAAGATCAACACCACTTGCACCAACTTACCGAATCTTTCAAGATTCCCAAATAGGTATAATACTACCTCCTTCCTCGCAAGGGAAATGCCATCGAACTCGAGATCCACAAGTCTCGAACCATCGTTCGGAAAAACTGGATACAATAACACCCATTGTATCCCAATACACGGGTTCCTTTAGATTGAGTCAATAACAACCTGATGACTCTCTTGTTGGTACTCCAACATCCTGAGCTGTCCCAGACAAGTCTCCAAGATTTAAACATAAACGTATACACGTTTCAGCGAGGCACGAACAACCTTAACCTCAATGACATGGTGACTACTAGAGTCCACCACAATCCACATCGTATCACCTTACGATTTGCCAAACTTGGTTCCAACGAGCAGTGTAACGGCTCTAGCAAGCCCATCATGGTGCTACACACACGCGGCAGACAACCTAGTCTCTGCCTCTTTAGGTTTACCTCAAACCTACCAATAAGACGGACGTTTCCACATGGTATAACATACTATGGGAGAAAACTCAATAGAGTAGTGGGTCTTTATCCAACATTCCTCAATGCCGATACACCCTGGACACTCCAATGTCCCTATGTACTTAACATAACCTGATCCTACTCCCTTAGGACCCATCATACACCCTCAAGGGTGGTGTGACCATGTCCACCACATGTCACATCGACAGAAAGCGAGTACTTTCCTCCATGATTACTCCTGTCGTCAAATCACATGGCCAAAAGCCACTCCAACGAGCATACCTCAAGGGTATCACCACTCGTAAAATGATTACCCCCAAACATAAGCTGCGGTACAATCACATGTACAGCGCATCCATCCATTCCTCGAGCAACCCGCTCGGTATAAGGGTCACGTCCATCGGTGTCGCACACACCACCTTGTGCTCGGTACTGGCACCCAAGGCATACCACAGAATACGTATACTCAACGCATCGATCATCGTAACGATGATGCATGTCTAATAAGACATCTCCTACACCATCGTCATCGTCATCCCGTGACGACACATGCCAACTCATGGCATCTAAAACATTGCCCACTAGTGACGATATATGTACATCAGCGTATGTCAATCCACTATCATGCTAGTAAAAATAGGCATAATAAAACATGTATATCAATGCATGCCAGCTACAATAAGCTAATAAAATAGCAATATCTCATACCTCATCGCTAGTGATATAGCGTCATACCTGTCTCCGTCGCTCAATAATAGTGCGTAATCAGCACCCATCGCTCGAAGGCGGCAAAATCCTGTGCTGAGTACATAGCGGCAAAATCCCTCGCTATAGAATCGACGGCATGACACCTCGTCATATAATAAGTGGCATGAAACCTCGCTATACACCTGAGTATGAATCATCGTCCACATAGTAGCGGAAAGAGGCATCGCTATCAATACACCTGGCGGAATGAACCATCGCCAATAGATATAGCGGAATGAACCGTCGCTATAAATACACCTGGCGGAATGAACCATCGCCAATAAATATAGCGGAATGAACCATCGCTACAAATATACCTGGCGGAATGAACCATCGCCAATAGATATAGCGGAATGAACCGTCGCTATAAATACACCTGGCGGAATGAACCATCGCCAATAGATATAGCGGAATGAACCATCGCTATAAATACACCTGGCGGAATGAACCATCGCCAATAGATATAGCGGAATGAACCGTCGCTATAAATACACCTGGCGGAATGAACCATCGCCAATAGATATAGCGGAATGAACCGTCGCTATAAACCGTGTCCTCATAGAGAAATGAATATAAATCGACACAGCGGGACACATCACCGCTATCATCCGTGTCATCACAAAGGAATGAATCATCATCCTAACAAGCGGCATCTCATCCTCGCTTCTTCATACAAGCGGTATCTCATCCTCGCTTCGTATGGCATACCCCGCCTCCATGTGCAAGCGAGCATCCCCGCCCGCTCCACATTTTTAGCGGTACAAGCATAAGCTTCTTCATACAAGCGGTATATCATCCTCGCTTCGTATGGAATACCCCGCCTCCATGTGCAAGCGAGCATCCCCGCCCGCTCCACATTTTTAGCGGTCAAGCATAAGTATAAAAATTCTCACTGTCATAAGCAGGACTCCTGGAATGTATAATCATCATTCCTTTTTATACTCCATATTTCCTGTAACCTGCAACCATCAGGGTTAACAACAATAGCCATATACGCTATGCATCCACATTCAATTCATAATAAAAACACATTATGAGAATGTATGGTTTCACAAATAAATGTCATGATATCCTTCTTTAAATCCTTATTTCATCCTGAGCCCTTATCATTAGTACATTTTAATGCTTCTTGCTACTCCAGGAAAGCGGAATTCTTCCTCGCTTCCTCTGGACTTTAGCGTTGCTACTCCATGTAAGCGGAACTCTTCATCGCTTCCAATGGACTTTAGCGTTGCTACTCCATATAAGCGGGACTCTTCATCGCTTCATATGGACTTTAGCATAAGCCATTAAAATCCTTACTAAGATAACTTTGACTCAAGACATGCATATGCAAAAACAATGCACAATAACATATATCATAACCTCAATGCACCACTTTGCATTCATCATGTGTCAACAAGACAACGTAAAATACATGTTACCTCGGAAATATCCCTTTATCTGATTTTCTTAAAACCAGCTTCCTTGGCACATAACACACGGAGTGCCAGACATCCCCATAAATGTCATCCTATCGTGTTCCACACGATTCCTGCAACCACAATGGTTAGCAATACCACTTTTCATATCATAAGAGCACATAAACAATTTGCTATGTCATACAACATTAATGCCATCATGCATAAATATGTGCTATCAATAACTTCCTAGGCCCTTAACAGCCCCAATGAGCAAACCTGGCTCTGATACCACTAATGTAAGGACCCCAAGCCCTTAAACCTTGATTAGTGTATTAACCACTATGTGTGGTACATGCTTTCTATAAAATGTCAATCGGGAAGCTCTGATGATACTTAATCATTTCCTGTCAATGAAAGACTCATATGGTTGCCCTTTACCCACCCCTTGGTGCCACTTTTCACATTGTAAACTTTTATAAAAATTTGGGCAGAGTCTCCCCATAAATAGAGCTATCCCAAACAGAGTACAACACATAACAAAATTCCCGGCCAGGGAACACATAATACTCAACAGAAAGCAGTAATACAAGTAGATTCCCAGCCAGGGAAGACACCACACATATGTCAACAAAAGTGGGTTCCAACACCCACATAATACACCAATGACTCTCATATCATTCTAGCAATTCAACCTAATTGCATGCAACCTTAAATGAAAGAGAGAAAGGCTCATGCCTTTATATACAATCCATATACAAGTATAATCGTGCTCACATGCGAGCATCATGAATATGAATATGTATAAATCCTCAGGTGTATATATAGGTACTCTATACGATACCGTGCTCCATCAAGCCCTGGTACCACGATCCTGGGAGTACCTCAAATCAACAGCTCGAGCTCAGCTCCATAGCCATCGATGTACCTGTCCACCTGTCCCAACAGAGACAGCCCCCAACGGGGTGAGCATACCAATACACAAAATCCCATAATCATAATAATGAAATTCATAATTTACAACACAAGTAAATACTAATGAATTTAAATGATACTCCCTGGATGGCAACATCCTCATCCGGGATTCCGTGTACTGTCCCTGTTCTCACAACATCAAACTCATCAAATCTCATAAATCAGTAAATCAACACATTGATTTACACATCGCATGCCTGATTTACAATATCAATAATGAATGATTCCAAGTTCATATACATGCAAAAATAGATATATCAATATCTAATATTGATTTCATAACCTTGCTTTCCATTATACTTAGACATCTCATATGTCTTATAATGAAAACATGAGTCTATGAACCTAGACATCTCAAATGTCTCATAATGAATACATGATTCTACGAACCTAGACATCTCAAATGTCTTACGAAGAATGCATGATTCTACAAACCTAGACATCTCAAATGTCTCATAATATAGTCATATAAACCCAGTACCCCATATATCATGTAAGAGTCATCCTACTCTAGTGTCACGCACGCTACAAGCGGCGATATCAAGATTTGGGTCATTCCTTGGCTATATCAACATATATATATAACCATACGCAAAACATTCAATGCAATCAAAAACACCTTATGCATTTCACATATATATAGTAATGCTCGTACGTCGCACGTACCTTAAATCTCCGAAGTCCGAGCCAAGCCTTGCTCGAGTTCCATGCCCCGAGGAATGATGTGCTAACACGATAAATAATTCACAATTATTTACGAACATGTAACCTATGCTCAAGCACACCCATATCCCTCACAACATTGTCAATACACGACAATTATCCTCTTAAAAGACCCGGGGCAGGGTACATGCAGGGAAGGAAATAAATGAGACAATCGAAATTTGTTCAAGAATGCCCTACAAAATCGAACCTTAATCTCACAATTTCGAACCCAAATTAAATACCATAATTCATCTAAAATGTCAATTAATCAATCCATAGCATGAATAATCATCCCACATGCCAAACCCCCAAATTTGAAATCCAAATCCCTAAAATTCGAAACCCAAACAAGCCTTTAAATTCGAACCCTAACAATTCTTCAAATTCGAACCATAACATCTTAATTCGATCCCACTTAAGCATCATAATACACCTAAGATGTGAATTAAACCATCAATGGCAAGAATCATCACCTTTGCCAAAAACCCCCAATAATTCGAAATTTAATCCCTACGAAATTGGGGAAATTCGAAACAATAAAGGCATGGAAATACATGAAAAAGACGAACAAGGGGTTAGGGAGGTTACCCAACGAAAATCGGAAGCAAAATCGGACGAAATCCGATGAACCCTAACTTTTGGGGATCGACGCATATCCGCAAAATCCGACTTCCACACGCGATGAAACTTCGAATTGATGGAGGGGAAAGAAGCGCCTCGCCGAGACGACGCCGTGGGTAGGTCGGACGCGCCCATCGGCGGCCGGACGGCGGCGGGCGCACCGCTTGAAGCCGCGGGGGCAGGGGCTGACGGGAGTGGCGCGCGGGGGGAGAGAAGAATAAAGGGGCTGAAATGAATTTTTGTGTAAAATTTTGGGTTTAATTGGTATTTATAGCAAAAATACCCCGAAAAATTAATAGCCCCACAAATACATCATGATTCCTTAAAAATCATCTGTTTTCAAAAACTCTCTCTCTAACTCCAAAATCCCCTACCGGTGCTCACACAGCACCCGAGATTCCGAGACACATCAAAAACCCAACTCTTAGGTTTTACACCGTAATGTGAATACAATCTCAACCTCCGGATCCAACGATCCCAACTGCCCAAATAAACGAGCCCAGAAGGCTCAATACCTCAATTAAACTCCAAATCGTCACGTAAAACCACTTTAGGGATTATTAATACTCCGGGATTAACACCTATAATCCCTGGTCATCACAACCATGATTTTCAGATCGGCTCAGTAGATAAAACTCTCTTTAAATTCATTAAGGGGGAACATACCCTATTAGTTCAGATTTATGTTGATGACATAATCTTTGGGTCAACTAACCCCAAATTGTGCGAGAAATTTTCTAAGTTAATGCAGGGACAGTTCGAGATGAGCATGATGGGAGAATTGTCATTCTTTCTGGGTCTTCAAGTAAAACAGCTCAACAATGGCATTTTCATCAATCAGACCAAGTATACCAAAGAGCTCCTCAAGAGATTTGGAATGGAAACATGCTCAACTGCATCAACTCCAATGAGTCCAACAATCAAGTTAGACAAGGACGAAGGGGGAACGGCAGTTGACGTAACCATGTATAGAGGACTCATCGGATCGCTATTGTATCTTACAGCGAGCCGGCCCGATATTATGTTTTCAGTCTGTATGTGCGCCAGATTTCAGACAGAACCAAAGCAATCACATTTCATTGCTGCCAAGCGTATTCTGAAATACTTAAAAGGATCTCAGAACGTTGGTCTTTGGTACTCCAAAGATTCAAACTTCAGCTTGATCGGATATTCAGACGCAGACTACGCTGGGTGTAAGATCGATCGTAAAAGCACCAGTGGAACATGTCAATTTCTAGGTGAAAGATTGATCTCTTGGTTTAGTAAGAAGCAGACATCTATTGCCACATCCACAGCTGAGGCAGAATACCTAGCCGCTGGAAGCTGTTGCGCTCAAATGCTCTGGATTCAACACCAGCTCAAAGACTACGGCATTCAAGCTGTTGACTCTCCGATATTTTGCGACAACACAAGTGCAATCGCTATAACGTATAATCCAGTTTTGCACTCTCGAACAAAGCACATTGATATTCGACACCATTTTATTCGAGATCATGTTGGCAAAAAGGAAATTCGGATCGAACACATTTCAACAGAGCAGCAAGCAGCAGACATCTTCACCAAACCACTTCCTGAGGCTAAGTTTAATCATTTCCGTCAAATTCTTGGTTTAATTGACTTATCTTAATTAGTTTAGATGTTTTTATTCTTTTCGCTCTTAAAAGATTTTTGTCACTACAGATCGATAATACAATGTTCAGAAAGACACAGACCGGTCCGAACTTTCAGACCGATACTTGTCAGTCTGATTTTATCCTATGATCTGTTTGGACAATTATTTGTTTTTTTTAAAAAAAAAACAAAACAGCCCGGACTGATTAACCTTTTTAACTAGTTGTACTTTAACCGCCTTATCTTTCTTCATCCTGACCGTTTATTTTGAATAATTTATTTCTCAGTCTTGGAGATAAAGACACGTGTCTTCTCTCTCCTATTTAGCGGGCTGAACATTTCTTACTTTTTCACTTTTTACAGTTTACCGCTTTCTACCCTCTTACTCTCCTCTCTCTTACTCTTCGCACCTTCTTTAAACTTCTTTCATATGGCTACCATCACTCATAACTCACTCTCCGTTGAGTTTGATGACATCTACAGGGGAGAAGATGCTGCGATGGTGTCCATTTTTAGAGCCCTGGAATCCTCTGGTTTACGGAATTTTTTGGAGTGCGGATCCGTTGTTTATGAACCAGAAATCCGCGAGCTGTTCGCCAACGCCGTCTCCCGGAAGTCATCCATCTCTACAACTGTCCAGGGCAAATCTTTCGAGATCTCGCCAACAACAATGGCCAAGACCTTTGGCCTCCCCAGTTCCGGCCTGACAGAGTTCGGACAGACTCCTCCAGCATCTCTCTTAGATCTTCAGGGGAAGATTTCTATTTCTGGCCACCGATTGCAACCCTCATTTAAGAAGAAGGAAATGCTCTTCCATTTCCAGGTGTTGTGCGAAGTGGTAGCCAAGCCACTTTTGGGTAAAGCAGGAAGCTTCGATGCTGTAACCGCCGAGAAGTTCAGGGCTATGGCAGCTATTGTATCTGGACAGAAGATAAACTGGTCCATGATTTTGTTTGGAGTACTGCTGGAAACGGTGATTGCATCCAAGCCCGCCGTATGCTTTGCTGTTCCTCTCAGCAAGCTCTTGGAGTCCTTAGGCCTCGAGCTGAGCAAGCCGTCTGCTCTCCGCCCCTTTAAGGTCCTTAACTCCAAAGGGCTTGCACTGCTGAAGTCCAAGAGTGCTCCGCCTACTCCTACAACTCTGGTCTCAGTCAAGATTGAGAAGGACGAGGAACAAGCTGATGTGCGCAAACCTCGGGTCAAGCGGAAGCTGACCATTCAGACTGACTCAGAAGAAACCCAGTCTGCTCACTCATCCCCAACCAAGCCACTTCCCAAAAAAACCCCGAACCCAGATTACCAAACCAACCAGACATCTACCTCCACCCATACTGCCACCCACTAAAGCAACCCCTGCACTTCAACCCCCCACTCAGCCTTCACAAGCCTCAACCCCTGCACCCAAAGTCACCCTTAGAATTCCCTCTGCCAATCCCGTGGTCAAAGGGATAGTTATCACTGAGTTGGGTGACTATACCCAATCAGGGATTAAGTCCCCTTCCTCCACCGGCAAGGGAAAAGCCATTCTCACAGAACCCATCTCTTCTAAACCCAAATCTGCTGCACAGACTGCCATCGACATCGCTATGGAGGATGTTGATGAGAAGCTCGCTGAACTCCTTGTGGTCTTTGATGAATATGTCCAGTACCGGACTGTCAACCACATTGATATGTTCTACGGAAAGTTGCACAGACTGAAAAAGATGGAAGACGAGGTTCTGAGAGGCACAGAAACTGATGATGTTCGACTTGCGGTGCAGCGCAGAGCGTTATTTACGGCAAAACACAGATTCAGACTGGCCAATCTGCTTTTCACTGCCAAAAAGAAGAACTTCGATCCGCTTGCTCCTACTGCCAGAGATGATGGGGCTGTGATTGCTCAACTTGAGATGGATATTCATGCTCTATCCCTAGCTGTCCGCTTTCAACGACAGATGCTAGGTATCTCCACTCCAGCCACAAGCCCGGATCATCCTTCTGTCAGCAAGACTCTGGCAGAACCTTTTATCGAGGTTATTCCTTCTGCTGAAGCAAAACAGACAGAAGATCAGCCTGCAGAACTCGTCCCAGAACAGACAGCGGAGCAGCCATTGCCTAATGCTCCGTCTGCAACAGCTGATGAATCAATGAATGTTCTATTGGATTCTCCGACAACATCTATTCCATTGAAGTCATCAGCCTCCCTTGCTCAAAACAGTCCAGCTGAAGCATGTGCAACAACTGAAGTACCAGACCTCCTCGATCCGGATTTGGTGGTATCTACAGTGGTTGCGGCTCTCCAAGATGAGGAACCTTCCAGTCCCCACTCTCCTCCGGGACCATCAGATGAAGATTTGGCATTCATTCATAGTTTTTCTTCGGATCTGGTCACTCTGATCCGATCCGAAATTCATCAAGCTGCCATTTCTTCCATCGTGCCGATTGCTGAAGCAGATGCTCCTGCTATGTCATCATCAGATCACTCTCCCAGCCAGCTATCTGATGCACCTCCATCCCTGGCACGGACTATCCAGCACTTTTCTGATAACTGTCTGTCATTAACTCAACGAATTCTCGAAGTTCATCAAAGTCAAAGAGTCACAACTTTGGACTTTAATTCTTTCAAAGAGAAAATGACTGCCAGTATCGGAAGCCTCCAGCGCGGCATCAACGATCTGTTTTCTCAACAAGCCTCCTACAAGAACAGTCTGAGGAAAGAGCAGGTCGAGTTAGCCACTGAAGTAAGAGCATCTGTTTCTAACTCCCTCCGCGCTCAAGACTTTCGTCTTGACGCTATCAGCGCGCAGCTAGCCCAAGTTGTTGAATTCCTTCAAGAGATTGCTGCTGACAAAAAGGGGGAAAAGAAGACAGACTTCAAGCCGCCACCAAGCTCAAGAAAATAGCAGTCTTAGTCATTTAACTTGTCAGACTGTCTGTATTTAGGATTTCTTGATGATCAATAAAATCCTTCTTTTGATTAAGTCCTTGTTCATTTATTTTGAACTTTAATAAAGGCTTAATAATAAAAGATTGAATCGATCAAACTTAATGATGTTCATTTATTTTGAACAAAGAAGTAATCGATCCAAAAGCATTCGCTTCAGAGCTCTTATCAAGACTGGTTATAAAGACTTAGAAGCTAGGTTTTGTCATCATCAAAAAGGGGGAATTTGTTAGTTCCGGACCTTATCGATGAGATTTTAAAGATGACAAAACAGTTCAGACCGGATCGATAGAAATCAGATTGACCAGATCAATCGGACTCAACAGAGCAAGATGGCAAAGCATTTCAGACCGGATCGATGGAAATTAGGCATACCAGATCGATCGGACATATCAGGGCAAACTGATAAAGAATAGTACATATCAGACCGGATCGATGGATTCCAGAATGACAAGATCGATGCTTCAGATCGATCTCAATCTTTATCAGATCAGAGCAGTCAAGGATACATAAAGGATGGCTTCTCAGTCCGAATCATCAACGGATATTTATTGCAGCATTTAATGCTGCAATTAATGCTACAAAGGACCAAAGACTGAAGATTGCCATAATAGGTAAGAAGACAAAGAAGAGCTTACCTGACAGTCGCCGAAAGCATATACCAGAACGGCAAGTATCCTGAAGAAGAAGACTGTAGCTTTCTCAGAGTCTAAAAAGAGTCATAGCTGCACATTAAGGGAAACAATGCCGTTGCCACCTTCAACTATAAAAGGATGCAACAAACAGATGCAAAAGACTCTGGACTCTACAATTCACGCTGATCAATTGAAAAATATACAAGAAAGCTAAACAGCACACGCTCACAAAGTACAGAAGCTTTCGAGCTGAAGTTATTCATTTAAGCGCAATTACTTTGTAACATTTGATCATTGTAGGATCACTGTGCGCATTGTGTATTGAAAAATAGAAGTGAGCAACATTTTGTAACTGTCAGACAGAGTGTGTCTGAGCAGGTTGAGTGACTAGGAGTTTCAGACTGGTAGTGAGGTAAATCCAGCCTGAATCGGGTTTGTACAACAGGATTGTATAAATCAAAGTCTTCTAGTATAAACCTTCCTTAATTGGAAGAAGGGGAGACGTAGAAGGATTACACCACCTTCGAACTTCCAGAAACATATCCTGTGTCTTATCATTCTGCACTTAGCCATCGAGCTGTTCTTACTTATACAAGAGCAGACCGTTTCCGCACTTACTTATTAGTGGTCTGTTCTGTTCAAAGAGTTGATTAAGTAACAGATTTCTTTCACTAATCAGAAAGAAATCACAAGGGATAAAATTTGTAAGGAGTGTTCATTCACCCCCCCCCCCCCCCCCCCCTCTAAACACTCCGGACCGATCCTAACAATCCCAATCTCAAATATGACAATCAATGGATGAGCCCACCTCCACCTTACATGCAGTCCACCCTACCGCCAGACATACCACAATACCCGCCATGGCCACAACAACCTCAGTACCATACCCCTGGTGAGTCTTTAGAGGATCTTGTTTCAACACTTAATGATAGTACTTTGCAATTTCAACAGGAATTCAGGGCTAGCATTCAGAATTTGGGTAACCAAATGGAGCAACTAATAAGATCGGCTGATCGGATAGCAACACAAAAGGAGACCATGATTGCATTCGAATCATGGAGTGATGAAGAAGAGGAGACTATGGAGAAGGTGGTACTGATGCCACCCGAGCTAGAAGAGGAGAAACATGTGCCAATAGAAGAAAATGAGCTTGTACATCCTACAGCTCCGCAAGGTATGTTTCCCACTGAGAGCTATGTTGAATACTTAGATGAATCATGTGCTGTGGAAGAGGAGTCGACGATAGAGTGCTGTGATGAAATGGATCCTTGGGACTATTTTTGCGAAGACAACATCACCTTGGACAGTGGCAAAGAGGTAGAAACTCCAGCAACAATGGTACTGAGGCCATCAATACTTGAACAACAAACAGAGATCGAGGTGGATAACAAGGAATCTCACCAGAATGAGATTCCCAAAGGCGTGCATAGGGGACAATAAGTTAAAGGATGCCATGAGGTATATCTTGATCGACCTCAACTGACTTCTTTGGAGGAAGGCGACATAGTGAAAAGACAAACACCCTCCAAGAGGTGCAAGACGAATAGGCATCACCTTAAGCGAGAGAACTGGCGTCGGGCCACCGACGTTAAACAGAGGCGCTGCTTGGGAGGCAACCCAAGGGGAGTTAGTTTCCTTTCTCCCTTTTATTTTTTATTAATTTTTTTTAGTTAGACTTTTCTCTTCTCTTGTATTTTTGCCCTACATTGGGGACAATGTAAGATTTAAGTATGGGGGAGGGATTCGTGGCTTGTTATTGCTTTTCTATTACAAAAATACAAAAAAATCAAAAAATTTGAAAATTTTGAGCTCATAGCTAGTAATGAACACATGCTTAGAATCACTAGCCCATGATGAAACCTAATTGATATCATGCATGCTTTTGAACATAGATGAATTGTTAACCTTGGAACACTTTGAACTCTAATGCAAAGTTTACTTTAACTTAGTAGTTGAATATTTTGAGCACATTATTGTCATGGCTTGTGAAGTGTGCATAGCTTAGTGAAGATTGTGTGAACTTTATAATAGTCTTAAGAAGTCTCTAATACATGCTAGAACTTAACTACATGCTCTTTGAGGCGTATGTCTAGACTACTTGCAAACATGAAAGTGATATAGGCAATCTTTGATGCGTTTGAGCCTTTCAAGCCTACCATGTAAATAAAATCAATCTCTAGTACCCTTTTTTGAGCTTTAATGTAAAAGAACGGTAGTATGCTAAGCATACTAAAGACCCCCATTCAACATTCCTTGACTAGCTTATCATCCTACCCTTTTAGCCTAAATATGATTTCAATCCATACCTTTTAAGGGAGTATGATGTATTTCATTCAAATGCACTTGGGAATCATTGAAGTATATTTGTGAACTTTATTGTCAAAAGAATGAAATACATGATAGAAAAGGAATGCCTTGAGGAAATAGATAAAAATATGACTCCAAGGGGAGCCAAGGCACAAAAGAAGAAAAATGTTGAAACAAAAGTTGAAAAATTCAAGCAAGAAGAGAAGCTTTTAGTGTGCATATCATCATACTCTCTTACTTGATATATCCTTACCTTTCTTTCATAAGCCAATACTATAGGGTCCTCCTACCTTAACAGTGAAATCAAGACATAAATAGGGCTAAACATTCATTAAAGACATTCTTAGGGTTCGGTTATAGCTTTGAGCTAATTAGATTGCATGCCAAGACTAAATTTTTCAAAAGTTAAATCAATTACATCCTCAAAATAAATGTATCTAGAGTAGTAACTATCCCAAAAGAAATCCTGTAACCTATCTTCTTTTATGCTCCTTTAGCTCACCATCTCAACCCGACCCTTAGTCTTGGTCCAAAAGTGTACCTACAGGAACAACCCGTCATAAGCATGTATATCATTACTTAATATCATATGGCATATAAATAAAGGTACAGAGATAATTGATAACATATACTTCCTGGTTAATCGTATTATCCTTCTTTGGTTGTCCCTTATTCATAGTTATGCATATAATCGTTAGTTCAAGACGTAAATGGTTAACATCATACTTCGCATATATACACACAACAATCCATGTTACTTAGAAATGGGACTATCCGGATTCTATTATGACAGCGGTACAATTGGCCCCCCTCGTTCGACATAACACATCATATGATACCCATCGCTACGCCTTGATAGCGGATGTATCTCTTTATTCAGCGGATGATACCCCTCGCTACTCCTTGATAGCGGATGTACCCCCTCGCTTAGCGGATGATACCCCTCGCTACGACTTGATAGCGGATGTACCCAATCGCTTAGTTATGTGAGTGGCAAGTACCTTCCTCGCTTGCCCATAATAGCCACCGGACATTCAACCATTCTAAGTAGCATAGTTAAACATGCGTCATCATCTTATAAGCATCATCATCTTCAAACATCATCATCTTATCATAATTATCATCGTAACATCATATCATCTTTGTTTATCACAACATCATCATCATAAATTTACGCATCGTAATCATCATCATAAATACTTATGCAATCAATGCAAAGTCATAGTTTAGGAATATGTTACAGTTTGATGCCCGTACGTTTCTTACGTACCTTTTCAAAATATGGTGAAGTCGTAGCACTTTATCTTCTCGAAGTCGTGGGTCCTTGGGATGGTTCTACACAACCATACAATTCAATATTAGAAGCCAAACAATAGCTTAATACCAAAAATTCGTCAAAAGAATCATTTTTTCAAAATTCCACAGCTGGCGATCGATCGCTTCACTGAGGCGATCGATCGCCTGCCCTGCACTTTGGCCACTGCCCTTAGGCGATCGGTCGCCTCTTTTCAGGCGGTCGATCGCCTTGCACAGACACGCGATATACACCATTTTTGTGTGCATTTTCCAAGCTTCTCCTCATACCTTTCAAAACCAAACTTCCCTACAACATCAACAACACCATAACTCACTAAAACCCACTTAAAACACTTCAAAAACCATACCCCAACCATAAACCACATATACTCAAACAACCCATTTCAAAACCCTCCAAAACTAAGCAAACTCAAATAAAACTTTACAAAAGCATCAAGGAGTGATATATACACATCATAGGTCTTAAATCTTACCAAGAATCACAAGAGTGAAGCTTTTGCAAGAACTTCTTTCCTTCCTTTGGGCCAAAATCGAAAATGAGGGGAAAAAGGGTTTGGGAGAAATGATTTTGGGGATTTAGAGTATAAAATGGGAAAGTGAGAAAAAGGTGGGGTAATGGAGGTTATAAGGGTTTATTTAAATTGCACCCCAACACTTTACATGATGTATAAAATGTTGGGATATGCCCTAAGACAAGTCATTAGATGATTGTTTAAGACATACAATGTTTATGGTTTTATGAATGGCAATTCATTATTATATATTATTCTTTTAACTGTGCATTGTGAATTAATATATATGTTAATGTCCTTAGAATAATATTGTATTATTCTTAAAGATGTCCCTAGTCAATATTATCATGAAAGGGATAATGATAATACGTAGAGACTAGTATGTGTTGATCGATGAATTGTTCATTGATATGAGATATCAAATCAATACATGGGTACATGTTAGAGAACGATGTACTGGACAGACCCACCATGAGAATGCAACATGGATAGTTATATTATCGTCATATGCAATTCTCATAATGATAATAATGTATGTAATCCTTACGACTTGTGATCATCAGAGATCCCAACATAAGGAGTTATGTATCTTGATATCGTCAAACGTTACCCGTAACAGGGTATACTATAAAGTCGACTATTGGATACACTACGAATTATGTAGATGGATGTTGACTGATCGAGATAGGATTTGTCCCTCCTATATAACAGGAGATGTGTTAGGCCCTTGATCAAGTGAGAACTAAAATGCATGGCCATGCTCGAATGAGTCGATATGAGATATCGAGCTTATTCGTTTATTCTAGTTCTACTTGGGGATCAAGAAATAAAGATTGGATATACGAGTATGACTATTCCATGACTCGTGTTCAATCTAACACAAAGGACAAAGGGATTAAGTTACATGATTAATATTATCACAAGTTCTAAAGGTTATGTCGAGTCATTGACATTCTTGTAATTTGGGTAGCATTGATGTGTTGCTAGATACCGCTCAATGCTTGCGACATAAAATGAGATTTTATGTCACTGCCAACATTACAAGATCCTATCGGGTCGCACAAAAGATTAAATCGGGAAGGGAAATTAAATTCATGGGATGAATTAAATAATTAAGAGGAGTCTTAATTAAATATCATAATGATTGAATTAAATCATGGGCTTAAGCCCATGAGGCTTTATGAAAGCCTTTAATTAATCATATATAATGTGTTAACAAGGTTTTAATTATTAAGACTTGATATAACACTTCATAATATAAAAACCTACACGTGAGAAGCTCTCGGCCGCCTCTCAAGTTTGCTCTCGGCTTCTTCATTGTCGAAGGGCATCCTTGATTGTTTTCGTGCCATCATTCGATTGTGAATCGAGTTAGCTTCGTGTATCAGTTTAATAACTTGTCTAGCAACTTGTTATTAATCCATCCCTTCACCCGATTTGATCGTGTGGATACCGTTGAGGCAAAACTCATTGAGTTTTGCTATTGACTCGGAGAAGGCGTAGGACGTGGTGCTGCTCCGTGGATTCTGCTTCAAACACGCTACAAGGGTGAGACATTCGTATACCTTAATCCGATATGATAACCTATGTATAGATCTGCTGGTTTGTAATCCTAAAAATTTTATTCCGCTGCGTTGTATGCTACAAGGGATTATTTACATAAAATACACTAACATGATATTTCAAAAGCATTTACAAAAATGCTACCAACTTCATTAAATCTACATCTTCCTCATAATTAAAATCAACACCATTAAATCATGTTAACACTTCATTTTCCACACATACATAATCATCACAATAATTCATCATATAAACATAATTAATGTTCAGATTGTCATTAATTAATTTCGGGGCATCACATTACTCCCCTACTTATAAGATTTCGTCCTCGAAATCGCATGCACTTACCCAAAATGAAACTAAACATAAATCATACCAGAAAATAGTTCCGGGTAGTGTTGTACCATATGCCGTTCCGTCTCCCACGTAGCCTCCTCGACACCCCGACGATCCCACTGAACTTTGACCATCGGTATAACCTTGCTTCGTAGCCTGCGATCCTCACGATCCAGAATTCTAACCGGTCGTTCAATATAGGATACATCTGAACTCAACTGAACCTCTGAAGGCTGCAATACATGAGACGGATCTGGCTCATACTTCCTCAACATAGAAACGTGAAAGACATCATGAATACCGGATAAGGACGGTGGTAGAGCCAAGCGGTAAGCCAAGGTACCGACGCGCTGCAATATCTCATATGGCCCAACATACCTCGGAGATAACTTTCCCCGCCTACCAAACCGAAGGGTGAGATCTTCAAGAAGACCTTATCTCCTACTTGGAATTCTAGCGGTCGTCGTCGCTTGTTGGCATAAGCTGCTTGCCTATCCTGGGCCGCTTTCATGTTTTGGCGTATCATCTTGATCTTTCCCTCCATATCCTTGATCATATCCGGTCCTCCAACCGCTTTGCTAGTCAAGTCTTCCCAATACAGCGGTGACCTACACCGTCGTCCATATAGAGCTTTGAAAGGAGCCATTTGAATGCTCGCCTGGTAACTGTTATTATAGGAGAACTCCACTAGTGGTACTGAATCCTGCCACAGGGTATCAAATTCCAAAACACATGCCCTCAGCATGTCCTCGAGCGTCTGAATAATGCGCTCTGTCTGACCGTCTGTCTGAGGGTGATAGGCTGTACTCAGTCTTACCTCCGTGCCCAAAGCTGTCTGGAGACCCTCCCAGAAATGTGAAGTGAACCTCGGGTCCCTGTCAGACACTATCGAGACTGGAATGCCATGCAATCTCACCACATCCCGAACATATAGTTGGGCCATCTTTAAATATGTGAAAGTCATACTGTAAGGGATGAAATGGGCTACCTTCGTCAGTCTATCCACGATCACCCAGATCGCATCAAATCCAGAGGCCGACCTTGGCAAGTGGGTCACGAAGTCCATAGATATATGCTCCCACTTCCACTTAGGTACCTCCAAGCTCTTCAGTTCTCCACCAGGCCTCTGCCTTTCTGCCTTTACTTGCTGGCAGATCAGACATCTCTTAACAAAAGCAATTACTTCACGTTTCATACGTCTCCACCAAAATTGACCACATAGGTCCTTGTACATCTTCCTTCCTCCTGGGTGGATACTGAATCGGCTACTGTGGGCACGGTGTAAGATTCCTTGGCGTAATTCTGGCGTCCTTGGCACCACCCAACGGTTGCCAAGTCTCAAGGAACCATCCTCAGCAACTCGGAACTTTGATGGTTGCCCTTGGAGCACTATCGATGACCATCTCTGAATTTCATCATCCGAACTCTGAGCTTTCCTAATGCCTCAAATATATCTGGCTCAGCCAATAATGTCGACACTCACACCGGCGACGTGTCCACATCAAAATCATAGCCCAGATGGCAGTAAGAAGTCATCATAGCTGATAAGCACATGGCGTCCTCAGCAGTACTCTTCACCTTCCGACTTAAGGCGTCTGCTATCGAATTTGCTTTACCAGGATGGTACTCAATCTCACAATCATAATCCTTGAGCAAGTCCAACCATCTTCTTTGGCGCATGTTAAGTTCAGCCTGAGTGAATAGGAACTTCAGGCTCTTAGGGTCCGTATAGATGGTGAACGTCGTACCATAAAGATAATGACGCCAAATCTTCAAGGCGAAAATGATGGCTGCCAGTTCCAGATCATGGACTGGGTATCTGGTCACATGAAGCTTCAACTGCCTCGAAGCATAAGCCACCACGTGCTTATCTTGCATCAACACACAACCCAAACCTTGCAATGATGCATCCGTGTACAAGGCAAACTTCTTATTCTCAGAAGGAATTACCAACACTGGCGCTGTTGTCAAGCGACGCTTCAACTCTTGGAAGCTTTCCTCACAAGCTTCGGACCAATAGAACGGGATTCCTTTCTGAGTCAGCTGTGTCAATGGCTTAGCAATTTTAGAGAATCCCTCGACGAAACGTCGGTAATAACCTGCTAAACCAAGGAAGCTCCGTATTTCGGGTACAGAAGTGGGTGCAGCCCACTCCATAACAGCTTCAATCTTTCTGGGATCCACAGATATCCCACTGCTAGATATAACATGGCCCAAGAATACCACACTGTCCAACCAAAACTCGCACTTGCTAAGCTTTGCATATAATTGATGATCTCTAAGGATCTGAAGTACTGTCCTCAAGTGCTCAACATGTTCTTCTTCAGTCCGGGAGTAAATAAGTATATCATCAATGAAGACTATGACGAACTGGTCCAAATATGGCTGGAAAACCCTGTTCATTAAACTCATGAAAACAGCTGGGGCATTCGTCACCCCAAAGGGCATGACTAAGAATTCATAGTGCCCATATCTGGTCCTGAAAGCTGTCTTCTGCACATCATCCTCCCTTACCCGAATCTGATGGTACCCCGACCTCAGATCGATCTTACTGTAGAGTCTCGTACCCTGCAACTGATCAAATAAGTCATCGATCCTCGGAAGCGGATACTTGTTCTTAACTGTGGCTTTGTTCAGTTGTCTGTAATTGATGCACAGACGCATCGAGCCATCTTTCTTTTTGACAAACAAAACTGGTGCACCCCAGGGCGATACGCTAGGGCGTATGTAGCCCTTGTCAAGGAGTTCTTGCAACTGAACTTTTAATTCCTTTAGCTCCGTTGGTGCCATCCTATACGGGGCACGAGAAATGGCTGACGTCCCCGGTAGTAATTCGATTCCAAACTCGACCTCTCTCGCCGGTGGGAATCCGGGAATCTCTTCAGGAAATACATCAGGAAACTCCGCCACTACGGGCACATCTTCAACCTTTAGTTCTTCCTTCTTTCCAGAAATATCAACAGCATAAATAAGATACCCTGTATGGCCTCGTTCCAATAATTGTGTCATCTTGACCGCGGATATCAACGGAATTTTAGAGCGAGAACCATCCCCATAGAACGTCCATGGAACTCCCATATCAGATTTGAACCGTACTGTCCTCTGCCTGCAGTTCACAAAAGCCTGATACCTGTTCAGAACATCAATGCCCAGAATGCAGTCAAAGTCTGACATCCCCAGAACAACCAAATCTGACCTTAGTTCTTTATCCTCAAAATAAATGAGGCCATCGTAGACGATCCGATCAGTAATCATACTTCTTCCAGCGGGGGTCGAGACTATAAGAGGCGTGGGCGACGGAGAAGTGCATATTTGTTGCCTTTCCACAAAACTTGTCGACACAAAAGAGTGTGACGCACCTGTGTCGATCAATATAAAAGCAGGGTGCGTAAATAAAAGACACGTACCCGCTATAACCTCCTCCGGAGCCGCTGTAGCCTGCTCCCTTGTCAATGCATACACCTGCCCTTGAGGTGGCCCCGTAGGCTGACTTCCAAACTGCCTCGGTACATATGGGGGTCTGTTTTGTGCTGTTCTGACCGTAGACCTCTCAGAAGAGTTCTGCTGCCTTCCCCTGTTGGGACACTGTCGAGCAAAGTGGCCTCTGTCGCCACATACATAACATCCTACACAATTTTTCGTCAAATGCGGTAGCCCACAAAGAGAGAATTGGACCTCCCCAACACCACCTCCTCGATACTGTCCTCCTCTTGGTGGGACGTCATTCCTGCGGTTACCTTTCCATCGGTTCTCGGGCCTCCTCCCACTGAATCTTGACGCTGAAGTGTTCCCCCCAGGCTTAAACCGATCACCCCTTGGCCTTAAATTGTCGGAAGTAGATTTTTGAGGGGGTGCTGGAGGTGGTACAGTATCAGGGTATGCACCAACCCCCAGTTCGGCTAACTCAGCCCGTGTAAGTGCATCGTCAAAGCAAGTAGGGCCATATGTAATCACCCTATCATAAAGTTCCGGCCTCAAGCCCTTCATAAAGTTCCTCATTTTTGCTTGAGTGTCGGCGGCTATATGAGGTACAATCTGAGTAGAGAACAGTAGTGGATGGCATAATCTGACACCGGCATGGTACCTTGCTTTAATTTAGTAAACTCGTCCTCTTTAGCCTGACGTGCGGCCGCTGAAAAGTATCGGGCTAGAAATCTAGTTCTAAACAGTTTCCAGTTTACTTCTTGACCTTGTGCCTCCTGTTCAATCACGGTGGTCTTCCACCACATCAGTGCTTTCTTGGCTAATTGGAATTCTGCTAGCCTTATCCAGGCCGTCTTTGCACACGGGGCTGCCACAAATATTTGTTCTATTCTTTCTAGCCATTCCTCGGCTCGCTCCCCTGTTTCAGTCCCTTCAAAAGTCGGGGGCCGATACGCTAGAAATTGAGTCAAACTCAACTCTCCCGGCAATAACTGTTGCTCGGACGGTTCTTCACCTAGGGCTGGCGGGGGTAGGGGATTCGTGCGCCCCGCACTAGCGTTAACACTTACCGCGTCGCCAATGTCGATATTTGCTGCCATACTGCAACACAAGGGTTAACAACAGACACAAAAGCAGTTCATATGTACATTGTTAGAAAGCCATAGTATGTTATCAAAACAGTCATATACTTAATATGCAACATAACATGTCAAAAGTAAGCGCCTAGCCAATCTATTGCTAAGGCTACCCTTTACTCATCCCCGGGTTATCTAACCACTGCTCTGATACCACTAATGTAGGGTCCTCCTACCTTAACAGTGAAATCAAGACATAAATAGGGCTAAACATTCATTAAAGACATTCTTAGGGTTCGGTTATAGCTTTGAGCTAATTAGATTACATGCCAAGACTAAATTTTTCAAAAGTTAAATCAATTACATCCTCAAAATAAATGTATCTAGAGTAGTAACTATCCCAAAATAAATCCTGTAACCTATCTTCTTTTATGCTCCTTTAGCTCACCATCTCAACCCGACCCTTAGTCTTGGTCCAAAAGTGTACCTACAGGAACAACCCGTCATAAGCATGTATATCATTACTTAATATCATATGGCATATAAATAAAGGTACAGAGATAATTGATAACATATACTTCCTGGTTAATCGTATTATCCTTCTTTGGTTGTCCCTGTTTCATAGTTATGCATATAATCGTTAGTTCAAGACGTAAATGGTTAACATCATACTTCGCATATATACACACAACAATCCATGTTACTTAGAAATGGGACTATCCGGATTCTATTATGACAGCGGTACAATTGGCCCCCCTCGCTCGACATAACACATCATATGATACCCATCGCTACGCCTTGATAGCGGATGTATCTCTTTATTCAGCGGATGATACCCCTCGCTACTCCTTGATAGCGGATGTACCCCCTCGCTTAGCGGATGATACCCCTCGCTACGCCTTGATAGCGGATGTACCCCATCGCTTAGTTATGTGAGCGGCAAGTACCTTCCTCGCTTGCCCATAAAAGCCACCGGACATTCAACCATTCTAAGTAGCATAGTTAAACATGCGTCATCATCTTATAAGCATCATCATCTTCAAACATCATCATCTTATTATAATTATCATCGTAACATCATATCATCTTTGTTTATCACAACATCATCATCATAAACTTACGCATCGTAATCATCATCATAAATACTTATGCAATCAATGCAAAGTCATAGTTTAGGAATATGTTACCGTTTGATGCCCGTACGTTTCTACGTACCTTTTCAAAATATGGTGAAGTCGTAGCACTTTATCTTCTCGAAGTCGTGGGTCCTTGGGATGGTTCTACACAACCATACAATTCAATATTAGAAGCCAAACAATAGCCTAATACCAAATATTCGTCAAAAGAATCATTTTTTCAAAATTCCACAGCTGGCGATCGATCGCTTCACTGAGGCGATCGATCGCCTGCCCTGCACTTTGGCCACTGCCCTTAGGCGATCGGTCGCCTCTTTTCAGGCGGTCGATCGCCTTGCACAGACACGCGATATACACTATTTTTGTGATGCCCCGAAATTAATTAATGGTAACCTGGACATTAATTATGTTTATATGATGAATTATCACGATGATCAAGTTATGTGTGGAAATGATGTATTAACATGATTTAAGGATGTTGGTTTTAATTATGAGGAAGGTATAGATTTAATGAAGTCGGTTGCATTTTTGTAATGCTTTTGAGATATCATGTTAGCGTATCTTATACATCATGTTAAGTGTTTGGGTACAATTTAATTAAACCCACATAACCTCCCACTACCCCACCTTTTTAACTCACTTTCCCCTTTTACACTCAAATCCCCAAAATCTTTTTCCCAAACCCTTTCCCCTCAATTTTCGAGTTTGGCACTAAGGTGGGAAGGAAATCTTTGCAAAAGCTTCACCCTTGTGATTCTTGGTAAGATTTAAGCCCTATGATGTGTATATATCACTCCTTGAAGCTTTTGTAAAGTTTTATTTGAGTTTGTATTGATTTTGGAGGGTTTGAAATGGGTTTATATGGGTATGTGTTATTTATGGTTGGGGAATGATTTTTGAAGTGTTTTAAGTGGGTTTTAGTGGGTTATGATGTTATTGTTATTGTTGGGAAGTTTGGTGTTGAAAGGTATGAAGATAAGCTTGGAAAATGCACATAAAAATGGTGGAATCGCGGCCACTGGAAGTGGCGATCGATCGCTACAAAAGCAGCGATCGATCGCCGAGAGGCAGTACGCGAAGAAGGGGATAGGCGATCGATCGCCTCAAATGGCGCGATCGATCGCCAACGTCCAGTAGCGAAATAAGCATCAAGGCGATCGATCGTTTCATTTTAAGTGATCGATCGCCGCTAAGTGAAAAATCAGGCGATCGATCGCCTCATTTTGAGCGATCGATCGCCACTGTTCAAAAGATGAAAAATGTTGATTTTTGTCGTATTTTTGATATTGGGCTATTGTTTAGCTTCTAATATCAATTTGTATGGTTATGTAGAACCGTCCCAGGTACCCACAACTTCAAGGAGATAAAGTTCTAAGACTTCTCCTTCTTTTGGAATTAAGGTACGTAAGAGACGTACGAGCATCGAACGGTAAACCATACCCTTACATATTATGATGATGTTTACGATGATGATGTTTATGATGATGTTTATGATGATATTTATGATGATAATTGTGATAAATAAATTAAGATGATATGTTTGTGAAGATGATATGATAAGTAAGTTATGAGGAGGATGATTATGATGATGAAGTTTATGATGATGATTTTGATAAGTAAGATTATGATGACGATGCTATGATGATAATGTTCATGTTAAGTAAGTTCATGATGATGATGTTACGATGATGATGCTTATGAAAAGTAAGTTTATGATGATGGGATACGATGTTATTATGTGGTAAGACGCCACGGGGTAAGATACCCATATGGTAAGAGGCCATACTCCTATATTTTGATCATGCTATGATTGCATAAGAATTTACGATGCCATGATGATGTATATAATGAATAAAAATGATAAGATGTTTAAGATGATGTTATGATAAGTAAGTTCACGATGAAGATGACTTTATAATGAATTAAGATGACAAGATGCTTACGATGATGTTATGATAAAAGAAAATGATATGACGTTACTTTAACGATTATGATGAGACGTTGATGTCTATAAGATGATAATGCTTATATGATAATGATGTTTACAAGATGATGATGTTTATGAGATGCTATGATGTTTATGATGAATATGAAACTATGTTCTTAAGAATGGTTGAATGTCCGGTGGTTATTATGGGCAAGCGAGGAAGGTCTTGCCGCTCACATAAATGAGCGATGGGGTACATCCGCTATCAAGGTGTAGCGATGGGTATCATCCGCTGATGAGCGATGGGGTACATCCGCTATCAAGGTGTAGCGATGGGTATCATCCGCTGAGCGATGGGGTACATCCGCTATCAAGGTGTAGCGATGGGTATCATCCGCTGAATAAAGAGATACATCCGCTATCAAGCGTAGCGATGGGTATCATATGATGTGTTATGTCGAGCGAGGGGGCCAATTATACCGCTGTCATAATGGAACCCGGACAGTCCCATTTCTAATTAACATAGTTTGTTGTGAGCATATATGTGAAGTATGATGTTTAATCATTTATGGCAAGAACTAATGATTTTATGCATGACTATGAAACAGGGACAACCAAAGAGGGTTAATAAGATTAACCAGGAAGTATATGTTATCAATTACTTTCATGCATTTATTTATATGCCATTTCCTTATGATTATTAAGTAAAGATGTATATGCTCATGATGGGTTGTTCCTGTAGGTACACTTGTGGACTAAAGGACTAAGGGCCGGGTTGAGGCAGTGAGCTATGAGGAGCATGAAAGATGTTAGGATTCAGGAATTCTTTGGATAGTCTCTACTCTAGGAGTAGAATTAATTCTATTGCCCTAACATTCTTTTGCGAATGTAATAAGTTAAGTTTGAAATTTCATTTCGGCCTGTAATCTTATTAGCTCCAAGCTACAACCGAAACCCTAAGACGTTATAAATGCATGTTTAGTCCCTAATAGGTGATTAATATGATGTTGAGGTAGGAAGACCCTACATTAGTGGTATCAGAGCAGTGGTTAGATAACCCGGGAATGAGTGAAGGGTAGCCTTAGCAATAAGTTGGCTAGGTGCTTACTTTTAAACATGTTTTGTGCATAAGTTGCATATGAAGTATATGATGTGGTACTAACATGTTTTGTCTCTCTAACGATGTATTATATGAACTGCTTTTGGGTATCGTTGTTAACCCTTGTGTTGCAGCATAGCAGCAAATGCAGAAGTAAGTGATACGATGTTATATGCACTTCTCCGTCGCCCACGCCTCTTGTAGTCTCGACCCCCGCTGGAAGAAGTTTGATAACTGATCAAATTGGTTAAGACGGCCTCATTTATTTTGAGGATAACGAACTGAGGACAGACTTAATTGTTCTGGGGATGTCAGTTTGTAGGCATTGATGTTCTGAACAGGTATCAGGCAGTTGTGGACTGCAAAAAAGGACTGTCCGATTCAGGTCTGATATGGGAATCCGATGGACATTCTATGGGGATGATTTCCGTTCAAGGATTCCGTTAATATCTGTTGTCAAGATGGCACAGTTATTGGAACGAGACCACAAAGGATATTTCAACTATACTGTGGTTATTACTGAAAGAGGAAAGAGTTAAAGGTTGAGGATGTGCCCGTAGTGGCGGTGGTACCTGATGCATTTCCGGAAGAGATTCCCGGATTCCCACCGACTAGAGAGGTCGAGTCTGGGATTAAGTTACTACCAAGGACGCCTACCATTTCTCGTGCCCGTATAGGATGGCACCAGCGGAGTTAAGGGAATTAAAGGTTCAGTTGCAAGAGCTCCTTGGCAAGGACTATATACACCCTAGCATATCGCCTTGGGATACACCAGTCCTATTTGTCGAAAAGAAAGATGGTTCGTTGCTGTTGCGCACCGATTTCAGACAACTGAACAAAGCCATAGTGAAGAATAAGTATCCGCTTCCGGGGATCGACGATTTGTTTGATCAGCTGCAGAGTACGAGGCTCTACAGTAAGATCGATCTGAGATCGGAGATCATCAGATTCGAGTTTGAGAGGACGATGTACGGAAGACAGCTTCCAGGACCTTATGTGGGCACTACGGATTCTTAGTCATGCCCTTTGGGGTGACGGATGCCCCAACTATTTTATGAGCCTGATGAACAGGGGGATCCAACCATGTTTGGATCAGTTCGTCATAGTTTCCATTGACGATGTACTTATTTACTCTCGAACTGAAGAGGAACATGTAAAGCACTTGAGAACAGTACTCCAGATCCTTAGGGATCATCAGTTGTATGTAAAGCTCAGTAAGTACGAGTTCTGGTTGAACAATGTAGTGTTCTTGAGTAATGTTATATCAAAAGCGCTGAGCCGCTGGCACAGCCGACTCAGGAAAGAATGCCATTCTTTTGGTCCGAAGCTTGTGAGGACAGCTTCCAAGAATTGAAGCATCGTTTGACTACGACAACTATGTTGGTGATTCCTTCTGAGAATAAGAAGTTGCCTTGTGCACGAATACATCACTCCAAGGTTTGGACTATGTGTTGATGCGAGATAAGCTTGTACTGGCTTATGCATCGAAGCGGTTGAAACCACATGAGGCTAGGTACCCAGTCCACGATTTGGAGCTGGCAACCATTATGTTTACCTTGGAATTTGGAGGCATTACTTACATGGTACGTCGTTTACAATCTACACGAACCATAAGAGCCTGAAGTTTTGTTCACACAGGCTGAGTTGAATATGCGACAAAGAGGATGAATGGACTTACTTAAGGATTTTGACTGTAAGATTGAGTACCATCCTGGTAAAGCAAATTAATAGCAGGCACCCTAAGTCGGAAGTGAAAAGTACTGCTGAGGACATTATATGTTTATCAGCGATGATGACTTCTTATTGCCGTCCGGGCTATGATACTGATGTGGACACATCGCCGGTGCGAGTGTCGATCTTGTTGGCCGAGCCAGACATATTTGAGGTTTTCAGGAAAGCCAGAGATCGGATGATGAGGTTCAAAGATGGTCATCTATAGTACTTCAAGGACGGTCATCAAAGTTCAGAGTGGCAGAAGATGATTCATTGAGATTGGGCCACCAATGGGTAGTCCCAAATACGCCGGAGTTACGTAAAGGAATCTTGGAGCAAGTTCACAGTAGTCGGTTTACTATCCACCCAGGAGGGAGGAAGATGTACAAGGACTTAGGTGGTTAATTCTGGTGGAGATGTATGAAGCGTGATGTTATGGCCTTGTCAAAAGATGTTTGATCTGCCAGCGGGTAAAGACAGAAAGACAGAGGCCTGATGGCGAGCTGAAGAGCTCGGAAGTACCCCAATGGAAGTGGGAACATGTACCTATGGACTTTGTAACCCACTTGCCAAGAGCGGCCTCTGGATTCGATACGATCTGAGTGATCGTGGATAGGCTGACGAAGTAGCTCACTTCATCCTTTGTAATGTGTCTTTCACGCACCTAAGGATGGCTAATTATATGTGCGGGATGTAGTGAAGTTGCATAGAGTTCCAGTCTCGATTGTGTCTGACAGAGACCCAAGGTTTACTTCACATTTCGGGGAGGGTCTCCAGACGACTTTAGGCACAGAGGTGAGACTGAGTACGGCCTATCACCCTCAGTCAGACGGCCGGACAGAGCGTACCCTTCAAACGCTCGAGGACATGTTGAGGGCATATGTTTTGGAGTTTGATACTCCGTGGCAAGATTCAGCGCCAATGATGGAGTTCTCCGATATTAACAGCTATCAGACGAGCATTCGAATAACTTCTTTTGAAGCTCTTTACGGACGACGATGTAGCTCACCGCTGTATCAGGAGGACTTGACTGGTAAGGCGGTCGGAGGACCGGATATGATTAAGGATATGTAAGACAAGATTAAGTTGATACGCCAAAAGATGAAGACGACCCAGGATAGGCAAGCAGCCTATGCCAACAAGCGGCGACGACCGCTAGAATTCCAAGTAGAAGACAGGGTCTTCTTGAGAATCTCACCCTCCAGAGGTGTAGTTCGTTTTGGTATGCGGGAGAAGTTATCCCCGAGGTATGTTGGTCCATATGAAGTGTTGCAGCGTATCAGTACTTCGGCTTACTGTTTGGCTCTACCGCTGTCTTTATCTGGGATGTATGATGTTTTCCATGCCTCTATGTTACGGAAGTATGAGCCAGACCTGTCTCATGTATTACAGTCTACTGAAGTGCAGTTGGACCCAGGGGCATCCTACGTTGAACGACCGGTCAGAATTCTGGATCGTGAGGATCGCAGACTACGAAGTACAGTTTTACCGATGGTCGAAGTTCAGTGGGATCGTCGGGGTGTCGAGGAGGCTACGTGGGAGACGGAACGGCATATGATGCAGCATTACCCGGAACTATTTTCTGGTATGATTTATGTTTAGTTTCTTTTTGGGTAAGTGCATGCGATTTCGAGGACGAAATCTTATAAGTAGGGGAGTAATGTGATGCCCCGAAATTAATTAATGGTAACCTGGACATTAATTATGTTTATATGATGAATTATCACGATGATCAAGTTATGTGTGGAAATGATGTATTAACATGATTTAAGGATGTTGGTTTTAATTATGAGGAAGGTATAGATTTAATGAAGTCGGTTGCATTTTTGTAATGCTTTTGAGATATCATGTTAGCGTATCTTATACATCGTGTTAAGTTTTGGGGTACAATTTAATTAAACCCACATAACCTCCCACTACCCCACCTTTTTAACTCACTTTCCCCTTTTACACTCAAATCCCCAAAATCTTTTTCCCAAACCCTTTCCCCTCAATTTTCGAGTTTGGCACTAAGGTGGGAAGGAAATCTTTGCAAAAGCTTCACCCTTGTGATTCTTGGTAAGATTTAAGCCCTATGATGTGTATATATCACTCCTTGAAGCTTTTGTAAAGTTTTATTTGAGTTTGTATTGATTTTGGAGGGTTTGAAATGGGTTTATATGGGTATGTGTTATTTATGGTTGGGGAATGATTTTTGAAGTGTTTTAAGTGGGTTTTAGTGGGTTATGATGTTATTGTTATTGTTGGGAAGTTTGGTGTTGTAAGGTATGAGATAAGCTTGGAAAATGCACATAAAAATGGTGGAATCGCGGCCACTGGAAGTGGCGATCGATCGCTACAAAAGCAGCGATCGATCGCCGAGAGGCAGTACGCGAAAAAGGGGATAGGCGATCGATCGCCTCAAATGGCGCGATCGATCGCCAACGTATAGTAGCGAAATAAGCATCAAGGCGATCGATCGCCTCATTTTAAGCGATCGATCGCCGCTAAGTGAAAAATCAGGCGATCGATCGCCTCATTTTGAGCGATCGATCGCCACTGTTCAAAAGATGAAAAATGTTGATTTTTGTTGTATTTTTGGTATTGGGCTATTGTTTAGCTTCTAATATCAATTTGTATGGTTATGTAGAACCGTCCCAGGTACCCACAACTTCAAGGAGATAAAGTTCTACGACTTCTCCTTCTTTTGGAATTAAGGTACGTAAGAGACGTACGAGCATCGGACGGTAAACCATACCCTTACATATTATGATGATGTTTACGATGATGATGTTTATGATGATGTTTATGATGATATTTATGATGATAATTGTGATAAATAAATTAAGATGTTGATGTTTGTGAAGATGATATGATAAGTAAGTTATGAGGAGGATGATTATGATGATGAAGTTTATGATGATGATTTTGATAAGTAAGATTATGATGACGATGCTATGATGATAATGTTCATGTTAAGTAAGTTCATGATGATGATGTTACGATGACGATGCTTATGAAAAGTAAGTTCATGATGATGGATACGATGTTATTATGTTGTAAGACGCCACGGGGTAAGATACCCATATGGTAAGAGGCCATACTCCTATATTTTGATCATGCTATGATTGCATAAGAATTTACGGTGCCATGATGATGTATATAATGAATAAAAATGATAAGATGTTTAAGATGATGTTATGATAAGTAAGTTCACGATGAAGATGACTTTATAATGAATTAAGATGACAAGATGCTTACGATGATGTTATGATAAAAGAAAATGATATGACGTTACTTTAACGATTATGATGAGACGTTGATGTCTATAAGATGATAATGCTTATATGATAATGATGTTTACAAGATGATGATGTTTATGAGATGCTATGATGTTTATGATGAATATGAAACTATGTTCTTAAGAATGGTTGAATGTCCGGTGGTTATTATGGGCAAGCGAGGAAGGTCTTGCCGCTCACATAAATGAGCGATGGGGTACATCCGCTATCAAGGTGTAGCGATGGGTATCATCCGCTGATGAGCGATGGGGTACATCCGCTATCAAGGTGTAGCGATGGGTATCATCCGCTGAGCGATGGGGTACATCCGCTATCAAGGTGTAGCGATGGGTATCATCCGCTGAATAAAGAGATACATCCGCTATCAAGGCGTAGCGATGGGTATCATATGATGTGTTATGTCGAGCGAGGGGGCCAATTATACCGCTGTCATAATGGAACCCGGACAGTCCCATTTCTAATTAACATAGTTTGTTGTGAGCATATATGTGAAGTATGATGTTTAATCATTTATGGCAAGAACTAATGATTTTATGCATGACTATAAAACAGGGACAACCAAAGAGGGTTAATACGATTAACCAGGAAGTATATGTTATCAATTACTTTCATGCATTTATTTATATGCCATTTCCTTATGATTATTAAGTAAAGATGTATATGCTCATGATGGGTTGTTCCTGTAGGTACACTTGTGGACTAAAGGACTAAGGGCCGGGTTGAGGCAGTGAGCTATGAGGAGCATGAAAGATGTTAGGATTCAGGAATTCTTTGGATAGTCTCTACTCTAGGAGTAGAATTAATTCTAATGCCCTAACATTCTTTTGCGAATGTAATAAGTTAAGTTTGAAATTTCATTTTCGGCCTGTAATCTTATTAGCTCCAAGCTACAACCGAAACCCTAAGACGTTATAAATGCATGTTTAGTCCCTAATAGGTGATTAATATGATGTTGAGGTAGGAAGACCCTACAATTTTTGTGTGCATTTTCCAAGCTTCTCCTCATACCTTTCAAAACCAAACTTCCCTACAACATCAACAACACCATAACTCACTAAAACCCACTTAAAAAACTTCAAAAACCATACCCCAACCATAAACCACATATACTCAAACAACCCATTTCAAAACCCTCCAAAACTATAGCAAACTCAAATAAAACTTTACAAAAGCATCAAGGAGTGATATATACACATCATAGGTCTTAAATCTTACCAAGAATCTTAAGAGTGAAGCTTTTGCAAGAACTTCTTTCCTTCCTTTGGGCCAAAATCGAAAATGAGGGGAAAAAGGGTTTGGGAGAAATGATTTTGGGGATTTAGAGTATAAAATGGGAAAGTGAGAAAAAGGTGGGGTAGTGGAGGTTATAAGGGTTTATTTAAATTGCACCCCAACACTTTACATGATGTATAAAATACACTAACATGATATTTCAAAAGCATTTACAAAAAATGCTACCAACTTCATTAAATCTACATCTTCCTCGTAATTAAAATCAACACCATTAAATCATGTTAACACTTCATTTTCCACACATACATAATCATCACAATAATTCATCATATAAACATAATTAATGTTCAGATTGCCATTAATTAATTTCGGGGCATCACAAATACCTAGGCCACACTACAAGCTAATAAAGACCTACTTGATTTATGTTTGCAAAGTGGCTAAGATAGTGGAGAATAGTGTGCAAGTGAGCTTATACTTGTGTTAGTGTATGACTTGAACTATTGTGGGTTTACTTCTTTTGGATCTATAATTTGTACATGACACTTGTTTATGACCACCCACACACGTTCACTACTTTGTTGGGTACGAATTGTTTAGGGATTGAACTTGTTCCATTATTATGTTTTCACCGCCTTTCATTACTATGAATGTTTTAAATTGTTGAGGCATAAAAGTGAGGACAAGTTAGTTTGTTATTATGCTATGAGCCAAGCAAAAAAAAAAAATTGTAGTTTTGTCTGATTTACTCGAGGTCGAGTAAAGAGTAAGTATGGGGGTGTTTGATGTGACTAGAAATAGACACATCTATTGCGCTTAATTATTTACGATTTGGTATACTTTGATGGATAAATTGATACATATGCTACCTAATCGTATATTTGTGTAAATGTAGGGAAAGATGAAGAAATCAAGCTAAAATGATGAAAGAAGCAATAAAGTTGAAGAAAAGATGAAAAAACCAGAATCCAAGACACATGTTGCTCCTTTCTCCTCCAATTTCTATATGTTCGAGCCATGTTTTGGAAATGTGGTCCATAGAAAAGTTGTAGAACTTTGAGTATCTTCGCGTGGACAGCTGCTTCATTGAATTCGGAGTTCGGACGAGAAAGTTACGGCCAAAATACGAAACTCGCCAGAAAAATGGAAAATCAGGCGTAAAGACGCCATTTCAGGCGTACCTACGCCAGTGCTACGGGAATTTAGGCGTAGTTACGCCAGTTTAGGAGTAATTACGCCAATAGGATTTTGGAAAGTGAAAATTCTTGATTTCTTTCCTTCCCACATGGATTCTAACCTACTCCATCAGCCTCCCTATACATATATGGACGAAAATCAGACCTTTAAACATCGAGATAGTTAGGGTAGAATAATTTTAGACTAGTTTTATATTTTCTTTTCAATTTTGTGGAAGAACGTCTACGAAGATCGAAGCGAAGGCGGGATTGACACCTCGACTAGCGGAGATCGGATTAGTTTTATTTCCCTTGTTTTTATTTATAGTTTTGTTTTAATTATGTGTAGCTAGTCTTAAATCTTGGTTGAGGAAGACAAAACCTTGGATTTATTTATCTTGGGGAGATTCATACGCTTTTGTTTATCGATTTTATTGAATTCATTGTTTTTCTGATTTTGTTGATATGATTGTTGTTTGTTTATTGGATTGACAACCTAGTAACTTGCATATAATCTATTGCTAATTGGATATCAAATAAGAGATTGTTTGAGTAATCTAATTGAAGAAGCAACTAAGATCGATAATTGCCTGCTGTTGGTGTTATTAAATTCTTAGAGAAAACCATTGACTAAATTATATAAACCGCTTGTGTTTATGTTGTTTAGGTTCATCGCTCACTAGTTTTGAATGATGTCATGATTTTAATCTTGAATATGCATATAGAGATTGATTGATTGGTGAAAGTTAAATTAGAACGCTTGGACTAATTGACTATGAATAAGGTGAGGGAGGAATTAGATTTCCAATTGATGAATATTCAAGTAAAATTGAGTCTTTTGTGAATCGATGAAATAGATGATAATATCCAAGGTAGAGTCGACCGATACCAAGAATCGCTTTCATTAGTTAATCTTTGTTTTTAATTTTCATTAGTATAATTCGACCTCACAACCCCATCCTTTATTATTCTTTTGTTTTGATTTTCATTAACACAAAGATTCACACCTCCTCGTGGGATCGATCCCTACTCACGCTACTACATTATTGTTATCAATCTTGAGGATTGAGTGGGGTTAATTTGGGCGTATACGATAAACGCTACCACCTCCCAATCACATTAGCAACATCCACACATCATACACTAAAGTCTTGCCAAATGGGAGCCAAAATAGTGGACCTAGATTGGACACTCCTCCTCACATTAAAACCACATTACACCATACGAAGAAAGGATTACCCTACACTTTACATTGTTGAAAATCTTCTCACACATCACACACACATTTTTCGAAACGTTCAAGGCAAAGGAAGAGGAGATTTTGTGCTATTTTCTACAACCTGTAATTCGATCAATCACGTTTCGAAAGTAAGTGGGTTTTTGCTACAACTTAATTTTGTTTTCAAATATTATTTATGATTTAAATTCTCGATTAAACATCAAACATGAAAATTATGTTTTTAGATCTAAACAAGTATGTGACATGATCATGAATGAAAGGACTTTACGGAGCCACCTTTTGAATCAAATAACTCGTTATGTGGATATGTGCAAGATATGTGTTTATGTGTAAGAAATGTGTTTATGTGCCAAGATCTATGTGATTTGACAAAGAAATATTAAAGGATTTTTGCTATGATTATATGTATATTTTTACTATGTTCAATCGGCCCTTACTTGCTGAGTGTTTTCCCAAACGCTCACCCCCTTATCTCCCCCTCCCAGACAAAGACGAAAAGAAGAGATCGAGGAAGAAGAAAAATAATAATTTTCGGAGATGATGATCCACGGAGAACCTTCCAGAAAATTTATTAGTTTTATTTACGCTTCTGCATCTTTGATTTAATCCTAGACAATAGTATTTTGTAATAGCAATTGTAAGGACAATTTAATGATTTTTGAATAAATAGACTGGTTTTATCAAAGATCTGTATACGAGGCTTGTTGTATTCGAATGTCATATTTGGATTCAACACTGGTGTCACGCACTCCGGTTTCTGGGCGTGACAGTCGTAGCCAACTCAATGGGTGTACCCAAAGATACCACTACTCGTAACATGTTTACCTCAATACGTGATGTGGTACACTTATATGTATGGCACAACCATTTATCCATTGAGCAAACCTGCTCGGTAGAATAGTCTCGTCAACCTGTGACACCTACATGTCAACATATGACATCCACAATATCCTCGTCAACTCGTGATGATACATGCCAACACATTACATTCACAATATCCTCGTCAACTCGTGATGGTATATGTCAACACACGACATCCACAATTCCTCGTCAACTCGTGACGGTATATGTCAACACACGACATCCACAATATCCTCGTCAACTCGTGACGGTATGTGATGTCCCCGAAATGATTAATTGCAATTAAGGCATTAATTATGTTTATATGACGAATTATGTGGATAATTGATTTATATGCTGAAATTAATTATCACGATGAATTACTTAGTCACATGATAGGCGTGACCTGAGGGTTGCATTTCAGGGTACATGTTATGCATGTTAGAAAATGAGGTGTTAACATGATTTAATTATGTTGATGGTTAATTATGAGGAAAGCATGATTTAGTGGAAGTTTATTGCATTTTTGTAAATGCTTTTAAAATACCATGTTGGGGTGTTTTATACATCATGTTAACTTTGGGGTATGATTTTAATATTAACGTTATAACCCCCCTTTTTCCCTCTATACCCACTTACTTTACCAATCACTTTTAAAATCCCCAATTCATTCCTCAACCCTAACCCATCTCCCATTTTCGAAATTCACCAAGGAAGGAAGAAGAAAACTTCACAAAAACTTTGTTTGTGTGATCTTTGTTAGGATTTGGAGCCTACAAGAGGTATGGAACCATTCCTAAAAGTTTTATGATGTTTGGTGTTGAAATGGGTTGATTTTGAAGTAAATTATGTGGGTTTGTTTTGGGTATATGTTGTTTATAGTTGGGGTATGATTTATGGTTATATGAGGATGTTTATTGAAGATTTGTAGTGATTTGGTATGGTTGGTGTTTTGATATTTGAGTTTGTTTGTGTTGGGGAAGGAGAAGGATGAATAGTGCCCGAAAATCGGACCTACAGGACTCGGCGATCGATCGGCACCTTCCACCGATCGATCGCGAGCTGCAAGGGCAGTAGCCTTCAGCGATCGATCGCGAGTTTGGCACGATCGATCGGCGAGGTCGCGATCGATCGGCGCAAACTCGGCGATCGATCGCGAATTGGAAAATTTTGTTGGATGAGTCAGTGTGATCTCGCGATCGATCGGGGCTTCATGGAGATCGATCGCGAGACACCAAAATGAATAATTTTGATGTTTTTGTGGGATTTTTGGATATTGGACTATAATTAGCTTCTAATATCGATTTGTATGGTTATGTAGAACCATTCCAGGTACCCACAACTTCAAGGAGATAAAGTTCTACAACTTCTCCATTTTTTGGAATTAAGGTACGTAAGAGACGTACGGGCATCGGACGGATAAACCATACTCCTATATTATGATCATACTATGATTGTATAAGAACTTACGATGCTATGATGATGTGTATGATGAATAAAGATGATAAGATACTTGATAAGTAAAGATGATTTTTATGATGAATAAAGATGATAAGATGCTTGATAAATAAAGATGATTTTCATAATGAATTAAGATGACGATACGCTTACGATGATGTCATGATAAATGATTATGATGTTTATGATGAATTAAGATGAAGAGATGCTTACGATGATGTTATGATAAATGATGATGATGCTTATGATAAGTTACGATGACGCTTAAGATGATGTTATGATAAATGATTATGATGTTTATGATGAATTAAGATGAAGAGATGCTTACGATGATGTTATGATAAATGATGATGATGCTTATGATAAGTTACGATGACGCTTACGATGATGTTATGATAAATGATTATGATGTTTATGATGAATTAAGATAAAGAGACGCTTACGATGATGTTATGATAAATGACGATGATGTTTATGATAAGTTACGATGACGCTTACGATGATGTTATGATAAATGATGATGATGTTTATGATGAATTAAGATGAAGAGATGCTTACGATGATGTTACGATAAATGATGATGATATGACGTTACTATAACGACTATGATGAGACGATGATGTCTATAAGATGATAATGCTTATGTGATAATGATGTTTACAAGATGATGATGTTTATAAGATGCTATGATGTATATGATGAATATGAAACTATGTTCTTGAGAATGGTTGAAAGTCCGGTGGTTATTATGGGCAAGCGATGAAGGTCTTGCCGCTCACATAAATGAGCGATGGGGTACATCCGCTATCAAGGTGTAGCGAGGGGTATCATCCGCTGAGCGATGGGGTACATCCGCTATCAAGGTGTAGCGATGGGTATCATCCGCTAAGCGAGGGGGTACATCCGCTATCAAGGCGTAGCGAGGGGTATCATCCGCTGAACAAAGAGATACATCCGCTATCAAGGCGTAGCGATGGGTATCATATGATGTGTTATGTCGAGCGAGGGGGGCCAATTATACCGCTGTCATAATGGAACCCGGACAGTCCCATTTCTAATTAACATAGTTTGTTGTGAGCATATATGTGAAGTATGATTTTAATCATTTATGTCAAGAACTAACGATTATATGCATGACCATGAAACAGGGACAACCAAAGAGGGTTAATGCGATTAACCAGGAAGTATACGTTACCCATTTACTTCATGCATTTATTTATATGCCACTATGTTGAGTAATGACGAATATGCTAACGATGGGTTGTTCCTGTAGGTACACATTTGGATTTGAAGGGCTAAGGGCAGGGTTGAAGAAGTGAGCTTCGAGATGCCTTATGAATTAGGATTCAGGAATTGGTATAGTCTCTACTCCAGGAGTAGTATAATTCTATAGTGCCATTCATTTGAGAATGTAATTAATTTGCTTGAAGTTTTATTTTGGCCTGAAATTCTAATAACTCACGTAATAACCGGAGCCCTAAGCTGTCTGTGATGCATGTTTAGCCCTAATTATTTCTTGCTTATGATGTTAAGGTAGGAAGACCCTACACGGTATATGTCAACACACGACATCCACAATTCCTCATCAACTAGTGACGGTATATGTCAACACACGACATCCACAATTCCTCGTCAACTCGTGACGGTATATGCCAATACATGACATCCCCATTTATTGCTAACACAATGGCAATATAATATTACTCATCGTTATTATAATAGTGGCACACAATGGCGGTATACAATCCACACTCATCGCTCAATGGCAGTATAATCCCTCGCCACGTATACAGCGGTATCACATCATCGCTACGTATACAGCGGTATCGCATCATCGCTACGTATACAGCGGTATCACATCATCACTATGTATACCATAGCATGACATCATCGCTACGTATATGGCGGTATCACATCATCGCTACGTATACGGTGGTATCACATCATCGCTACGTATACGACGGCATAATCCATCGCTATGTATACAATGACATAAACCATCGCTATGTATACAGCGGCATAATCCATCGCTACGTATACAACGACATAAACCATCGCCACGTATATAGGGACATAAACCATCGCTATGTATACAGCGGCATAATCCATCGCTACGTATACAACAACATAAACCATCGCTACGTATATAGCGGCATAAATCATCGCTACGTATACAGTGGCATAATCCATCGCTACATATACAACGGCGTAAATCATCGTTACGTATACAACGGCATAATCCATCACTACGTGTGCAACGACATAAACCATCGCTACATATACGGCGGCATAATCCATCGCTACGTATACGGCATAAACGTGGACTCAAGATATGACTCACATGCATGTAGCACTTTGTTCCTTTCGGACTCAAGAGGCGACTCACATCACATATAGCACTTTGTTCCCAAACTCATCGCGTCGACGTGACAGTAGTATGTATCATCGCTACGACACGAAGCGACATATATGCTATGTTACAATACCCCTGGCTTCGTGTAACAGCGGCAAGTATTCCATTTCACAATACCCCTCGCTTCGTGTAACAATGGCAAGTATTCCATTTCACAATACCCCTCGCTTCGTGTAACAGCGTAACAGCGGCAAGTATTCCATTTCACAATACCCCTCGCTTCGTGTAACAATGGCAAGTATTCCATTTCACAATACCCCTCGCTTCGTGTAACAGCGTCAAGTATTCCATTTCACAATACCCCTCGCTTCGTGTAACATCGGCAAGTATTCCATTATTATAGCACCTTGCTCCGCAGGCGCAACATACCTGCATCAATACAATGACCTCAATATGCACAATTGATACAACAATCCACAAGTCCTACTACGTAATATCAGCGGCTCAATAATATCCCACGCTTCGAATTATCAGCGGCTCAATGATATCTCTTGCTTCGACATATCAGCGTTCCACGCTACGATATGACAGCGACAAATACCCTGATTCATCGCTTGATAAGATAGCAGAAATATTCTGATCCATCGCTAATCGATATACCCGTAGTAGTACAATAATTGCAGTACATCCGATACATGCACAACAACAATATTAAGCATTTATATATCGCGATAACAAAGCACTCTCAATGCCTGTGCACATTCACATATACCTGCATTCGCATAATCATAATGCAACCATACCTGGTCATCAAGTAATCTGGCGTCACCTATCAACGACACCACATTGTCTGCCATTTTCTGTCCTCAGACAGTACATCAAGTTTCTCATTCCTTGATTTTCCTACAAAATCAGATTTCTTAGCACTTATTACATAAAGTGCAAATCATTTCCATCAATATCATTTCATCATATTCCATACGATCCTGCAACCACAATGGCTAACATTAACACCTTTCATTTATGATATCACATCATAGATACACATAAGCAAAATAGTTGTTTCACACAACACTAACTACAATCATGCATATATATGTGCTACTCATTTCTATCAACATATCCCTAGGCCCTCAACAGCCCAAAAGAGCAAACCACTATTATGATAGCACTAATGTAAGGCCCTCGCTACCTTAACCCGCTATTAGTGCATTATCACATATGTTAGAGCATACATTCACGCCATTGGGGAATTCTTATACATGCTCCTAGAGCAATAACATGCCATCTATAAAATTTTGACATCAATTCATCATGCAATACAACATAATTAATTGCATACAACCAAAAATGAAAAGAGAAATCTAACAACCTTTATACAAACCATATACACATATAGGAATGCTCACACACGAGCATTGAATAATTAATGTCTATCTAATGTATAAGGCGTACTACTCAATACCAACATTGGTACCTCAGCCTTGGAAGCATTCCCAATCGACAGCCCGAACTCAACTCCGGAATTGGTGTTGTACCTGTTCACCTGTCCCAACAGAAACAGCCTCCACAAGAGGTGAGCATACCAATTCATCATCTCAATAACAGCAATATCACAATTCATAATTTACAGAATATAAAGCTGTAAATTTAAAAGATACTCCATGTATAGTGTCGTCATCATATGGGATCCCCCACGCTGTTCCTGTTCTCACAATAACCAAAACCATCAAATCCCCAAAATCAGTTAATCATTCACTTGATTAACTAACTCATCTCAAATACCGGTTTCATAATCAATATGTTTAAATCACTACACAAATGATCACATATATCACATATATCTAAATAATGATTCCACAGTTCTATTTCATCGCTCGCTCAACAATAGCGGCATTCTAACCTCGCGCACGCTCAACAGCGGCGGCTTCATAACCGATGTTCGCTCAACAACGACAACATCCTAATCATTGCTCGCTCAATAGTTGTAATGCCTCGATTTGTTTTATACACGTGTGATATGATTATGGTGTAATTATATCAATTGACAGTATGATAATGGGGGTTCGGGTGGAACCAAGAATGAATTAATACATGTATGAAATGATATATGGCAAGGGCAAGGAATGAAACATGGTGTACAATGATTTAATAACATATCAAGTCATGAACTAGTAGACATTTGATTATGCATGTGAATTTCATGTGAATTGGAGTTGTATTTGAATTTGAATTTCATTTCATGTACATGTTACATAACATGTCATTAACTCCAAATGATATGATAACAAGTGGTTTAGGGAACATAATGACCTTATATCAAGGTGATTTAGGGAGGAGAATCACATAGTTCTCATTTTACACCTACTAAAACACTACACAAGCTCCTCTCCAACCCTTGGAGGTTTTCTTGGTTGAAGCTTGGTTTTTCACTTGTGACTTGAGCTAGGAAGTTGGGTGAAGTGAAATTGTACAATCTTGGTAAGGAATATATGCTTTTAAGATGATTTGTGTAGTGGTGTATGAAGTATGTGAAATCAAATCCAACCTATGCAAGCTTAGGATCATAACATGTTTATATGCCATGAATTTGATTCTAAGATGGTGGAAACATGTTGTTATGGTAGTAGAGAATGCATAAAACCTATTTACATGTTAAATTTCGAGTTGTAGGAGAAGAGCTAGGAAGATAAGCTCAAAATCGCCATGTTCTGAACTTTCTTGACATCGGCGATCGATCGCGAGCTTTGTGGCGATCGATCGCCGAGACAGGGTAAAATATAAGGCGGTTTATACATGTAGCGATCGATCGCGAGCAACAGAACATTTTGGCGATCGATCGCGAGAGATGGCGATCGATCGCGAGGGTGCAGAACAGTATGGCGATCGATCGGTGAGAACTAGCGATCGATCGCCAGTGCCAGAATGTTGAAAAATGTTATATTTTTGTAGAATTTGATTTTAATGCCTATGATAACATGATATATTGTTGGCATTGTTGTAGCATCATCTCAGGGGACAGGACAACGAGGCACTTAGCCAGTGACGCCTAATTTATCTCGTTTGTGTCGCAGTACAGGTACGTGTTGACGTACGGAGTATAGATATTGTGTGATGATGTTATGAGATTGATATCATATGAATTGTGTTATGTTAGTATCATATGATTGGTAGTATCATATGCCTGTACATTCATGGATATCATGTGTTAGAGATATAAGCCTGGTATTGGGTATATGCTCGGTTATGTATTTGAGATATACGCCTGGTATTGGGTATATGCTTGGTTATGTTACATAGAGATATATGTCTGGTTTGGATATATGCTCGGTTATGTGACAGAGAGATATACGCCTGGTTTGGGTATATGCTCGGTTATGCTATATAGAGATATACGCCGGTTTTTGGATATATGCTCTGGCTATTATCATTTGAGGACGGTACTATGATATGTGCTGCTAATATGAAGATGTGAGGTGGTTCCATTGACATATTGAGCTGAATAGGCATATCATTTTAGTCTCGTGATAATAGGGTACTTGTTGAGACATGTCATGACATGGTGCATTTGTGGATGCATGATACAGAACATTCACATTAGATGAGTTATTGTGCTTTATCATTGTTATTGATATTGTGTTTTGATATCGCACTGAGATAGTTGTTTATCTATACTCACGTTTTGTGAATGTTTCTGTAGGATTGCATAGACGTGGGAATCGTGAGTTTTATTCCGCTGTGAGGTGAACCACTGCATAGGAGTTGTACTGGCTTAGGTTGTTAATTTTACATGTAATGTATATGTAGAAAACAAAGTTAGTTGGTTTTTGTACTAGTGGTTTGGTACATCTGTAACAACTTAACTAGTAAGATACTCTTAATCAGTGCATGTTATTACTTAATTCAGACTCACATATGTATGTTAACATGATACATAATGGATTAAGTAAAGAGGAACCCCACATTAGTGGTATCAGAGCAGTGGTTCGAGAATGGGGTGAACATGGGTAGAGGAAGTGTATTAGGGAGTTACCTAAACACTTTGAGAATGGTACTAGCATGTTAGTATTTGGAATATTATTGTTAACCCTTGATCTACAGCTATGACAGACAGAGGGTATCATGAGGATGTTGGGGATGCCATGAGTGGCAATGCGAGTGTGAGGATGGCGCCTGTGCCACCACCACCGATTGAGCAAGGGCCAGTGGAACATGTACTGTTGCCTGGAGAATTGACTTTGACGCAATTTCTGAGTTATCAGCCACCCATATTTGAGGGGACTGAATCAGGGGAACTAGCAGAGGAATGGCTAGAACGTGTGGAACAGATCTTTGTGTCAGCACCGTGTGCCAAGACTGCTTGGTTACGCTTAGCTGAATTCCAGTTAGCCAAGAAAGCTATGATGTGGTGGAAATCCACAGTACTTGAGTTGAGGGCTCAAGGACAGACAGTTAACTGGGATGTGTTTAGAACGAAGTTCTTGGAGCATTATTTCTCTGTTGCTGCAAGGCAGAGGAAAGAGGATGAATTTACAAATTTGAGACAGGGATCAATGCAGTATCTGACTATGCTGTGCATTATTCTTCTTTGCTCCGGTATGTGCCACATATCGCTGTAAACACAAAAGCAAAGATCAGACAGTTTGTGACCTAGAGGAGAACCATTTAAATCATCACGAGGTGGTGCATCTTCATCTAGGTTTAGTGGGAAACGTTTTGGACCACGGAAAGGGGATGACCGAAAATCTAAGGGACAGTTCCAAGGTAGTAGTAGTGGAAGTGGTGTGCAATGCTTTAAATGTGGTGGACCACATTTGAAACGAGAATGTCCTCAATTAAATCCAGTAGTTTGTTTCCGTTGTGGGAGGCCAGGACATGTGATCCGTGATTGTCCTCAAGTGGGTGGACAACAGAGGAGAGGACCCATTTCAGAGACTACAGTACAACAGAGACCACAGGATGTACCACAGTCTGGTGGAGGACAGAGGACAGGAACACCTCAGGCTCAGGTGTATGCACTGAACAGGGAGGAAGCAGAGGCAGCTCCTGATGATGTGATAGCGGGTAAGTGTACTTTGTTTACTTGTCCTGCTTTACTGTTGATTGATACTGGTGCATCACATTCTTTTATTGCACAAGCATTTATTGATCGGTATCATATATGCTCGTCTCCACTGTTGATGCCTCTTTATGTCTCGACACCCATGGGAACTACTGTGATGACTTGTCAGAGTGTGTCTGATTGTGCTATTAAGTTTGAGACTGAGTATGGGCTACAGGCTGATTTGATTGTGTTAGACATGTCAGATTTTGATTGCAGCCTTGGAATTGATGTATTGAGTAAATATCAGTCTGTTGTGGATTGTAGTCAAAAGATAGTGAGATTTCAGTCTGATACTGGAAATCAATGGTTCTTCTATGGCCAAGGATCGAGGGCAAGGATTCCTTTGATATCAGCAATCCGAATGTCGCGTTTGTTAGAACGTGGACATGCGGGTTATTTGATTTATGCCCTGGATATAACTGAACCGAAAAGAGAAAGGAAAGTGGAGGAGATACCAGTGGTTGCAGAATATGCGGATGTGTTTCCAGATGAGATACCTGGATTCCCACCGAATCGAGAAGTGGAATTTGGTATTGATTTGATACCGGGTACTTCTGCAATTTCACGAGCTCCTTATCGGATGGCACCAACTGAATTGAAAGAATTGAAAACTCAATTGGAAGACTTATTGGACAAGGGGTACATACGTCCTAGTGTATCGCCTTGGGGTGCTCCGGTTTTATTTGTTAAGAAGAAGGATGGGACAATGAGACTGTGTATTGACTATCGACAATTGAACAAGGTAACAATAAAGAATAAATATCCTCTTCCTCGTATTGATGATTTGTTTGATCAGTTGCAGGGATCAAGGATTTATTCTAAGATTGATTTGAGATCAGGATATCATCAAATACGTGTGAGAGAGAGTGATGTACAGAAGACAGCATTCAGAACTCGTTATGGACATTATGAGTTTTTAGTGAAGCCATTTGGAGTGACAAATGCTCCAGCTGTCTTTATGAGTTTAATGAATCGGGTTTTCCAGGAATACCTTGATCGATTTGTCATTGTCTTTATCGATGATATACTGATCTATTCACAGAGTGAAGCAGAACATGTTCAACATTTGCATATGGTATTGCAATTGTTGAGGACACATCATTTGTATGCCAAACTCAGTAAGTGTGAGTTTTGGTTGACTAGTGTCGGTTTTTTGGGACATGTAATATCAGAAGAAGGTATCTCAGTTGATCCAAAGAAAGTGGAAGCAGTGTTGAATTGGTCAGCACCTACTTCTGTGCCAGAGATTCGTAGTTTCTTGGGTTTGGCTGGATATTATAGACGGTTTGTTGAAGGATTTTCAGCGATTGCCAAACCATTGACACATTTGACACAGAAGGGAGTATCATTTCAATGGTCAGAGGCTTGTGAGCGTAGTTTTCAGGAATTAAAACATCGACTGACTACAGCTCCAGTCTTGATCATTCCATCGGAGCATGACAGGTTTGCATTATATACTGATGCATCTTTACTTGGTTTGGGTGGTGTATTGATGCAGGACAAACATGTAGTGGCTTATGCATCACGACAGTTGAAGCCACATGAAATGAGATATCCAGTGCATGATCTGGAATTGGCTGCCATTGTCTTTGCATTGAAGATATAGCGACATTATTTATATGGTACGTCGTTTACCATATACACAGATCATAAGAGTCTACAATTTCTATTCACTCAAGCGGAGTTGAATATGAGACAAAGGAGATGGATGGATCTGTTGAAAGATTATGATTGTGAGATTGAATATCATCCAGGAAAAGCTAATCTTATAGCAGATGCCTTGAGTCGAAAAGTACATCATACGGCTGATGAGGTGATTCATTTATCCGCATTGATGACTTCTTGTTGTACTTTGGGTTATGATTTTGATGTGGAAATATTGCCAGTACGGGTATCAACATTGTTGGTTGAACCCGACGTTTTTGAGAAAATCAGAACGACACAACTGACTGATGATGAAGTACAACAGTGGAAGGAAAGGATAAGTCAAGGACAAACATCTCAATTTGTACTTACAAGTGATGGAACTTTGAAGTACAGAAACTGTTGGGTAGTACCTGCTTCATTGGGACTCCGCCAAGAACTACTAGAACGTGCTCATTGTAGTAGATATAGTATACATCCTGGAGGAAAGAAAATGTATCATGATTTACGTACACAATTTTGGTGGAAACGTATGAAACAGGATGTGTTGAGCTTTGTGAAACGGTGTTTGATCTGTCAACAAGTGAAAGCGGAAAGACAGAGACCAGGAGGTGAATTACATAGTTTGGAAATTCCTCAGTGGAAATGGGAACATATCACGATGGATTTTGTGACTCATTTGCCACGGACGTCTTCTGGTTGCGATGCTATTTGGGTGATTGTTGACCGACTCACCAAAGTATCTCATTTTGTGCCATATTGTATGACGTTTACATATCTGAAAATGGCACAGCTGTACATTCAACATGTAGTGAGACTACATGGTATTCCCGTTTCCATTGTCTCGGATAGGGATCCGAGATTTACTTCGCATTTCTGGGAAGGGTTACAGACAGCGTTGGGAACTGAAGTGCGGTTGAGTACAGTATATCACCCTCAGACAGATGGACAAACAGAGCGTACGATACAGACGCTTGAGGATATGTTGCGTGCCTGTGTATTAGAGTTTGATACCTCTTGGCAAGAGTCGTTGCCATTAGTGGAATTTTCATATAACAACAGTTATCAGTCTAGTATACAGATGGCACAATTTGAGGCTTTGTATGGGCGACGATGTAGATCGCCATTGTATTGGGATGATGTGGATCAGTCTACTTTACATGGACCGGATATGATTCATGAAATGGAAGAGAAAGTAAAGGTAATTCGATTGAAACTTAAAGCTGCTCAGGACAGACATGCTGCTTATGCCAATAAGCGACGTAGACCACTTGAATTTCAAGTTGGTGACCATGTGTTCTTAAAAATCTCACCTTTTAAAGGTGTAGTACGGTTTGGTAAGCGTGGAAAATTGTCTCCACGGTATGTTGGTCCATATGAGGTGTTGCAACGTATTGGTACGTTGGCATATCGATTGGCACTACCACCAGCCTTGAGTAGTATTCATGATGTCTTTCATGTTTCACTGTTGAGGAAGTATGAACCAGATCCGAGTCATGTATTACAGATACTTGATGTACATTTGGATACAGATGTGTCGTATGAGGAACGACCGGTTATGATCTTGGATCGAGCTGAACGCAGGTTGCGTAATAAAGTGATTCCTATGGTTAAAGTACAGTGGGACAGACGGGGTGTCGAAGAGGCAACGTGGGAGACGGAACAGCATATGATGCAACGGTATCCGGATTTGTTTTCTGGTATGTTGATATGTGATTTATACATGTCTTATATGAAGCATGTATTATGATGTTTGTATATGCAATTTCGAGGACGAAATTCAATGAGTGGGGGAGAATTGTAATGCCTCGATTTGTTTTATACACGTGTGATATGATTATGGTGTAATTATATCAATTGACAGTATGATAATGGGGGTTCGGGTGGAACCAAGAATGAATCAATACATGTATGAAATGATATATGGCAAGGGCAAGGAATGAAACATGGTGTACAATGATTTAATAACATATCAAGTCATGAACTAGTAGACATTTGATTATGCATGTGAATTTCATGTGAATTGGAGTTGTATTTGAATTTGAATTTCATTTCATGTACATGTTACATAACATGTCATTAACTCCAAATGATATGATAACAAGTGGTTTAGGGAAACTTAATGACCTTATATCAAGGTGATTTAGGGAGGAGAATCACATAGTTCTCATTTTACACCTACTAAAACACTACACAAGCTCCTCTCCAACCCTTGGAGGTTTTCTTGGTTGAAGCTTGATTTTTCACTTGTGACTTGAGCTAGGAAGTTGGGTGAAGTGAAATTGTACAATCTTGGTAAGGAATATATGCTTTTAAGATTGATTTGTGTAGTGGTGTATGAAGTATGTGAAATCAACTCCAACCTATGCAAGCTTAGGATCATAACATGTTTATATGCCATGAATTTGATTCTAAGATGGTGGAAACATGTTGTTATGGTAGTAGAGAATGCATGAAACCTATTTACATGTTAAATTTCGAGTTGTAGGAGAAGAGCTAGGAAGATAAGCTCAAAATCGTCATGTTCTGAACTTTCTGGACATCAGCGATCGATCGCGAGCTTTGTGGCGATCGATCGCCGAGACAGGGTAAAATATAAGGCGGTTTATACATGTAGCGATCGATCGGTGAAAATGTGGCGATCGATCACGAGCAACAGAACACTTTGGCGATCGATCGCGAGAGATGGTGATCGATCGCGAGGGGGCAGAACAGTATGGCGATCGATCGGTGAGAACTAGCGATCGATCGCCAGTGCCAGAATGTTGAAAAATGTTATATTTTTGTAGAATTTGATTTTAATGCCTATGATAACATGATATATTGTTGGCATTGTTGTAGCATCATCTCAGGGGACAGGACAACGAGGCACTTAGCCAGTGACGCCTAATTTATCTCGTTTGTGTCGCAGTACAGGTACGTGTTGACGTACGGAGTATAGATATTGTGTGATGATGTTATGAGATTGATATCATATGAATTGTGTTATGTTAGTATCATATGATTGGTAGTATCATATGCCTGTACATTCATGGATATCATGTGTTAGAGATATACGCCTAGTATTGGGTATATGCTCGGTTATGTATTTGAGATATACGCTTGGTATTGGGTATATGCTTGGTTATGTTACATAGATATATATGCCTGGTTTGGATATATGCTCGGTTATGTGACAGAGAGATATACGCCTGGTTTGGGTATATGCTCGGTTATGCTATATAGAGATATACGCCGGTTTTTGGGTATATGCTCTGGCTATTATCATTTGAGGACGGTACTATGATATGTGTGTAAGTGATCCCATGAGCATACAACGCAGCGGAATAAAATTTTTAGGATTACTAACACCGGATCTATACATAGGTAATCATATCGGATTAAGGAATACATAAGAGTCTTACCCTTGTAGCGTGTTTGAAGCAGAATCCACGGAGCTGCACCACGTCCTACGCCTTCTCCGAGTCACTTAGCAAAACTCAATGAGTTTTGCCTCAACGGTATCCACACGATCAAATCGGGTGAAGGGATGGTTTAAGAACAAGTTGCTAGACAAGTTCTTAAACCGGAACCAAAACCACACTCGATTCCAAATCGATTAAAGGCACCAAATCACCCTAGAACCACACGGCAATTGAGGTGGCCGAGAGCTCTAGTGTTTTCGGCCGTGTGGAGCTTGCTTTGGTATTAGGTTTTGTGTTATGAAGTTGTCTTCCAATTAAACACCTTGTAATCATCTTTTATATAATTAATTAAAGGCTTTCATAAAGCCTCATGGGCTTAAGCCCATGATTTAATTAATCATTATGATTATTAATTAAGACTCCTCTTAATTATTTAATTCATCCCATGAATTTAATTTCCCTTCTCGATTTAATCTTTTGTGCGACCCGATAGGATCTTGTAATGTTGGCAGTGACATAAAATCTCATTTTACGTCTCAAGCATTGAGCGGTATCTAGCAACACGTCAATGCTACCCAAATTACAAGAATGTCAATGACTCGACATAACCTTTAGAACTTGTGATAATATTAATCATGTAACTTAATCCCTTTGTCCTTTGTGTTTAGATTGAACATGAGTCATGGAATAGTCATACTCGTATATCCAATCTTTATTTCTTGATCCCCAAGTAGAACTAGAATAAACGAATAAGCTCGATATCTCATATCGACTCATTCGAGCATGGCCATGCATTTTAGTTCTCACTTGATCAAGGGCCAAACACATCTCCTGTTATATAGGAGGGACAAATCCTATCTCGATCAGTCAACATCCCTCTACATAATTCGTAGTGTATCCAATAGTCGCCTTTATAGATTACCCTGTTATGGGTAACGTTTGACGATATCAAGATACATAACTCCTTATGTTGGGATCTCTGATGATCACAAGTCGTAAGGATTACATACATTATTATCACTATGAGAATTGCATATGACGATCATATAACTATCCATGTTGCATTCTCATGGTGGGTCTGTTCAGTACATCGTTCTCTAACATGTACCCATATGTTGATTTGATATCTCATATCAATGAACAATTCATCGATCAACACATACTAGTCTCTACGTATTATCATTATCCCTTTCATGATAATACTTGACTAGGAACATCTTTAAGAATAATACAATATTATTCTAAGGACATTAACATATATATTAATTCACAATGCACAGTTAAAAGAATAATATATGATAATGAATTGCCATTCATAAAACCATAAACATTGTATGTCTTAAACAATCATCTAATGACTTGTCTTAGGGCATATCCCAACAATCTCCCACTTGCACTAAGACCACTCAGACATATATCTAATGCCTAGAGATCTAGTATGACGATCATGCTTCTGCTGTGACAGCGGCTTCGTCAATGGGTCAGATACATTATCATCTGTTGGTACTTTGCATATTTTAACATCTCCCCTTTCAACGATTTCTCGAATGAAATGGAAACGCCTAAGTATGTGCTTGGATCTTTGGTGAGATCTTGGTTCCTTAGCCAATGCGAACGCTCCATTGTTGTCACAATAGAGTTCTATCGGATCTTTAATGCTAGGCACCACTCCATGTTCAGAAATGAACTTCCTCATCCAAACAGCTTCCTTTGCTGCATCCGAGGCAGCAATATACTCAGCTTCCGTTGTAGAATCGGCTACTGTTTCTTGCTTTGAACTCTTCCAGCTCACAGCACCTCCATTTAGGCAATACACATATCCAGATTGCGATCGAAAATCATCTTTGTCGGTTTGGAAGCTTGCATCAGTGTAACCTATTACATTGAGCTCTTCCTCACCTCCATAAATCAAGAATGTATCCTTAGTCCTTCTCAAGTACTTTAGGATATTCTTGACAGCAATCCAGTGACCTTCACCTGGATCAACTTGATATCTGCTCGGCATGCTCAAAGCATACGATACATCGGGACGAGTACATATCATGGCATACATGATAGATCCAATAGCTGACGCGTATGGAATCTTACTCATGCGTTGTCTCTCATCTGGTGTTGAAGGACTCTGTTCCTTCGAGAGATAAATACCATGTGTCATAGGCACGAATCCTTTCTTGGATTCTTGCATGCTAAACCTTTTAAGCACCTTGTCTATGTATGTACTTTGACTTAGACCAAGAAGCCTTCTCGATCTATCTCTATAGATCTTGATTCGTAATACATAGGTGGCTTCTCCCAAGTCTTTCATCGAAAAGCAATTCCCTAGCCAAATCTTTACAGATTGCAAGGCAGGGATATCATTTCCAATAAGAAGTATGTCATCTACATACAACACTAGGAAAATGATTACGCTCCCACTGACCTTCTTGTAGACACAAGGTTCATCTTCATTTTTGATAAAACCAAACTCTTTGATTGCATCATCAAAACGAAGATTCCAACTCCGAGAAGCTTGCTTCAATCCATAAATGGATCGTTGTAGCTTGCATATCTTTCCAGCATCCTTTGGATCGACAAAACCCTCGGGCTGTGTCATGTACACATCCTCAAGCAGATTTCCATTAAGGAAAGCTGTTTTGACATCCATCTGCCAGATTTCATAATCATGAAATGCAGTTATTGCAAGTAAGATCCTTATGGATTTAACCATGGCCACTGGTGAAAAGGTTTAATCATAGTCAATACCATGAATTTGTTTGAATCCTTTTGCAACCAGCCGACCTTTATAGGTTTGTACGTTACCATCCATATCGGTCTTTTTCTTGAAAATCCATTTGCACCCTATGGGTCGTACCCCTTCAGGTGGATCAACCAAAGTCCATACTTGGTTTGCATACATGGATTCCATCTCAGATTTCATGGCCTCTTGCCATTTCTCAGAATCATTGCCCATAATAGCTTGTTGATAAGATGACGGCTCATCCTCATCAATAAGTAGTAAGTCACCTTGTTGAGTCACAAGAAATCCATATCTCTGTGGCTCCCGGTGTACTCTTACAGACCTACGCTGGGCTTGTGTCTCTTGAGCAGGTGCTTCTTCCACAACAGCTTGTGGTGCCTGCTCTGTTTCCATCTCAATCTCAGGTTCAGTGTTTTCTTGTGGTTGAACTTCACTAAGTTCTATTTTTCTCCCACTGGTTTTCTAGAAATAAATTCTCTTTCAAGAAATACACCAGTCCGAGCAACAACTACTTTGTTCTCTGTGGGATAATAGAAATAGTACCCTTTCGTTTCCTTAGGATACCCCACAAATAAACACTTATCAGATGTGGGTCCAAGTTTGTTAGTGGCGTGACGTCTAACGAAAGCCTCACAACCCCAAATCTTCATAAAAGACATACTAGGACGCTTCCCAGTCCATATCTCATATGGTGTCTTTTCCACTGATTTAGATGGAACACGGTTCAGTAAGAAAATCGCTGTTTCTAGAGCGTGTCCCCAAAACGATATCGGAAGATCTGCATGACTCATCATTGATCTAACCATGTCTAACAAGGTTCGATTTCTCCTCTCGGATACACCATTCCATTGTGGAGTATACGGAGGAGTGAGTTGTGGGACTATCCCACACTCCTTTAGATAGTCATGAAACTCTTGGCTTAAGTATTCACCTCCTCGATCTGATCGAAGGATTTTGATACTTCGGCAAGTTGGTTTTGTACTTCATTCTTGAAATCTTTGAACTTTTCAAAGGTTTCATGCTTATGTTTCATTAGGTACACATACCCATATCTACTGAGGTCATCAGTAAATGTAACGAAGTATTGAAAACCACCTCTAGCTTGTGTACTTATTGGTCCACATACATCACTATGTATTAGTCCCAATAAAACATTTGCCCTTTCAACATGTCCCTTGAAAGGGGCTTTAGTCATCTTGCCCATTAAACAAGATTCGCATGTTTCATATGATTCAAAATCAAATGAATCTAATACTCCATCCTTATGAAGTTTAGATATGCGGTTCTCGTTTATGTGGCCCAAGCGACAGTGCCAGAGATAAGTCGGATTACAATCATTATTTTAATCCTTTTAGTATTTATGTTATAGATAGGCATATCAAGATTTAATACATAAAGACCATTCACCATTTGTGCACTAGCATAAAACATATCATTTAAATAAATAGAACAACAATTGTCCTTTATTATAAATGAAAAACCATACTTGTCCAAACAAGAAATAGATATTATGTTTTAGTAATAGAAGGCACAAAATAACAGTCTTTCAAAATCAGTGATAAACCAGAAGGTAAAGCTAAATGATAATCTCCTATAGCTAATGCAGCAACTCTTGCTCCATTTCCAACTCGGAGATCAACTTCACCTTTCGCCAATGTCCTACTCCTTTTGAGATCCTGCACATTTACACAAATGTGAGATCCACATCCAGTATCTAATACCTATGATGAAGAAGTAGATAAATTGACTTCTATAACAAAAATACCTGAAGCGGAAGTCACACTTCCTTTCTTTAGATCCTCCAGATATACTTTGCAGTTTCTTTTCCAATGGCCGGTCTCACCGCAATGGAAACAGTTCCCTTCCTTTGCTATCCCTCCCTTTGGCTTCAGTGCATAAGACTTTGGCTTAGATTTAGCAAAGACCTTCTTTGCTTTCTTGTTGCCTTTAGCTTTGGCCCTTCCTTTGCCCTTATTCACAATAAGGACATTTGTGGCCTTAGTCTTCTTAGTATTTGCTTCATATGTTCTCAACATACCAAGCAACTGTGGTAGAGTCTTTTCCATGTCAGTCATATTGTAATTTACTACAAATTGACTGAAGCTTTCAGGCAACGATTGCAAGATCACATCGGTGGCCAACTCTTGGTCCAATGGAAAACCTAGCTTGTCCAGATTCTCAATGTACCCAATCATCTTGAGCACATGAGTTCCAACTAAGCTTCCTTCTACCATCCTGCACTGGAATAACGCTTTAGAGACGTCATACCTCTCTTGTCTAGCTTGCTGTTGGTACAACTGCTTTAAGTGTTCGATCATATCGAACGCCTCCATTTCCTCATGTTGCTTCTGAAGCTCAGAGTTCATGGTGGCAAGCATGAGGCACCCAACATCAAGTGTGTCACTCTGATGCTTCTTGTAAGCATCCTTTTCGGTTCTTGTAGCCGTTAGGGGAGGTTCCTCAGCGGGTAAGGGTTCCTCTAGGACATATTGTTTCTTTTCTTGTTTGAGGACTATCCTCAAGTTCCTATGCCAGTCTAGGAAATTCGTCCCATTTAATTTGTCCTTCTCAAGGACCGATCGCAGTGATAAAGTGCTAGTAACGTTGTTAGTTGCCATGGATATCTACAATATAAATATGCAAAATAAGTTTATGATTTAAATCATTTAACATGGTCTTATATTAAATGATACTCCCACTATTTTGTTTGAAAAATATCAACCCTCGAAATCTTTAGTGGGCCAAGATCCATATTTCACTTAATCTTGAGTTAGCTTTGGCTAATCGCCCAAGACTCGGTTATTTAGGTAGACAACACTTTGTCAATTACATCACATATAATTCTTGGATAGTTGGACGAACAACACTTTGTTCAATTCATCAAATGAATTATAATCCAACCCATGCCTCTAGGTTCCCAATCCTATTGAGATAACCTAGTTAAGTCGTACCCAATTAAAGTATAACGGATATCACTTTTATCCTTTCGCGCCTTACTAAGATTGCCACGGTGCTTGGTAGCGTTTATCGTGTACGCCCAAATTAACCCTTCTTCAGTTAATAACAAAAATATGTAGTAGTGGAAGTAGGGATCGATCTCACAGGGAAGGTAAATTTATTTTGTGTCAATTATCAAAGAACTAGTAACAATGGGGGGTTTGGACTGGATTACTACTACTTAGCAAATATCAAACTAATTAACGAGTCTAACTAAAATGATTAAAACTTATGGGATTAAAGCGATTCTTGGTTTTCAGGTAACCGTACTTTTGGAAAATTATCTTTTAGTCATCAAATCAAAACATTCAAATTCTTTCAATTATCTATCGATTGGAAATTCAATTCCTACTCATCTTATTCGTAGTCAAAGAGAAAACAGCATTCAATTCAACCCTTACCAAATCTCTAATCACCACTACAGCCGTTAATGATTAAATCAATGATAGTTTTCAAAACTAATGAGTTCGACAAATCTAATCAATAAAAACTACAGCCGTTAGAATTGATTACTCAAGCGTTTCTCCTAAGAATTCAATAACACCTACAGCCGGTTAATTATTAATCTTAGTTGTTTCTTAGCAAACTATCGATTATGTTATTGAATATTAGGTGATCGGTCTAATACACAAGCACAACAATCATGGAATTCGAATTCTGAGAAACCAATTGAAATCGAAGATTAATTCAACAATCAAACCGAATTTTCATAAAAGATTTAAATCCAAAAGTAGGTATCCCTTCAACCAAGAATCGAAGGGTTTTAGCCTAGCATAATTAAATCTAAAAGCAATAAAAATTCAATGGAAAACATTAAATAAATAAAGGAAAAGAAATTACTAATATAAATCACGATTCCGGCTTGTCAATTCCGGTTCCGTTCTTCGTCGTTCTTGAAGAAAACTTTGAAAGAAAATTAATCTAAAATCCTAAAATATTCTAAGAGTATGAAATTATGCTTAATATCAGGTAAAAATCGTGTATATGAGGTATGGAGGCTGATGGAGTAGGGTAAAATCCATGTGGGAAGGAAAGAAATCAAGTTTTTTAATTTTCCAAAAGTCTTCAGGCGTAAATACGCGTATAATGGCGTAGCTACGCCTAGACATGCCGTAGCGTTGGCGTAATTACGCCTGTGAATGGCGTAATTACGCCTGTCCTCCATTTTTCTGGCGAGTTTTGTATTTTGGCCATAACGTTCACATACGAACTCCGAATTCGACGAGTCAGCTGTCCACGCGAAGATAACTCAAAGTTCTACAACTTTTATATGGACCACATTCCCAAAACTTGGCTGGAATACATAGAAATTTGAGGAGAAAGGAGCAACATGTGTCTTTGATTCCGGTTTTTTCCTCTTTTCTTCAACTTTATTGCTTCTTTCATCATTTTAGCTTGATTTCTTCACCTTTTCCTACATTTACACAAATATACGATTAGGTAGCATATGTATCAATTTATCCATCAAAATATACCAAATCGTAGACAATTAAGTGCAATAGATGTGTCTATTTCTAGTCACATCAAACACCCCCATACTTACTCTTTACTCGACCTCGAGTAAACAATCAAAACTACAATATTTTTGGTTGGCTCATAGGTTCATAACAAAGCAACTTGTCCTCACTTTACTGCCTCAACAATTTTAACATGCATAATAATGAATGACGGTGAAAAGTTAACAGTGGAACAAGTTCAATCCCTAAACATTTCGTACCCAACGAAGTAGTGAACGTGTGTGTGTGGTCATAAACAAGTGTTGTGTACAAATTATAGATTCAAAATATGCAAAGCCATAATAGTTCAAGTCATACACTAACACAAGTATAAGCTCACTTGCACATTCTTCTCCACTATCTTAGCTACTTTGCAAACATAAATCAAGTAGGTCTTTATTAGCTTGTAGCTTGGCCTAGGTATTGGCTTATGAAAGAAAGGGTAAGGATATTCAAACAAGAGAGTATGATGAAATGCACACTAAAAGCTTCTCTTCTTGTATGAATTTTTCAACTTCGTTCTTTTTCACAAGGTTTATTTCAACACTTTTCTTCTTTTGTGCCTTGGCTCCCCTTGGAGTCATATTTTTCATCTATTTTTCAAGGCATCCCTTTTTCTTTCATGCATTCCATTCTTTTGACAATTAAGCTCACAAATAAACTTCAATGATTCCCAAGTGTATTTGAATGAAATACATCATACTCCCTTAAAAGGTATGGATTAAAATTACATTTAGGCTTAAAGGGTAGGATGATAAGCTAGTCAAGAAATGTTGAATGGGGGTCTTTAGTATGCTTAGCATACTACCATTCTTTTACATTTAAGGCTCGAAATAGGTACTAGAGAATGATTTTGTTTACATGGTAGGCTTGAAAGGCTCAAACGCATCAAAGATCGCCTATATCACTTTCATGTTTGCAAGTAGTCTAGACATACGCCTCAAAGAGCATGTAGTTAAGTTCTAGCATGTATTAGAGACTTCTTAAGACTATCACAAAATTTACACAATCTTCACTAAGTGATGCACATTTCACAAGTCATGACAAAATCGTGCTCAAAATATTCAACTACTAAGTTAAAGTAAAATCTGCATTAGAGTTCAAAGTGTTCCAAGGTTAACAATTCACCTATGTTCAAAAGCATGCATGATATCAATTAGGTTTCATCATGGGCTAGTGATTCTAAGCATGCGTTCATTACTAGCTATGAGCTCAAAATTTTCAAATTTTTCGATTTTTTTTTTTGTATTTTTGTAATAGAAAAGCAATAACAAGCCACTAATCCCTCCCCCATACTTAAATCTTACATTGTCCCCAATGTAAGGCAAAAAGACAAGAGAAGAGAAAAGTTCAACTAAAAAGCAATAAAAATAAAAGGGTAAAAGGGAAACTAACTCCCCTTGGGTTGCCTCCCAAGCAGCGCCTCTGTTTAACGTCGGTGGCCCGACGCCAGTCCTCTATCAAGGTGGTTGATGCAGTGTTGCTCTATCCTTCCTTAACCACATCAATATCTTCTTCACTCCTCGGTATTTCGGCCTGTTGCCCTTTGAGTGGTCGTCCTCAGTCCTTACTCCTTCGGCACGTGATTGACATGGTCGATCCGGAGGATGCTTCTTTCCAATGGTACGATCCTGCAATTGAGAAATAAGAGGATCAGCAGTATCATGAGTAGATAAAGCATCAATAGTATGAACAGTATGCATAGGAGGGGGATCCATACCTCTCTTCTTGTCAAGGCCATCAGTAGCCTTTCCCATTTCCCACAACTCATCATTATCAAAATCAGAATCATAATCATCATGTACATCAATAGCGTAACTAGAATGCTCAAGAGGTTTAATGGGTTCATACATGTTGAATTTTTCAATTTCACCATTAGACTCCATGGTTATCAACCCGCTATTCATAGTGATTACTGAATTTGATGATTTCAAGAATGGTCTTCCTAAAATAATTAGACTAGAAGGATCACCATTTCTCATGTCTAAGACATAGAAATCGGCTGTGAAGACCAAATTCTTTACATGCACAACTACGTCCTCTATTATCCCCTTAGGTGTGACCATGGATTTATCAGCTAAGTGAATAACTGCTCTATTTCTTTTTAAAGGTCCCATCTTCAGTTGAGAGTACATTGAGTAAGGCAAGACATTTATGGACGACCCTAAATCGAGCATAGCCTTCTCAATCTTAATACCTCTAATCTCACATGGGATAAAGAACATACCTGGGTCCTTGCATTTAATGGGGATGCTTCTTTGGTTATCCGCCGAAACATTGTCATTGAGCTCGACCTTGGGCTGCCCCTTGTGTTCCTTGTTTCGATCCTCATTCACGGTTTCATGCAATGGGGCTTGCTCTTTGTAGCGTGGACTCATCTCGTAGAGGCCTTTGAGTCCGGCACCTTTCCTATTGTCCTTCAATGCTTGGGGGAAAGGGGGTGGTTCTTTATATTCAGAAAGTTTGTGGTACTTACCTCGTGGTTCCTCCCCTTGCATTGGCTCTTCAACATCTGTCTCTGTCTCTGTCATCTCTTCTTTTTGGGGTGGTGTCAGTACCACCTTTTCTTCAGCTGCATCTTCATTCACATTCACTGTGATAGCACTCACATTTTCCCGGGGGTTCATCTCTGGTTGTGATGGCAGTCCATTTGAAATCCTTGCTTCGATCTTGCTGATTGAAGTTGCCAATTGTCCCATCTGCGTCGTCAAGCTCTGGATGCTTGCCCTCGTCTCCTGTTGAAATTGTAAGCTATTTTCAGCAATAATTTGGATGCTATGTTCTAACCTGTCAGAGGGAGGGTGCACTGGCGGTGGTGGAGGTCGCTGATATGGCGGTCTGTAGGGTTGAGGTTGGTGCATCTGTGGGTTTCCATAGCCTTGGTTCGGATGGTCCCTCCACCCTTGATTGTAGTTGTTTGGTGGATGGTCATAATTCCTTTGTGGGGGACCTGGGAATCCTCCTGCAGCATTTACGTTCTCCGTGGTTGTCTCTTGTAGTGAGGGGCATGCGTCTGTGGAATGGTTCGCAGCCAGACAGATTCCACACGGCTTTGTCTTTCCTACATTTCCACCTGCCATACCACGCACAAGAAAAGTGAGGTCTATCAGTTGTTGTTCTAAGTTTGATACGTTTACCTCTTTTCTTTGCGGTTGTCCATGGCGCACAGATCCGAATTGTTGGGAGTTGGCCGCCATGTTAGCTATCAACCTTCTAGCTTCCTCCGCTGTTTTGTCTATAAATGCTCCTCCGCTTGCCGCATCCACTAAGTTCCTGTCAGAAGAAAGTAAACCTTCATAAAAGTATTGGATGAGAAGGTGTTCACTTATCTGGTGTTGTGGACAACTTGCGCACAACTTCTTGAATCTCTCCCAGTACTCGTGTAGTGATTCCTCGTAGAGCTGCTTCACACCATATATCTCTTTCCTCAAGTTCGTTGCCCGTGAAGCTGGGAAGTACTTTTCTAGAAATATTCTTTGTAAGTCAGTCCACGTGGTGATCGATCCGGATGGTAAGTAGAAGAGCCAGTCTTTTGCAGCGTCCTTTAGAGAAAACGGGAACGCTCTTAGCTTTATTTGATCCTCAGTGATTCCGGTCGGCTTCATGGTAGTGCACACCACGTGGAATTCCATCAGATGCTTATGTGGGTTTTCACCTGCAAGACCATGAAAAGATGGCAATAAGTGAATTAAACCAGATTTGAGTTCAAAATTTACGTTATTGGCCAGAGCAGGGAAACTGATGCAGAGCGGTTGTTGATCCAAGTTAGGATTTGCGAGCTGCCTCAAGCTTTGATTTGCAGCCATGTTGTTCCTTTCTTCCTCTTCAAGCAGCCTTGCTTCTCTCCTTCTCTGATGTAGCGTCCTCTCAATCTCAGGATCGTAGTAAAAGTTATCTTCGTGATTGAACGATCCACCTGTACTCATTAACAAACCAAAGTAGTAATGCGGGAAAAAAAAAATAAAAAAATCGACACAAATAAATGTTGCCCTCCCCGGCAACGGCGCCAAAATTTGGTAGCGTTTATCGTGTACGCCCAAATTAACCCTTCTTCAGTTAATAACAAAAATATGTAGTAGTGGAAGTAGGGATCGATCTCACAGGGAAGGTAAATTTATTTTGTGTCAATTATCAAAGAACTAGTAACAATGGGGGGTTTGGACTGGATTACTACTACTTAGCAAATATCAAACTAATTAACGAGTCTAACTAAAATGATTAAAACTTATGGGATTAAAGCGATTCTTGGTTTTCAGGTAACCGTACTTTTGGAAAATTATCTTTTAGTCATCAAATCAAAACATTCAAATTCTTTCAATTATCTATCGATTGGAAATTCAATTCCTACTCATCTTATTCGTAGTCAAAGAGAAAACAGCATTCAATTCAACCCTTACCAAATCTCTAATCACCACTACAGCCGTTAATGATTAAATCAATGATAGTTTTCAAAACTAATGAGTTCGACAAATCTAATCAATAAAAACTACAGCCGTTAGAATTGATTACTCAAGCGTTTCTCCTAAGAATTCAATAACACCTACAGCCGGTTAATTATTAATCTTAGTTGTTTCTTAGCAAACTATCGATTATGTTATTGAATATTAGGTGATCGGTCTAATACACAAGCACAACAATCATGGAATTCGAATTCTGAGAAACCAATTGAAATCGAAGATTAATTCAACAATCAAACCGAATTTTCATAAAAGATTTAAATCCAAAAGTAGGTATCCCTTCAACCAAGAATCGAAGGGTTTTAGCCTAGCATAATTAAATCTAAAAGCAATAAAAATTCAATGGAAAACATTAAATAAATAAAGGAAAAGAAATTACTAATATAAATCACGATTCCGGCTTGTCAATTCCGGTTCCGTTCTTCGTCGTTCTTGAAGAAAACTTTGAAAGAAAATTAATCTAAAATCCTAAAATATTCTAAGAGTATGAAATTATGCTTAATATCAGGTAAAAATCGTGTATATGAGGTATGGAGGCTGATGGAGTAGGGTAAAATCCATGTGGGAAGGAAAGAAATCAAGTTTTTTAATTTTCCAAAAGTCTTCAGGCGTAAATACGCGTATAATGGCGTAGCTACGCCTAGACATGCCGTAGCGTTGGCGTAATTACGCCTGTGAATGGCGTAATTACGCCTGTCCTCCATTTTTCTGGCGAGTTTTGTATTTTGGCCATAACTTTCACATACGAACTCCGAATTCGACGAGTCAGCTGTCCACGCGAAGATAACTCAAAGTTCTACAACTTTTATATGGACCACATTCCCAAAACTTGGCTGGAATACATAGAAATTTGAGGAGAAAGGAGCAACATGTGTCTTTGATTCCGGTTTTTTCCTCTTTTCTTCAACTTTATTGCTTCTTTCATCATTTTAGCTTGATTTCTTCACCTTTTCCTACATTTACACAAATATACGATTAGGTAGCATATGTATCAATTTATCCATCAAAATATACCAAATCGTAGACAATTAAGTGCAATAGATGTGTCTATTTCTAGTCACATCAAACACCCCCATACTTACTCTTTACTCGACCTCGAGTAAACAATCAAAACTACAATATTTTTGGTTGGCTCATAGGTTCATAACAAAGCAACTTGTCCTCACTTTACTGCCTCAACAATTTTAACATGCATAATAATGAATGACGGTGAAAAGTTAACAGTGGAACAAGTTCAATCCCTAAACATTTCGTACCCAACGAAGTAGTGAACGTGTGTGTGTGGTCATAAACAAGTGTTGTGTACAAATTATAGATTCAAAATATGCAAAGCCATAATAGTTCAAGTCATACACGAACACAAGTATAAGCTCACTTGCACATTCTTCTCCACTATCTTAGCTACTTTGCAAACATAAATCAAGTAGGTCTTTATTAGCTTGTAGCTTGGCCTAGGTATTGGCTTATGAAAGAAAGGGTAAGGATATTCAAACAAGAGAGTATGATGAAATGCACACTAAAAGCTTCTCTTCTTGTATGAATTTTTCAACTTCGTTCTTTTTCACAAGGTTTATTTCAACACTTTTCTTCTTTTGTGCCTTGGCTCCCCTTGGAGTCATATTTTTCATCTATTTTTCAAGGCATCCCTTTTTCTTTCATGCATTCCATTCTTTTGACAATTAAGCTCACAAATAAACTTCAATGATTCCCAAGTGTATTTGAATGAAATACATCATACTCCCTTAAAAGGTATGGATTAAAATTACATTTAGGCTTAAAGGGTAGGATGATAAGCTAGTCAAGAAATGTTGAATGGGGGTCTTTAGTATGCTTAGCATACTACCATTCTTTTACATTTAAGGCTCGAAATAGGTACTAGAGAATGATTTTGTTTACATGGTAGGCTTGAAAGGCTCAAACGCATCAAAGATCGCCTATATCACTTTCATGTTTGCAAGTAGTCTAGACATACGCCTCAAAGAGCATGTAGTTAAGTTCTAGCATGTATTAGAGACTTCTTAAGACTATCACAAAAGTTACACAATCTTCACTAAGTGATGCACATTTCACAAGTCATGACAAAATCGTGCTCAAAATATTCAACTACTAAGTTAAAGTAAAATCTGCATTAGAGTTCAAAGTGTTCCAAGGTTAACAATTCACCTATGTTCAAAGAACTAGTAACAATGGGGGGTTTGGACTGGATTACTACTACTTAGCAAATATCAAACTAATTAACGAGTCTAACTAAAATGATTAAAACTTATGGGATTAAAGCGATTCTTGGTTTTCAGGTAACCGTACTTTTGGAAAATTATCTTTTAGTCATCAAATCAAAACATTCAAATTCTTTCCATTATCTATCGATTGGAAATTCAATTCCTACTCATCTTATTCGTAGTCAAAGAGAAAACAGCATTCAATTCAACCCTTACCAAATCTCTAATCACCACTACAGCCGTTAATGATTAAATCAATGATAGTTTTCAAAACTAATGAGTTCGACAAATCTAATCAATAAAAACTACAGCCGTTAGAATTGATTACTCAAGCGTTTCTCCTAAGAATTCAATAACACCTACAGCCGGTTAATTATTAATCTTAGTTGTTTCTTAGCAAACTATCGATTATGTTATTGAATATTAGGTGATCGGTCTAATACACAAGCACAACAATCATGGAATTCGAATTCTGAGAAACCAATTGAAATCGAAGATTAATTCAACAATCAAACCGAATTTTCATAAAAGATTTAAATCCAAAAGTAGGTATCCCTTCAACCAAGAATCGAAGGGTTTTAGCCTAGCATAATTAAATCTAAAAGCAATAAAAATTCAATGGAAAACATTAAATAAATAAAGGAAAAGAAATTACTAATATAAATCACGATTCCGGCTTGTCAATTCCGGTTCCGTTCTTCGTCGTTCTTGAAGAAAACTTTGAAAGAAAATTAATCTAAAATCCTAAAATATTCTAAGAGTATGAAATTATGCTTAATATCAGGTAAAAATCGTGTATATGAGGTATGGAGGCTGATGGAGTAGGGTAAAATCCATGTGGGAAGGAAAGAAATCAAGTTTTTTAATTTTCCAAAAGTCTTCAGGCGTAAATACGCGTATAATGGCGTAGCTACGCCTAGACATGCCGTAGCGTTGGCGTAATTACGCCTGTGAATAGCGTAATTACGCCTGTCCTCCATTTTTCTGGCGAGTTTTGTATTTTGGCCATAACTTTCACATACGAACTCCGAATTCGACGAGTCAGCTGTCCACGCGAAGATAACTCAAAGTTCTACAACTTTTATATGGACCACATTCCCAAAACTTGGCTGGAATACATAGAAATTTGAGGAGAAAGGAGCAACATGTGTCTTTGATTCCGGTTTTTTCCTCTTTTCTTCAACTTTATTGCTTCTTTCATCATTTTAGCTTGATTTCTTCACCTTTTCCTACATTTACACAAATATACGATTAGGTAGCATATGTATCAATTTATCCATCAAAATATACCAAATCGTAGACAATTAAGTGCAATAGATGTGTCTATTTCTAGTCACATCAGTGATTTGCTTTGGCAAACCCACACATGTACAATCGAAGTTATTGACGAGTACTTTATTTTGGAAGGCATCTAAAACTTAATATTTTAGAGGGATTTATTGATCTCATGATTAATTTGATAATTTAAAATATGTCCACTACATATAGTTGTATACATATCTACATATATGTGTAATACTATTATCAAACTAAAACATAAGATAAATCATGCATCAACATACATAATTAAACGTGACATGGTTATAGCCCCTACTAATGATTTTCTCAAGCCAATGAGAAAATCCTATGAGTCAACCTAAGGTAACTTCACAAGCACCTTCCTTGGCTCCAATTTGTGAATGGCCTCCTCATCCCGGCACGATGCTCCATCTTCATTGATCACCATCAATAAAATAAACTACACTATTTACAAGATATAGAATTCCTCGATTCACATTCGAGGGGAACATAGGGGAGGGATTACATATAGAATGAAATAGAGAAAGGCACGACACGCAGGTCGTATTATAAATTACAAACATCCACAAATCCTATCTAATAGGTCAAAGGGCTATAACCACGCACCATGCTCAAACAACACATAAAGCATGCATTAACATTTAATTAATTAAATTCTAAACATTTTAAATTTAATTCTAATTAAAACTGTAAAATAATTTTTGAAAAATTATCGTACGCTCGGGACATCACATGCCACGAACTAAAGCGACTAAAACACGAACCACCATGGTTCGAACCAAAAAGCCCACGGCTGGACCAATAGTGGGCCTAGGGTTCGAAACCCTAGCCCATGGCCGAGCCATGGCTCATGCGGCGGCGGCACTAGTGTTCCAACCCTATCCGCCTCACACCCTTTTTGATATTTTATCGAGCCATCTTGTTTTAAACGCCGGAATTTGTTAGCCACGAGTCACGGTCATGCCATGCACGGGGTTCGCTCAACCATCTCGAGCTAAGGGTTCGAAAAACCTTGCTCTCATGTGGTAAAGTTACTAATCCATGCATGCGTGAACCATTATCGAGTCAAGGAGTTCAAAACTCATCCAAGCATCAAAACTATAGAAAATAAGGCGATGATGGTCGAGCCATGCACGGCTATTAGGGTTCGAAACCTTAGCCGTCATGAGCTAGCCATCACGTCCAATGGGTTCTAAACCCTAATGAATTTTCGACACTTCCATGCACAATTATTAGCCACAACGACTAAGCCATCTCGAGCCAAGGGTTCGAAAACCCTAGCCCTCATGTGACTAGCCATGGTGACATTTGTGATGGTGGTGGCCGAAAATTTGATGCTCAATAAATAATTTTATTCGCCAATTATATCAAATACAATTACTACGATGATTTTCATAAACTAAAATTAATTTCATATCATATATGAATTTAAACAGTTTCAATTAGCATGCAATATTAATTCTAATATGATTAACACAATTTAATCACATAAATCCGATATGAGCCTTGAACCTGGCTCTGATACCACTGTAAGTGATCCCATGAGCATACAACGCAGCGGAATAAAATTTTTAGGATTACTAACACCGGATCTATACATAGGTAATCATATCGGATTAAGGAATACATAAGAGTCTTACCCTTGTAGCGTGTTTGAAGCAGAATCCACGGAGCTGCACCACGTCCTACGCCTTCTCCGAGTCACTTAGCAAAACTCAATGAGTTTTGCCTCAACGGTATCCACACGATCAAATCGGGTGAAGGGATGGTTTAAGAACAAGTTGCTAGACAAGTTCTTAAACCGGAACCAAAACCACACTCGATTCCAAATCGATTAAAGGCACCAAATCACCCTAGAACCACACGGCAATTGAGGTGGCCGAGAGCTCTAGTGTTTTCGGCCGTGTGGAGCTTGCTTTGGTATTAGGTTTTGTGTTATGAAGTTGTCTTCCAATTAAACACCTTGTAATCATCTTTTATATAATTAATTAAAGGCTTTCATAAAGCCTCATGGGCTTAAGCCCATGATTTAATTAATCATTATGATTATTAATTAAGACTCTTAATTATTTAATTCATCCCATGAATTTAATTTCCCTTCTCGATTTAATCTTTTGTGCGACCCGATAGGATCTTGTAATGTTGGCAGTGACATAAAATCTCATTTTACGTCTCAAGCATTGAGCGGTATCTAGCAACACATCAATGCTACCCAAATTACAAGAATGTCAATGACTCGACATAACCTTTAGAACTTGTGATAATATTAATCATGTAACTTAATCCCTTTGTCCTTTGTGTTTAGATTGAACACGAGTCATGGAATAGTCATACTCGTATATCCAATCTTTATTTCTTGATCCCCAAGTAGAACTAGAATAAACGAATAAGCTCGATATCTCATATCGACTCATACGAGCATGGCCATGCATTTTAGTTCTCACTTGATCAAGGGCCAAACACATCTCCTGTTATATAGGAGGGACAAATCCTATCTCGATCAGTCAACATCCCTCTACATAATTCGTAGTGTATCCAATAGTCGCCTTTATAGATTACCCTGTTACGGGTAACGTTTGACGATATCAAGATACATAACTCCTTATGTTGGGATCTCTGATGATCACAAGTCGTAAGGGTTACATACATTATTATCACTATGAGAATTGCATATGACGATCATATAACTATCCATGTTGCATTCTCATGGTGGGTCTGTTCAGTACATCGTTCTCTAACATGTATGTGAGACCCCGTTATCACATCAAGATATTAAGGTGCAATTTAGAGAACTAAACATACATGTGATTATATCAGAGTAAAGTGCCGTGTTGATTAACCTGAGCTTTAGAGATTACAGTACCAAAAAGTTCCAAAAAGGAAAGACATACTTCCCACAAAGGTACTACATCATAGTCTTACTCTACTCAGTAGAAGCTATACTAAAACTCTATCATGCTAATCCTGTAGCACTCCTTACAGCTCAGCATATCAACCCCGGCCCTGGTTCTCGTCAACAAAAGCACCTACAAAGACAACCCCCAACACATGAGCATAACACAATTCATATTTAACATAATATGAAAGTAAGGCATAAATGCAAATCTTAAACACAAGTCCTTCCCGTACTTCCAGCATTTATATCGCCCATTGGTTGTCCCTGTACCATAATTCATAATAGAAACACATTATATGAATGTATGGATATGCAATGTCATGACATTCCTTTTCCCTTAAATCCTTATTTCATCCTGAGCCCTTATCATTAGTACATTTTAATGCTTCTTGCTACTCCATGTAAGCGGAATTCTTCATCGCTTCCAATGGACTTTAGCGTTGCTACTCCATGTAAGCGGAATTCTTCATCGCTTCCAATGGACTTTAGCGTTGCTACTCCATGTAAGCGGAATTCTTCATCGCTTCCAATGGACTTTAGCGTAAGCCATTAAAATCCTTACTAAGATAACTTTGACTCGTGAAATACACCTCTTATATTTCACAACATACATATGCAAAAACAATGCATAAAAACATGTATCATAATCTTAATGCACCACATTGCATTCATCATGTGTCATAAAGACAAACATAAAGTACATGTTACCGTTGGGATGCCCGTACGTCGCTTACGTACCTTTCAAAAGATAGAGGAGTCAATCGACTTTATCTCCTCGGTTGTGCTGGCACCTGGGATGGTTCTACATAGCCACACAACACAATATTAGGCACCTCATAATAATCCGGAAGCAAAACCAAATAATAAAAAAAAAAAAACCAAACAAATCCTTTAATATCATCTCGCGATCGATCGCCCATGAGCCCCGATCGATCGCGAGATGCTACTGCCTCGCATACCAGAAAAATTCAATCCGCGATCGATCGCCACTATATTGGCGATCGATCGCCAAAACTTACTGGAACGTCGCGATCGATCCTGCCTCCTTGGCGATCGATCGCCAACCTTGTTCCTTCGGCGATTTTCCAGAATTGCTTAACACCGATAATCATACCCTTAAATCTAACATGTAGGACAATATACATACCAAGACCATCATGCTAGCATTTGAACTACACTACCCTGAGTGTATTCAAACCAAATATACACCCTTAGCATAAACCTACATGCATAAACATCGATCATTAAAACAAGTACTGGATCAACTTTTTCTGGAAACAGGGCACATTTTCATTTCCAGAATTCTTGAGCACCTCTTTTCATGCTATTAAAACTAACACATATAACATAAACCTTGCTCAACTAAACATGCCATGGGTTTCACAAAACTACCAAGCATGTTTTTACATCAAAGTTTCTCCAATATATAAGCTTATCATGCATGATAACACCTCCTCAAAAACACTCCCAACCCACGTTTTCCAGAAAAACAGAGTAAATCTCTACCCAGATTTTTGAGCACTACTTTTCACAAGCTTAAATCTTCCACATAAAACATACATCATGCTTAAGGAAAATTACAGAGAGACTCATAAAAACACCATGTAAGCATTTAAATCACAGGTTTCAAGAAACATATGCTAACATGCCGTTTTTCACCATGCTCAAAAGTAGAACCAAACCAGTTTTTCCAGAAAGAAACAGGGTAGTTCCTCACCCTACTTTGCCCCGATTTTTGAAGGATTTCCAGGCGATGGAAATGGAAGGGCTCCTCCTAAAATTGCTTAGCAGCTGCTGGATGGTATTTTGGAAGAGGAGGTTCGAAATTTGGAGTGCTGGAAAGGTGTTAAATTATTGAGCCAAGTGGAAGCATGGCCAGCTCATGCTGAGTCAAAGTATGGGTTGGGGGGGGTGGTTAAGTGTTGGGTGGTTTGATGTGTTATGTTTTGGTCCCGATTTGGCACGATGTACTTAAAATATCCCCACATGATATTTATAGTATTTTCTCAACAAAATACTTCAATTACCCTTTTTGCATGCTTTACCAAAACAACAATACACACCCCAAAAACCCAATACATGTTACATGCACCCTGAAGTAATTCTCCCCAATATAATTCATCCAATCCCATGAATTAACACATTAACATCACAATATAACTTAAATGATTAAAATCACATAATCATTTCGGGGATATCACAATACTCCCCTACTTATAGGATTTCGTCCCGAAATCAAACATGCTACTATCCAGAAATAAAACAGTAAATAAACGCATACCAGAAAACAGTTCTGGATAGTACTGCACCATGTGTCGCTCTGTCTCCCACGTGGCCTCCTCGACACCCCTACGATCCCACTGTACCTTGATCATAGGAATAACCTTGTTCCGAAGTCTGCGGTCTGCTCTATCCAAAATCCTGATAGGCCGCTCCACATAAGAAACATCGGACTCAATCTGAACCTCTGAAGGCTGCAACACATGTGAGGGATCTGGCTCATACTTCCTCAGCATAGACACATGAAAAACGTCGTGTATGCCAGACAGAGAGGGCGGTAAAGCCAACCGGTACGCCAGAGTACCAATACGCTGTAAGATCTCATACGGCCCTACATACCTCGGGGATAACTTCCCTCGCATCCCAAACCGTACTACGCCTCTGAAGGGTGAGATCTTTAAAAACACTCTGTCGCCTAACTGAAACTCCAACGGTCTACGCCGCTGATTGGCATATGCTGCCTGTCTATCCTGAGCTGCCTTCATCTTTGTTCTGATAACCTTAACTTTCTCTTCCATTTCCTGAATCAACTCAGGTCCTCCAACCGACTTACGGTCCATGTCATCCCAACACAAGGGTGACCTACAACGCCTACCATAGAGGGCCTCGAAAGGAGCCATCTGAATACTTGCCTGGTAGCTGTTGTTGTAAGAAAATTCCACCAAGGCTATCGAGTCCTGCCATGAAGTGTCAAACTCCAGCACACAAGCCCTCAACATGTCTTCGAGCGTCTGTATCGTACGCTCGGTCTGTCCGTCCGTCTGGGGATGATAGGCTGTGCTCAACCTCAACTCTGTACCTAGAGCTGTCTGCAGACCCTCCCAAAAGTGAGATGTAAACCGCGGATCTCGATCTGACACAATCGAAACAGGGATCCCGTGCAGTCTCACCACATTTTTGACATATAACTGCGCCATTCTTAAGTGCGTGAAGGTCATACAGTAGGGAATGAAATGAGCACTCTTAGTCAACCTGTCCACGACTACCCAGATGGCATCAAAACCCGAAACAGTCCTCGGCAAGTGGGTCACGAAATCCATAGATACGTGCTGCCACTTCCACTCGGGTACCTCTAAACTTCTTAGTTCACCTCCAGGCCTTTGTCTCTCAGCTTTCACTTGCTGACAAATCAAACAACGCTTGACAAAAGAGGTGACATCCTGTTTCATACGCCTCCACCAGAACTGGCTGCGTAGATCCTTATACATCTTCTTCCCACCTGGATGGACACTCATCCTGCTGCAATGAGCTCGCTGTAATATACCTTGGCGCAACTCGGTTGTATCTGGAACCACCCATCTGTCGCCGAGCCTCAGAGAACCGTCATCAGCCACTCTGAATCTCGATGGCTGTCCTGAATGAACCACTAACATCCATCTCTGAACCTCTACATCGGTCCCCTGAGCCTTCCTGATGTGATCAAATATAACAGGCTCAGCTAGCAAGGTCAAAACCTGTACTGGTGAAGAAGATACATCATAATCGAATCCCAAATGGCAGTAGGAGCCAAACATAGCTGACAGAGACATAGCATCCTCTGCTGTGCTCCTCACCTTCCGACTCAAAGCGTCGGCTGTCAAATTTGCTTTTCCCGGGTGATATTCGATTTCACAATCGTAGTCCTTCAGCAGGTCCATCCATCTCCTCTGCCTCATGTTCAGCTCAGCCTGTGTAAACAAGAATTTCAGGCTCTTGTGATCAGTGAAGATGGTAAATGAGGTACCGTATAAGTAGTGTCGCCATATCTTCAAGGCGAACACTATAGCTGCCAACTCCAGATCATGGACTGGATACCTCGTCTCATGTGGCTTCAACTGTCTCGAAGCGTAAGCCACTACATGTCTGTCCTGCATCAGCACGCACCCGAATCCCTGTAGAGATGCATCGGTATAAAGAACAAATCCTTTGTTCTCCTTGGGTATCACTAGAACTGGCGCAGTAGTCAGCCTGTGCTTTAATTCCCGGAAGCTCTGCTCACAAGCCTCTGACCAACAAAATGGGACTCCCTTCTGAGTCAGCTGTGTAAGTGGCTTGGCGATCTTTGAGAAACCCTCGACGAAACGTCGATAATAGCCAGCCAGACCAAGAAAACTTCGAATCTCACTGACTGAAGTAGGGGTAGACCAATCCATAACTGCCTCTATCTTCCTCGGGTCTACTGATATCCCCTCTCGTGATATGATATGGCCCAAAAATGCAACACTGTTCAGCCAAAACTCACACTTGCTGAGTTTGGCGTATAACTGATGATCTCTGAGGATCTGGAGTACTGTCCTCAGATGATCGGCATGATCCTCCTCATTCCTCGAATAGACTAGGATGTCATCAATAAACACGATCACAAACTGATCGAGGTACTCCTGAAATACTCTGTTCATCAGGCTCATAAAGACTGCAGGTGCATTTGTTACACCGAACGGCATCACCAAGAACTCATAGTGTCCATACCGAGTTCTAAAAGCCGTCTTTTGGACATCACCAGCTCTAACCCGTACCTGGTGATAGCCTGACCTCAAATCTATCTTGGAGTACACCTCCGTACCCTGAAGCTGGTCGAACAGATCATCAATCCTCGGAAGCGGATATCTGTTCTTCACTGTAGCCTTGTTCAGTTGCCTGTAGTCAATGCACAGACGCATTGATCCATCCTTCTTTTTCACAAACAAGACTGGCGCACCCCAAGGCGATACACTAGGGCGGATGTATCCCTTGTCGAGGAGCTCCTGTAACTGTACCTTCAGCTCCCTCAGCTCTGCCGGTGCCATCCTGTATGGGGCACGAGAAATGGCTGATGTCCCTGGCAGCAGCTCAATAGCAAACTCCACATCCCTGACTGGCGGAAATCCCGGAATCTCATCTGGAAACACATCACTGAACTCCGCCACAACTGGAATGTCCTCGGCTCTCACTTCCTTCTCCTCTGAAGCATTCATAGCATAAATAAGGTACCCAGTATGACCACGTTCCAATAACCGCGACATCTTAACCGCCGAGATTACTGGTATCCTTGGACGAGAGCCGTCCCCATAAAAAGTCCACTGGAACCCCCGATCAGACAGAAAACGAACCATCCTCTTTTGGCAATCTACCATAGCTCGGTATCTGCTCAACACATCAATGCCGATAATGCAGTCAAAGTCTGCCATTTCTAACTGAATCAAATCGGCCCTCAGATCATTGCCCTCAAAATAAATGAGGCAATCTGATAACTGTCGATCCGCAATCACATGCTTCCCCGTGGGTGTCGAGACCATGAGAGGCGTGGGTAACAGAGACGAGCACAAATGGTGTCCTTCCACAAAGGCAGTAGATACAAAGGAATGGGAAGCACCTGTATCTATCAATATAAGTGCAGGGTACGTAAGTAAATGACACGTACCAGCAATGACCTCCTCTGGGGCTGCCTCGGCCTGCTCCCTGGTCAGTGCATACACCTGTCCCTGCGGCGGTCCTGTCGTCTGACCTCCCAGGGGTCGTGGTGCAAACTGCTGCCTCTGTGGTGCCCTCCCAGCATCAAACCTTGGCCTATTCGGCCCTGAATCCGTCTGAACTGCCCGATTGGGGCAACCCCGAGCTATGTGGCCCATCTTGCCACAGATATAGCAACCTCGACAGTCACGTAACAAATGCCATCCTCCGCAGTTGGTACACCTGGTTACCTCTGTCCTGTTTCCCTGTGGATGCCCCCGGGTGTTCTGTTTCTGTCCATGAGACTTCTTCCCACTAAACCTGGAAGATGATGAGGCCCCACGAGCCTTAAACTGATCCCCTCGTGGCTTCAGACTATCAGTAGTAGGCCTCTGTGATGGTACAAAAGGGGGTACAGCATCCTTGTATGCGTCTACGGCAATCTCTGCCAACTCTGCCCGTGTCAGGGCGTCGTCAAACGAGCTGGGGTTGTTAGAGATAACCCTATCGAATAGCTCCGGCCTCAGACCTTTCAGAAAGTTCCTCATCTTGGCATGGCTGCTGACAGCAATATGAGGTACATACCTCAGCAGTGAGGAATACTGCATAGCGTAGTCTGCTACGGACATGCTACCCTGCTTCAAACTGTTGAACTCATCTTCCTTCAATTGTCTGGCAGCTGCAGAGAAATACCGGTTAAGGAACCGGGTCCGGAATACAGTCCAGTCAACTGCCATACCTAGAGCTCTCAGCTCCATCACGGTGGTCTTCCACCACATAGCAGGCTTCTTAGCCAGCTGAAACTCTGCTAACCTCAGCCATGCCGTGAGTGCACAAGGTGCAGTCACAAGTATCTGCTCTATACGTTCCAACCATTCCTCAGCTACTTCACCAGACTCAGTCCCCTCAAACATGGGCGGATGGAAACTCAGAAACTGCTTCAAACTGAGCTCCCCTGGCAGTAATATCTGTACACTGGGCTCCACGCCCACAGCAGGTGGTGGTAAGGGGTTCGGCTGAGCAATACTGGCATGTCTACTGTCCATATCTCCTACCTCTTCATTGAGGTCCGCCATGCTGCAACACAATAGTTAACAACAATACCAAAAGCAGTTCATAATATAAGCCGTTAGATAACAAGAGTAAAATATTCAAAGCATGTTAGTATATCACGTATACAACCATATGCATCACATGCATAAGCATGCCTAAATGAATACCTAGCCAACTTGTCTCTAAAGGCTACCCTTCACTCTTCCCTGGTTATCTAACCACTGCTCTGATACCACTAAATGTGAGACCCCGTTATCACATCAAGATATTAAGGTGCAATTTAGAGAACTAAACATACATGTGATTATATCAGAGTAAAGTGCCGTGTTGATTAACCTGAGCTTTAGAGATTACAGTACCAAAAAGTTCCAAAAAGGAAAGACATACTTCCCACAAAGGTACTACATCATAGTCTTACTCTACTCAGTAGAAGCTATACTAAAACTCTATCATGCTAATCCTGTAGCACTCCTTACAGCTCAGCATATCAACCCCGGCCCTGGTTCTCGTCAACAAAAGCACCTACAAAGACAACCCCCAACACATGAGCATAACACAATTCATATTTAACATAATATGAAAGTAAGGCATAAATGCAAATCTTAAACACAAGTCCTTCCCGTACTTCCAGCATTTATATCGCCCATTGGTTGTCCCTGTACCATAATTCATAATAGAAACACATTATATGAATGTATGGATATGCAATGTCATGACATTCCTTTTCCCTTAAATCCTTATTTCATCCTGAGCCCTTATCATTAGTACATTTTAATGCTTCTTGCTACTCCATGTAAGCGGAATTCTTCATCGCTTCCAATGGACTTTAGCGTTGCTACTCCATGTAAGCGGAATTCTTCATCGCTTCCAATGGACTTTAGCGTTGCTACTCCATGTAAGCGGAATTCTTCATCGCTTCCAATGGACTTTAGCGTAAGCCATTAAAATCCTTACTAAGATAACTTTGACTCGTGAAATACACCTCTTATATTTCACAACATACATATGCAAAAACAATGCATAAAAACATGTATCATAATCTTAATGCACCACATTGCATTCATCATGTGTCATAAAGACAAACATAAAGTACATGTTACCGTTGGGATGCCCGTACGTCGCTTACGTACCTTTCAAAAGATAGAGGAGTCAATCGACTTTATCTCCTCGGTTGTGCTGGCACCTGGGATGGTTCTACATAGCCACACAACACAATATTAGGCACCTCATAATAATCCGGAAGCAAAACCAAATAATAAAAAAAAAAAAACCAAACAAATCCTTTAATATCATCTCGCGATCGATCGCCCATGAGCCCCGATCGATCGCGAGATGCTACTGCCTCGCATACCAGAAAAATTCAATCCGCGATCGATCGCCACTATATTGGCGATCGATCGCCAAAACTTACTGGAACGTCGCGATCGATCCTGCCTCCTTGGCGATCGATCGCCAACCTTGTTCCTTCGGCGATTTTCCAGAATTGCTTAACACCGATAATCATACCCTTAAATCTAACATGTAGGACAATATACATACCAAGACCATCATGCTAGCATTTGAACTACACTACCCTGAGTGTATTCAAACCAAATATACACCCTTAGCATAAACCTACATGCATAAACATCGATCATTAAAACAAGTACTGGATCAACTTTTTCTGGAAACAGGGCACATTTTCATTTCCAGAATTCTTGAGCACCTCTTTTCATGCTATTAAAACTAACACATATAACATAAACCTTGCTCAACTAAACATGCCATGGGTTTCACAAAACTACCAAGCATGTTTTTACATCAAAGTTTCTCCAATATATAAGCTTATCATGCATGATAACACCTCCTCAAAAACACTCCCAACCCACGTTTTCCAGAAAAACAGAGTAAATCTCTACCCAGATTTTTGAGCACTACTTTTCACAAGCTTAAATCTTCCACATAAAACATACATCATGCTTAAGGAAAATTACAGAGAGACTCATAAAAACACCATGTAAGCATTTAAATCACAGGTTTCAAGAAACATATGCTAACATGCCGTTTTTCACCATGCTCAAAAGTAGAACCAAACCAGTTTTTCCAGAAAGAAACAGGGTAGTTCCTCACCCTACTTTGCCCCGATTTTTGAAGGATTTCCAGGCGATGGAAATGGAAGGGCTCCTCCTAAAATTGCTTAGCAGCTGCTGGATGGTATTTTGGAAGAGGAGGTTCGAAATTTGGAGTGCTGGAAAGGTGTTAAATTATTGAGCCAAGTGGAAGCATGGCCAGCTCATGCTGAGTCAAAGTATGGGTTGGGGGGGGGTGGTTAAGTGTTGGGTGGTTTGATGTGTTATGTTTTGGTCCCGATTTGGCACGATGTACTTAAAATATCCCCACATGATATTTATAGTATTTTCTCAACAAAATACTTCAATTACCCTTTTTGCATGCTTTACCAAAACAACAATACACACCCCAAAAACCCAATACATGTTACATGCACCCTGAAGTAATTCTCCCCAATATAATTCATCCAATCCCATGAATTAACACATTAACATCACAATATAACTTAAATGATTAAAATCACATAATCATTTCGGGGATATCACAATGTACCCATATGTTGATTTGATATCTCATATCAATGAACAATTCATCGATCAACACATACTAGTCTCTACGTATTATCATTATCCCTTTCATGATAATACTTGACTAGGAACATCTTTAAGAATAATACAATATTATTCTAAGGACATTAACATATATATTAATTCACAATGCACAGTTAAAAGAAAATATATAATAATGAATTGCCATTCATAAAACCATAAACATTGTATGTCTTAAACAATCATCTAATGACTTGTCTTAGGGCATATCCCAACAATGTGCTGCTAATATGAAGATGTGAGGTGGTTCCACTGACATATTGAGCTGAATAGGCATATCATTTTAGTCTCTTGATAATAGGGTACTTGTTGAGACATGTCATGACATGGTGCATTTGTGGATGCATGATACAGAACATTCACATTAGATGATTTATTGTGCTTCATCATTGTTATTGATATTGTGTTTTGATATCGCACTGAGATAGTTGTTTATCTATACTCACGTTTTGTGAATGTTTCTGTAGGATTGCATAGACGTGGGAACGTGAGTCTTATTCCGCTGTGAGGTGAACCACTGCATAGGAGTTGTACTGGCTTAGGTTGTTAATTTTACATGTAATGTATATGTAGAAAACAAAGTTAGTTGGTTTTTGTACTAGTGGTTTGGTACATCTGTAACAACTTAACTAGTAAGATACTCTTAATCAGTGCATGTTGTTACTTAATTCAGACTCACATATGTATGTTAACATGATACATAATGGATTAAGTAAAGAGGAACCCCACAATAGTGGCACCACATAATTCAACGCATTCCAAATCATTGCCACAACAGTATATTATTCATTCGACAATGACAATAATATATAAAGCTATGCTCGTACGTTATACGTACCTTATAGTCCAATAGCCAGAACCAATCCTTGCCTTTCGCTATACACAGTTAATAGCACATAATCAAACATAAGCACACAACTACATGCACAAGCACGTACCCGACCCCCAATTACATCATCCTATCCCGATGATTAATCACAATTATTGAACCATGTATACTACTCAAAATATCCCCTTTTCTATCTTCAATGATAAACATTTATTCAATTGAGTAGTCTGACTTTATCAAAGTTCGACTCAAACCATTCTATTTTATTGTGTAATATTCCCTTTGGAATGTAGACATCGCCATGAAAATCTACCAAATAAACTAATTCCAGAATCCGAACTTTTACAAAAAAGTTTTGAAAACCAAAGAAACAGGGGCCGCGATCGATCGCCATTTCCCACTATCGATCGCGAGATCTTACTGCCCAAAAATTAAACATCCACGATCGATCGTCGTCCCATGCCGATCGATCGCCAAAATCAACTGATCCCCATGATCGCTCGGCAACTTCTTGCGATCGATCGTCGTGACCTCCGCGATCGATCACCGCGACTGTTCATCGTCACCAAAAATCAGAGTAATGTCGCGATCGATCATCACCAAAAATCAGCGTAATGATCGCGATCGTCCCATTGCAGCGTATTGGTACATTGGCTTACCGTTTGGCTCTACCGCCGTCTTTAACTGGAATTCATGATGTCTTCCATGTTTCTATGTTGAGAAAGTATGAGCCAGACCCGTCTCATGTTTTACAGCCTACTGAAGTGCAGTTGGATTCAGATGTATCCTACGTTGAACGACTGGTCAGGATTCTGGATCGTGAGGATCGCAGATTACGAAGTAAAGTTATACCGATGGTCAAAGTTCAGTGGGATCGTCGGGGTGTCGAGGAGGCTACGTGGGAGACGGAACGGCATATGGTGCAGCATTACCCGGAACTATTTTCTGGTATGATTTATGTTTAGTTTCTCTATGGGTAAGTGCATGCGATTTCGAGGACGAAATCTTATAAGTAGGGGAGTAATGTGATGCCCCGAAATTAATTAATTGCGATTAAGGTATTAATTATGTTTATACGATGAATCATGTGGTAATTGATTTATGTGTTGGGTAATGAGATGTTAGCATGATTTAATTGTGTTGATTATTAAATATGAGGAAGATGTGATTTTAGATGAAGTTTAGTGCATTTTGTCAAGATGCTTTTAAAATACCATGTTGGGGTGTTTTATACATCATGTTAAGTTTGGGGTGCAATTTTTAATTAAATTAAACAACCCCTTTTAATCCTATACCCATCACTTTAACCCCACTTTACCATTCACTTTTTAAAAACCCCCAAAATCACTTCCCAACCCCAAACCCTTCCCATTTTCGAGATCCACCAAAGAAGGAGAAGGAAAGCTTCACAAAAACTTTGTTTGTGTGATCTTTGTTAGGATTTGGAGCCTACAAGAGTATGGAATCATTCCTAAATGTTTTATGATGTTTGGTGTTGAAATGGGTTAAATTTTGATGATTTATGTGGGTTTGTTTTGGGTATATGTTGTTTATGGTTGGGGTATGATTTTTGAAGTGTTTTATGTGTGTTTTAGTGGGTTATGATGTTGTTGATGTTGTAGGGAAGTTTGGATTTGTAAGGTATGAAGAAAGGTTTGAAAAATGCTCATTAATGGCGATTTTTCGATGTACAGGTGCTGACGATCGATCGCCCGTTTTTGGCGATCGATCACGAGCCAGCAGTGGGCGCCAGTAACGTTTGGCGATCGATCGGCGAGGCTGGCGATCGATCGCGCCAAAAGTGGCGATCGATCGCCAAGATGCAAAAATTTGAGCCTCGTCCAGTATGATCTCGCGATCGATCGGGCCTAGGCGGCGATCGATCGCGAGGTGTAAAAATGTGCATTTTTTGATATTTTGTGGGATTTTTGGATATTGGACCATGATTAGCTTCTAATATCAATTTGTATGGTTATGTAGAACCATCCCAAGTACCCACAACCTCAAGGAGATAAAGCTCTTCGATTTCTCCACTTTTGGGATTAAGGTACGTAAGAAACGTACGAGCATCGGACGGTAAACCATACTCCTATATTTAATGATGATGTTTATGATGATGATGTTTATGATGATGTTTACGATGATGATGTTTATGATGATATTTATGATGATGATGTTTATGATGATGTTTATGATGACGATGTTTATGATGATGATTATGATGATGTTTACGATGATGATGTTTATGACGTTTATGATGATGATGTTTATGATAAGTAAGTTTAAGGTCATACGACGTATATGATTGGGTAAGACGCCCATGTGGTAAGATGCCACCCAATGTATGTGAGTGGGTAAGATGCCCCTGTGGTAAGATGCCACAAAATGTTTATGATATGGTAAGACGCCATATGATTGGGTAAGATGCCCATGTGGTAAGATGCCACACGATGATTATGTTATGGTAAGATGCCATACAATGAGGGTAAGATGCCCTTATACATGAACAAGAATCAGGGATAACAAAGGAAGTTGAAGAACGACCAATAACTTTTACTTAACTAAGATGCTATGCATTACTGTATGTCTTTTAATATCATGTTAAGTAAATATGTGTATGCTCACGATGTGTTGTCCCTGTAGGTACACTTTTGGACCGAAGGGCCTAGGGTCGGGTTTAGGCGGTGAACTAAAAAGGGAACAAGATGAATATAGGATGCAGGATTTTGATAGTCTCTACTCTAGGAGTAGTATAAATCTATAACTTTAACATTCATTATTGGGAATGTAACTAAATAGCTTTTGGAAATTTTATTTTGGCCTGTAATCTTCTTAGCTCAAGCTACAACCGGAACCCTTAAGAGGTTATAAATGCATGTTCTGTCCATTATATGTGTACTATATGATGTTAAGGTAGGAAGACCATGCATTAGTGGTATCAGAGCAGTGGTTAGATAACCCGGGAACGAGTGAAGGGTAGCCTTAGCAATAAGTTGGCTAGGTGCTTACTTTTAAACATGTTGTGTGCATATGTTGCATATGAAGTACATGCTCACATGCTATGCCTTTCTAACGATGTGTATATGAACTGCTTTTGGATCTTGTTGTTAACCCTTGTGTTGCAGTATGGCAGCAAATGTGGAGGTAGGTGACGCAGTGAGCGTCAATGCAAGTGCGGGGCGTACGAATCCCCTACCCCCGCCAGCTTTTGATGATGAACCGTCCGAACAACAGTTGTTGCCAGGGGAGCTAAGCTTAACTCAATTTCTTGCATACCGACCCCCAACCTTTGAAGGAACCGAAACAGGGGAACGAGCTGAGGAATGGTTAGAAAGAATAGAGCAAATCTTTGTGGCAGCCCCATGTGCGAAGACAGCATGGATACGGTTAGCAGAGTTCCAATTGGCCAAGAAGGCACTAATGTGGTGGAAGACCACTGTGGTAGAGCAAGAGGCTCAAGGTCATGAAGTTAATTGGAAAATGTTTCGAACTCGCTTTCTGAATCGTTATTTCTCGGCTGCTGCACGACAGGCTAAGGAAGATGAATTTACTCACCTCAAGCAAGGTAATATGTCAATGTCAGATTATGCTCTTCAGTATTGCTCCTTACTCAGATATGTACCTCACATCGCCACGAGCACTCAAGCAAAGATGAGGAACTTCATGAAGGGCTTGAGGCCGGAGCTGTACGATAGGGTGATTACTTATGGCCCTACTTGTTTTGACGATGCACTCTCACGGGCTGAGCTAGCCGAACTGGGAGTGGGTGCATACCCTGATGTTGTACCACCGTCAGCACCCTCTCAGAAATCCACTCCAGATAATTTGAAGCCAAGGAGTGATCAGTTCAAGTCAAGGGGGAATACATCGGCGTCAAGGTTCAGCGGTAAGAGGCCCGACAATAGATGGAAAGGAAACCGTAGGAGTGATGCCCCATCTGGAAGGGGGCAGTCTCAGGGAGACAGATCTGGGAAGGTCCAGTGCACTCTTTGTGGGCAACCACATCTGACGAAAGATTGTGTAGGATGTTATGTTTGTGGCGACAAAGGCCACTTTGCTAGACAGTGTCCCAACAGGGGAAGTCAACAGGGTTCTGCGGGGAGGCCTGCGGATAGGACAGCACAGCATAGACCACCATTCGTGCCGAGATAGTATGGAGGTCAGCCTATGGGGCTACCTCAAGGGCAAGTCTATGCATTGACGAGGGAGCAGGCTTCAGCGGCTCCGGAGGAGGTTATAGCGGGTACGTGTCTTTTATTTACGCACCCTGCTTTTGTATTGATCGACACAGGTGCGTCACACTCTTTTGTGTCGACAAGTTTTGTGGAAAGGCACCACATATGCACTTCTCCGTCGCCCACGCCTCTTATAGTCTTGACCCCCGCTGGAAGAAGTATGATTACTAATCGGATCGTCTACGATGGCCTCATTTATTTTGAGGATAAAGAACTAAGGACAGATTTGATTGTTCTGAGAATGTCAGATTTTGACTGCATTCTGGGCATTGATGTTCTGAACAGGTATCAGGCAGTTGTGAACTGCAGGCAGAGGACTGTATGGTTCAAATCTGATATGGGAGTTCCATGGACGTTCTATGGGGATGGTTCACGCTCTAAGATTCCGTTGATATCTGCTGTCAAGATGGCGCAGTTGTTGGAACGAGGCCATACAGGATATCTCATTTATGCCGTTGATGTTACGGAAAAGAAAGAAGAAGTAAAAGTTGAGGATGTGCCCGTAGTGGCGGAGTTCCCTGATGTCTTTCCGGAGGAGATTCCTGGATTCCCACCGACGAGAGAGGTCGAGTTTGGGATTGAGTTATTACCGGGGACGTCTACCATTTCTCGTGCCCCTTATAGGATGGCACCAGCGGAGCTAAGGGAATTAAAGATTCAGTTGCAAGAGCTCCTTGATAAAGGCTATATACGCCCTAGCGTATCGCCCTGGGGAGCACCAGTTTTATTTGTGAAGAAGAAAGATGGTTCGATGAGTTTGTGCATCGATTACAGACAACTGAACAAAGCTACAGTGAAGAATAAGTACCCACTTCCGAGGATCGATGACTTGTTTGATCCGTTGCAGGGTACGAGGCTCTACAGTAAGATCGATCTGAGGTCGGGGTACCATCAGATTCAAGTAAGGGAAGATGATGTCCAGAAGACAGCCTTCAGGACTAGGTATGGGCACTATGAATTCCTAGTCATGCCTTTTGGAGTGACAAATGCCCCGGCTATTTTCATGAGTTTGATGAACAGGGTGTTCCAGCATATTTGGATCAATTCGTCATAGTTTTCATTGACGATATACTCATCTACTCCCGGACCGAAGAAGATCATGTGTGGCACTTGAGGACAGTACTTCAGATCCTTAGGGATCATCAGTTGTATGCAAAGCTCAGCAAGTGCGAGTTCTGGCTGAGCAGTGTAGTATTCTTGGGTCATGTTATATCTAGCAGCGGGATATCTGTGGATCCCAGGAAGATTGAAGCTGTGATGGAGTGGGCAGCACCCACTTCTGTACCCGAGATACGGAGTTTCCTTGGCTTAGCAGGTTATTACCGACGTTTTGTCGAGGGATTTTCTAAGATCGCTAAGCCGCTAACACAGCTGACTCAGAAAGGAGTCCCATTCTTTTGGTCCGAAGCATGCGAGGAAAGCTTCCAAGAATTGAAACGTCGTTTGACGACAGCGCCAGTGTTGGTGATTCCTTCTGAGAATAAGAAGTTTGCCTTGTACACGGATGCATCATTGCAAGGTTTGGGCTGTGTGTTGACGCAAGATAAGCACGTGGTGGCTTATGCTTCGAGGCAGTTGAAGCCTCATGAGACCAGATACCCAGTCCATGATCTGGAACTGGCGGCTATCATCTTTGCCTTGAAGATTTGGCGTCATTATCTTTATGGTATGACGTTTACCATCTATACGGACCATAAGAGCCTGAAATTTCTATTCACTCAGGCTGAACTGAATATGCGTCAAAGAAGATGTATGGATTTGCTCAAGGATTATGACTGTGAGATTGAGTACCATCCGGGTAAAGCAAATTTGATATCGGAAGGTGAAGAGTACTGCTGAAGACGCTATGTGTTTATCAGCGATGATGACTTCTTATTGCCATCTGGGCTATGATTTTGATGTGGACACGTCGCCAGTGCGAGTGTCGACCTTATTGGCTGAGCCAGACATTTTTGAGGCTATCAGGAAAGCCCAGAGGTCAGATGAGGAGGTTCAGAGATGGTCATCAATAGCACTTCGAGGTCAGCCAACAAAGTTTAGAGTGGCTGAAGATGATTCTTTAAGACTGGACAACCGATGGGTATTACCAAATGCGTCGGGATTGCGTAAAGGAATCTTAGAACGAGCTCATAGTAGCCGGTTCAGTATCCACCCCGGAGGAAGAAAGATGTATAAGGACTTGAGTGGTCAATTCTGGTGGAGACGCATGAAGCGTGATGTGATCACTTTTGTTAAGAGATGTTTGATTTGCCAGCAAGTAAAGGCATAAAGGCAAAGGTCTGGTGGCGAGCTGAAGAGCTTGGAGGTACCTATGTGGAAGTGGGAGCATATATCTATGGACTTCGTGACCCGCTTGCCAAGGTCGGCCTCTGGATTTGATGCGATCTGGGTGATCGTGGATAGGCTGACGAAGGTAGCTCATTTCATCCCTTACAGTATGACTTTCACGTACCTAAAGATGGCCCATTATATGTACGGGATGTAGTGAGGTTACACGGGATTCCAGTCTCGATCGTGTCTGACAGAGACCCAAGGTTTACTTCTCATTTCTGGGAGGGTCTTCAGACAGCTTTGGGCACCGAGGTGAGACTGAGTACAGCTTATCACCCTCAGACAGACGGCCAAATGGAGCGTACTATTCAGACGCTCGAAGATATGCTGAGGGCATGTGTTTTGGAGTTTGATACTCCATGGCAAGAGTCTATACCACTGGTAGAGTTCTCCTATAATAAAAGCTATCAGGCGAGCATTCAAATGGCCCCTTTTGAAGCTCTTTACGGACGACGATGTAGGTCACCGCTGTATTGGGAGGACTTGACGAGTAAAGCGGTCGGAGGACCGGATATGATTAAGGACATGGAGGAAAAGATTAAGATGATACGCTTAAAGATGAAAGCGGCCCAAGATAGGCAAGCAGCCTACGCCAATAAGCGGCGACGGCCGCTAGAATTCCAAGTAGGAGACAAGGTTTTCTTGAAAATCTCGCCCTTCAGGGGTGTGGTCCGTTTTGGTATGCGGGGAAAGTTATCTCCGAGATATGTCGGACCGTATGAGCGTATTGGTACATTGGCTTACCGTTTGGCTCTACCGCCGTCTTTATCTGGAATTCATGATGTCTTCCATGTTTCTATGTTGAGAAAGTATGAGCCAGACCCGTCTCATGTTTTACAGCCTACTGAAGTGCAGTTGGATTCAGATGTATCCTACGTTGAACGACCGGTCAGAATTCTGGATCGTGAGTATCGCTGATTACGAAGTAAAGTTATACCGATGGTCAAAGTTCAGTGGGATCGTCGGGGTGTCGAGGAGGCTACGTGGGAGACGGAACGGCATATGGTGCAGCATTACCCGGAACTATTTTCTGGTATGATTTATGTTTAGTTTCTCTATGGGTAAGTGCATGTGATTTCGAGGACGAAATCTTATAAGTAGGGGAGTAATGTGATGCCCCGAAATTAATAATTGCGATTAAGGCATTAATTATGTTTATATGATGAATCATGTGGTAATTGATTTATGTGTTGGGTAATGAGATGTTAGCATGATTTAATTGTGTTGATTATTAAATATGAGGAAGATGTGATTTTAGATGAAGTTTAGTGCATTTTGTCAAGATGCTTTTAAAATACCATGTTGGGGTGTTTTATACATCATGTTAAGTTTGGGGTGCAATTTTTAATTAAATTAAACAACCCCTTTTAATCCTATACCCATCACTTTAACCCCACTTTACCATTAACTTTTTAAAAACCCCCAAAATCACTTCCCAACCCCAAACCCTTCCCATTTTCGAGATCCACCAAAGAAGGAGAAGGAAAGCTTCACAAAAACTTTGTTTGTGTGATCTTTGTTAGGATTTGGAGCCTACAAGAGGTATGGAACCATTCCTAAAAGTTTTATGATGTTTGGTGTTGAAATGGGTTAAATTTTGATGATTTATGTGGGTTTGTTTTGGGTATATGTTGTTTATGGTTGGGGTATGATTTTTGAAGTGTTTTATGTGGGTTTTAGTGGGTTATGATGTTGTTGATGTTGTAGGGAAGTTTGGATTTGTAAGGTATGAAGAAAGGTTTGAAAAATGCTCATTAATGGCGATTTTTCGATGTACAGGTGCTGGCGATCGATCGCCCGTTTTTGGCGATCGATCGCGAGCCAGCAGTGGGCGCCAGTAGCGTTTGGCGATCGATCGCCACCTTTGGGCGATCGATCGGCGAGGCTGGCGATCGATCGCGCCAAAAGTGGCGATCGATCGCCAAGATGCAAAAATTTGAGCCTCGTCCAGTATGATCTCGCGATCGATCGGGCCTAGGGCGGCGATCGATCGCGAGGTGTAAAAATGTGCATTTTTTGATATTTTGTGGGATTTTTGGATATTAGGACCATGATTAGCTTCTAATATCAATTTGTATGGTTATGTAGAACCATCCCAAGTACCCACAACCTCAAGGAGATAAAGCTCTTCGATTTCTCCACTTTTGGGATTAAGGTATGTAAGAAACGTACGAGCATCGGACGGTAAACCATACTCCTATATTTAATGATGATGTTTATGATGATGTTTACGATGATGATGTTTATTATGATATTTATGATGATGATGTTTATGATGACGATGTTTATGATGATGATTATGATGATGTTTATGATGATGATGTTTATGATGACGTTTATGATGATGATGTTTATGATAAGTAAGTTTATGATAAGGTCATACGACTGTATATGATTGGGTAAGACGCCCATGTGGTAAGATGCCACCCAATGTATGTGAGTGGGTAGATGCCCCTGTGGTAAGATGCCACACAATGTTTATGATATGGTAAGACGCCATATGATTGGGTAAGATGCCCATGTGGTAAGATGTCACACGATGATTATGTTATGGTAAGATGCCATACAATGGGGGTAAGATGCCCTTATACATGAACAAGAATCAGGGATAACAAAGGAAGTTGAAGAACGACCAATAACTTTTACTTAACTAAGATGCTATGCATTACTGTATGTCTTTTAATATCATGTTAAGTAAATATGTGTATGCTCACGATGTGTTGTCCCTGTAGGTACACTTTTGGACCGAAGGGCCTAGGGTCGGGTTCAGGCGGTGAACTAAAAAGGGAACAAGATGAATATAGGATGCAGGATTTTGATAGTCTCTACTCTAGGAGTAGTATAAATCTATAACTTTAACATTCATTATTGGGAATGTAACTAAATAGCTTTTGGAAATTTTATTTTGGCCTGTAATCTTCTTAGCTCAAGCTACAACCGGAACCCTTAAGAGATTATAAATGCATGTTCTGTCCATTATATGTGTACTATATGATGTTAAGGTAGGAAGACCATGCATTAGTGGTATCAGAGCAGTGGTTAGATAACCCGGGAACGAGTGAAGGGTAGCCTTAGCAATAAGTTGGCTAGGTGCTTACTTTTAAACAAGTTGTGTGCATATGTTGCATATGTAGTACATGCTCACATGTTATGCCTTTCTAACGATGTGTATATGAACTGGTTTTGGATCTTGTTGTTAACCCTTGTGTTGCAGTATGGCAGCAAATGTGGAGGTAGGTGACGCAGTAAGCGTCAATGCAAGTGCGGGGCGTACGAATCCCCTACCCCCGCCAGCTTTTGATGATGAACCGTCCGAACAACAGTTGTTGCCAGGGGAGCTAGGCTTAACTCAATTTCTTGCATACCGACCCCCAACCTTTGAAGGAAACGAAGGAACGAGCTGAGGAATGGTTAGAAAGAATAGAGCAAATCTGTGTGGCAAGCCCCATGTGCGAAGACAGCATGGATACGGTTAGCAGAGTTCCAATTGGCCAAGAAGGCACTAATGTGGTGGAAGACCACAGTGGTAGAGCAAGAGGCTCAAGGTCATGAAGTTAATTGGAAAATGTTTCGAACTCGCTTTCTGAATCGTTATTTCTCGGCTGCTGCACGACAGGCTAAGGAAGATGAATTTACTCACCTCAAGCAAGGTAATATGTCAATGTCAGATTATGCTCTTCAGTATTGCTCCTTACTCAGATATGTACCTCACATCGCCACGAGCACTCAAGCAAAGATGAGGAACTTCATGAAGGGCTTGAGGCCGAAGCTGTACGATAGGGTGATTACTTATGGCCCTACTTGTTTTGACGATGCACTCTCACGGGCTGAGCTAGCCGAACTAGGAGTGGGTGCATACCCTGATGTTGTACCACCGTCAGCACCCTCTCAGAAATCCACTCCAGATAATTTGAAGCCAAGGAGTGATCAGTTCAAGTCAAGGGGGAATACATCGGCATCAAGGTTCAGCGGTAAGAGGCCCGGCAATAGATGGAAAGGAAACCGTAGGAGTGATGCCCCATCTGGAAGGGGGCAGTCTCAGGGAGACAGATCTGGGAAGGTCCAGTGCACTCTTTGTGGGCAACCACATCTGACGAAAGATTGTGTAGGATGTTATGTTTGTGGCGACAAAGGCCACTTTGCTAGACAGTGTCCCAACAGGGGAAGTCAACAGGGTTCTGCGGGGAGGCCTGCGGATAGGACAGCACAGCATAGACCACCATTCGTGCCGAGATAGTATGGAGGTCAGCCTATGGGGCTACCTCAAGGGCAAGTCTATGCATTGACGAGGGAGCAGGCTTCAGCGGCTCCGGAGGAGGTTATAGCGGGTACGTGTCTTTTATTTACGCACCCTGCTTTTATATTGATCGACACAGGTGCGTCACACTCTTTTGTGTCGACAAGTTTTGTGGAAAGGCACCACATATGCACTTCTCCGTCGCCCACGCCTCTTATAGTCTCGACCCCCGCTGGAAGAAGTATGATTACTGATCGGATCGTCTACGATGGCCTCATTTATTTTGAGGATAAAGAACTAAGGACAGATTTGATTGTTCTGGGAATGTCAGATTTTGACTGCATTCTGGGCATTGATGTTCTGAACAGGTATCAGGCAGTTGTGAACTGCAGGCAGAGGACTGTACGGTTCAAATCTGATATGGGAGTTCCATGGGCGTTCTATGGGGATGGTTCTCACTCTAAGATTCGGTTGATATCTGCTGTCAAGATGGCGCAGTTGTTGGAACGAGGCCATACAGGATATCTCATTTATGCCGTTGATGTTACGGAAAAGAAAGAAGAAGTAAAAGTTGAGGATGTGCCCGTAGTGGCGGAGTTCCCTGATGTCTTTCCAGAGGAGATTCCTGGATTCCCACCGACGAGAGAGGTCGAGTTTGGGATTGAGTTATTACCGGGGACGTCTGCCATTTCTCGTGCCCCTTATAGGATGGCACCAGTGGAGCTAAGGGAATTAAAGATTCAGTTGCAAGAGCTCCTTGATAAAGGCTATATACGCCCTAGCGTATCGCCCTGGGGAGCACCAGTTTTATTTGTGAAGAAGAAAGATGGTTCGATGCGTTTGTGCATCGATTACAGACAACTGAACAAAGCTACAGTGAAGAATAAGTACCCACTTCCGAGGATCGATGACTTGTTTGATCAGTTGCAGGGTACGAGGCTCTACAGTAAGATCGATCTGAGGTCGGGGTACCATCAGATTCAAGTAAGGGAAGATGATGTCCAGAAGACAGCCTTCAGGACTAGGTATGGGCACTATGAATTCCTAGTCACGCCTTTTGGAGTGACAAATGCCCCGGCTGTTTTCATGATTTTGATGAACAGAGTGTTCCAGCCATATTTGATCAATTCGTCATAGTTTTCATTGACGATATACTCATCTACTCCCGGACCGAAGAAGATCATGTGCGGCACTTGAGGACAGTACTTCAGATCCTTAGGGATCATCAGTTGTATGCAAAGCTCAGCAAGTGCGAGTTCTGGCTGAGCAGTGTAGTTTTCTTGGGTCATGTTATATCTAGCAGCGGGATATCTGTGGATCCCAGGAAGATTGAAGCTGTGATGGAGTGGGCAGCACCCACTTCTGTACCCGAGATACGGAGTTTCCTTGGCTTAGCAGGTTATTACCGACGTTTTGTCGAGGGATTTTCTAAGATCGCTAAGCCGCTAACACAGCTAACTCAGAAAGGAGTCCCATTCTTTTGGTCCGAAGCATGCGAGGAAAGCTTCCAAGAATTGAAACGTCGTTTGACGACAGCCCCAGTGTTGGTGATTCCTTCTGAGAATAAGAAGTTTGCCTTGTACACGGATGCATCATTGCAAGGTTTGGGCTATGTGTTGACGCAAGATAAGCACGTGGTGGCTTATGCTTCGAGGCAGTTGAAGCCTCATGAGACCAGATACCCAGTCCATGATCTGGAACTGGCGGCTATCATCTTTGCCTTGAAGATTTGGCGTCATTATCTTTATGGTACGACGTTTACCATCTATACGGACCATAAGAGCCAGAAATTTCTATTCACTCAGGCTGAACTGAATATGCGTCAAAGAAGATGGATGGATTTGCTCAAGGATTATGACTGTGAGATTGAGTACCATCCGGGTAAAGCAAATTTGATAGCAGACGCCTTAAGTCGGAAGGTGAAGAGTACTGCTGAAGACGCTATGTGTTTATCAGCGATGATGACTTCTTATTGCCATCTGGGCTATGTTTTTTATGTGGACACGTCGCCAGTGCGAGTGTCGACCTTATTGGCTGAGCCAGACATTTTTGAGGCTATCAGGAAAGCCCAGAGGTCAGATGAGGAGGTTCAGAGATGGTCATCGATAGCACTTCGAGGTCAGCCAACAAAGTTTAGAGTGGCTGAAGATGATTCTTTAAGACTGGACAACCGATGGTTAGTCCCAAATGCACCAGGATTGCGTAAAGGAATCTTAGAACGAGCTCATAGTAGCCGGTTCAGTATCCACCCCGGAGGAAGAAAGATGTATAAGGACTTGAGTGGTCAATTCTGGTGGAGACGCATGAAGCGTGATGTGATCACTTTTGTTAAGAGATGTTTGATCTGCCAGCAAGTAAAGGCAGAAAGGCAAAGGCCTGGTGGCGAGCTGAAGAGCTTGGAGGTACCTATGTGGAAGTGGGAGCATATATCTATGGACTTCATGACCCACTTGCCAAGGTCGGCCTCTGGATTTGATGCGATCTGGGTGATCGTGGATAGGCTGACGAAGGTAGCTCATTTCATCCCTTACAGTATGACTTTCACGTACCTAAAGATGGCCCATTATATGTACGGGATGTAGTGAGGTTACACGGGATTCCAGTCTCGATCGTGTCTGACAGAGACCCAAGGTTTACTTCTCATTTCTGGGAGGGTCTCCAGACAGCTTTGGGCACCGAGGTGAGACTGAGTACAGCTTATCACCCTCAGACAGACGGCAAACGGAGCGTACTATTCAGACGCTCGAAGATATGCTGAGGGCATGTGTTTTGGAGTTTGATACTCCATGGCAAGAGTCTATACCACTGGTAGAGTTCTCCAATAATAAAAGCTATCAGGCGAGCATTCAAATGGCCCCTTTTGAAGCTCTTTACGGACGACGATGTAGATCACCGCTGTATTGGGAGGACTTGACGAGTAAAGCGGTCGGAGGACCGGATATGATTAAGGACATGGAGGAAAAGATTAAGATGATACGCTTAAAGATGAAAGCGGCCCAAGATAGGCAAGCAGCCTACGCCAATAAGCGGCGACGGCCGCTAGAATTCCAAGTAGGAGACAAGGTTTTCTTGAAAATCTCGCCCTTCAGGGGTGTGGTCCGTTTTGGTATGCGGGGAAAGTTATCTCCGAGATATGTCGGACCGTATGAGGTATTGCAGCGTATTGGTACATTGGCTTACCGTTTGGCTCTACCGCCGTCTTTATCTAGAATTCATGATGTCTTCCATGTTTCTATGTTGAGAAAGTATGAGCCAGACCCGTCTCATGTTTTACAGCCTACTGAAGTGCAGTTGGATTCAGATATATCCTACGTTGAACGACCGGTCAGAATTCTGGATCGTGAGGATCGCTGATTACGAAGTAAAGTTATACCGATGGTCAAAGTTCAGTGGGATCGTCGGGGTGTCGAGGAGGCTACGTGGGAGACGGAACGGCATATGGTGCAGCATTACCCGGAACTATTTTCTGGTATGATTTATGTTTAGTTTCTCTATGGGTAAGTGCATGCGATTTCGAGGACGAAATCTTATAAGTAGGGGAGTAATGTGATGCCCCGAAATTAATTAATTGCGATTAAGGCATTAATTATGTTTATATGATGAATCATGTGGTAATTGATTTATGTGTTGGGTAATGAGATGTTTGCATGATTTAATTGTGTTGATTATTAAATATGAGGAAGATGTGATTTTAGATGAAGTTTAGTGCATTTTGTCAAGATGCTTTTAAAATACCATGTTGGGGTGTTTTATACATCATGTTAAGTTTGGGGTGCAATTTTTAATTAAATTAAACAACCCCTTTTAATCCTATACCCATCACTTTAACCCCACTTTACCATTCACTTTTTAAAAACCCCCAAAATCACTTCCCAACCCCAAACCCTTCCCATTTTCGAGATCCACCAAAGAAGGAGAAGGAAAGCTTCACAAAAACTTTGTTTGTGTGATCTTTGTTAGGATTTGGAGCCTACAAGAGGTATGAAACCATTCCTAAAAGTTTTATGATGTTTGGTGTTGAAATGGGTTAAATTTTGATGATTTATGTGGGTTTGTTATGGGTATATGTTGTTTATGGTTGGGGTATGATTTTTGAAGTGTTTTATGTGGGTTTTAGTGGGTTATGATGTTGTTGATGTTGTAGGGAAGTTTGGATTGTAAGGTATGAAGAAAGGTTTGAAAAATGCTCATTAATGGCGATTTTTCGATGTACAGGTGCTTGCGATCGATCGATCGTGAGCCAGCAGTGGGCGCCAGTAGCGTTTGGCGATCGATCGCCACCTTTGGGCGATCGATCGGCGAGGCTGGCGATCGATCGCACCAAAAGTGGCGATCGATCGCCAAGATGCAAAAATTTGAGCCTCGTCTAGTATGATCTCGCGATCGATCGGGCCTGGGCGGCGATCGATCGCGAGGTGTAAAAATGTGCATTTTTTGATATTTTGTGGGATTTTTGGATATTGGACCATGATTAGCTTCTAATATCAATTTGTATGGTTATGTAGAACCATCCCAAGTACCCACAACCTCAAGGAGATAAAGCTCTTCGATTTCTCCACTTTTGGGATTAAGGTACGTAAGAAACGTACGAGCATCGGACGGTAAACCATACTCCTATATTTAATGATGATGTTTATGATGATGATGTTTATGATGATGTTTACGATGATGATGTTTATGATGATATTTATGATGATGATGTTTATGATGACGATGTTTATGATGATGATTATGATGATGTTTACGATGATGTTTATGATGACGTTTATGATGATGATGTTTATGATAAGTAAGTTTATGATAAGGTCATACGACGTATATGATGGGTAAGACGCCCATGTGGTAAGATGCCACCCAATGTATGTGAGTGGGTAAGATGCCCCTGTGGTAAGATGCCACACAATGTTTATGATATGGTAAGACGCCATATGATTGGGTAAGATGCCACACGATGATTATGTTATGGTAAGATGCCATACAATGGGGGTAAGATGCCCTTATACATGAACAAGAATCAGGGATAACAAAGGAAGTTGAAGAACGACCAATAACTTTTACTTAACTAAGATGCTATGCATTACTGTATGTCTTTTAATATCATGTTAAGTAAATATGTGTATGCTCACGATGTGTTGTCCCTGTAGGTACACTTTTGGACCGAAGGGCCTAGGGTCGGGTTCAGGCGGTGAACTAAAAAGGGAACAAGATGAATATAGGATGCAGGATTTTGATAGTCTCTACTCTAGGAGTAGTATAAATCTATAACTTTAACATTCATTATTGGGAATGTAACTAAATAGCTTTTGGAAATTTTATTTTGGCCTGTAATCTTCTTAGCTCAAGCTACAACCGGAACCCTTAAGAGGTTATAAATGCATGTTCTGTCCATTATATGTGTACTATATGATGTTAAGGTAGGAAGACCCTACAAACACCCCAACACCTTCACAACCTCAAAACTCCATTTAAACTCAATAAAAACACCCAAAACAACTCTTTAAAATTTTTACCAAAATCCTCAAAACTCAAATCCATTACCATACTCAACAAAACCACATTCAAAACAAAGATAAAGGCGAGGGGTAGAACATTACCCAATTATCTTCGAGAAATCTTGCTCCGAAGTCGAGCCTTGCTCTATTCTTCCATGGGAGAAGAAAGGGAAGGGAAAGGGGGGAAACGGAGGGGAAGAGAGAGGCGGGAGTGAGGTGAGAGAAAGTGAGCCGGGAGAAATGATTGAACACTGAGTCCTCTTGGCATATATATAGTACCAAGGCTCCAAAAACCCAAGTCTCAAATACTCGCACCACAATTCATTAAAAATAATCTGTGTTCACTAATCATCTCCCAATCACTCAATTACATCACCAACCTCGAACCAAAGTTCCCCAGACTCCAGATTCCACTACCAACACAATTCCAAGGTTAGCACCTCAATGAGAATAAAATCTCAACCTTTGGTTCCAACTATCCCGATATCGGATTAAAATCCTCGGGAGTCTTAACACCGTAATTATCTCATAATTACCACAATTAAAATCCATTAGGGGTTATAATCACTCCGGGATTAACACCATTAATTTTCATCACATAATACGTGCTTGAGTATGTGATTGTGTGAACGTAATTAATCGTGAATTATTGATTGTGTGTATAACGAATAACTCACCGGATCTCAGGGTGAAGTCGAGGAGTGACTCTTGCTATTGGACAATAAGGTACCTATTTATGTATGAGCAGTAGAAGTTTATTTAGTCTATATTTATCAATTGAACAGTGATGATGTTTGTGAATTGTCGGACTATTGGAACGTCATGGGTTGACATTGAACATCACGGGTTGACGTCGGACTGTCAGAACATCACGGGTTGACGTCGGACAATTGGAATGTCATGGGTTGATATTGAACGTCATGGGTTGATGTCGGATCATTGGAATGTCATGGGTTGACGTCGGATTTTTGGAATGTCACGGGTTGACGTCGGATTATTGGAATGTCATGGGTTGACATGGAATGTCAAAGGGTTGATGCGGATTATTGGAATGTCACGAGTTGACATGGAACGTCACGAGTTAACATAGGATTATTGGAATGCCACGGGTTGACATTTAACGTCACAGGTTGTGTAAGGCCTTGCTACCTTAATTGTGGATTTAGTGACATAAAGAGAGCTAAACATACATTCATCAGAGTATAAGGGTTCATGTTGATGCATTGAGCTTAAGGATTACACTGCCAAAATAAAATTTCCAAAATGGAATTAGTTACATTCCCACAAAATGAATGTAAAGGCTATAGATTTACTCTACCCTGCGTAAAGGCTATACAAAAGAATTCATGTCCTTCTATATCAGTAGCACTCCTCACACAGATCACCGCATCAACCCTGGCCTTAGCCCTCCATGCCAAAAGCTCCTACTGGAACAACCCCAAACCGTGAGCATATAATAACCATATTCACAACAACATGATTATAATGTAAAAATGCATAAAACCGTTAATACAAAATACTTCATGTATTCCAATGAATTTAACATGCTCCACTTGGTTGTCCCTGTTCCATAACTCATATTCATAATCAATATATTATAATACAGTTTCATAAATGTCATGACATATATCTGATTCCATCGATACCAATAACCAATCTCAGTCTTGTTATAACAGTGTATTTTAATGCACCTTGCTTCGACATGACAGCGACATTAATACCCCTCGCCTCGGCATATTAGCGGCAAATATTCTTTCATCGCTATGATATGACAGCGGAAAGTATTCTATTCATCGCTTCGAAACTACAGCGGGAAGCATGAAAATCATCACTCGAATATAACAACGACTCACCATAATAATGTACCAATCATCCAATATATATATATGAAACCACAATGCATCATCCATATGTATGTAAAAATACATGTTACCGTTTGATGCCCGTATGTCTTTCTACGTACCTTTCTTCAAAAATGTAGGATGGTTGCAGGACTTTATCCCCTGCATTGTGCTGCCACCTAGGAAGGCTCTACACAATTGCACAACTCAATATTAGAAGCCATATAATAATCCATCACAAAAATCCCATCAAAATTACCAAAATTCCAATATATAGTGTCTCGCGATCGATCGCCCACACGCGCCGATCGATCGCGAGATGCTACTGCCTTATCGCCCAAAAAATGCCATTCCGCGATAGATCGTTGAGCCTGTGCCGATCGATGGCGGTGTTAGCTGATCGATCGCCCAATAATCGCGATCGATCACGGAAACTCTCTGTTTTGAGACATGATACGCGTGATCGATCGTGAAATGCCGATCGATCGCCGATGTCTGTAAGTGCGAAAAAACGCCATTTTCACACACTACCTTCCTTCAACCTACATTTTTACCATAAACCTTCGTAATCCAACTAACCAACACCCCAATACAACAATATTCACCACATAACACATCAATATCAACAAAATCCCAAACATCAACAAATAAAACACTATATTTCATAACAAACCCCTTTTTCCCCAAATTCATAAACCCAAAACCTACTTAAACATGCTCAAAACTTAAGATGAAAGTTTCCTTACCCTTGAACTTCAATTTCCTACCAAGAATCAAGAAAATGCAAGCTTTGAAATTCCTTCTCTTCTTCTTTCTTGCTTTGGCGAGTTTTAGAGGGGAAAAGGATGGGGGAGTTGTGTGATATGGTTGTGTTGTGGGGAAAGAAGTCGGGGGGGTTTGGGGGGAAGGCATGGATGTGTTCAAATACATGATGCCCCAATTATTTAGCATGTAGTAGTAAAATATCCCTACTTGATAATTTAAAGCATTAACCAACACATGCTCCACAATTATCAATTGAACATGCTTTCCAGATTAGTCGGAACCAATCTCAATTAAATCATGCCAATTCACCAATCTCCCACTATGCATCACATGCACCCTGAAATGTATAACCAGTTCATGCCCACCGCATAACTATACATTTCTCGCAACCATAATTAATCTAACACCAAAATATCCTCAAAATCAACATTAAGTCAATCTTGGAATAAACCCTTGTGCCCTGCAACTGATCAAAACCGATCATCAATCCGTGGTAGAGGGTACTTGTTCTTTACCGTCACTTTGTTCAACTGTCGGTAATCGATGCACAAGCGCATCAAACCATCCTTCTTTTTCACAAACAAGACTGACGCACCCCAAGGCGACACACTGAGGCATATGTATCACTTGTCAAGAAGTTCTTGCAATTGAACCTCCAGCTCTCTTAACTCTGGCGGTGCCATTCTATAAGGGGCAGGGGAGATAGCGGGCGTGCCTGGTAATAGCTCAATTCCAAATTCAACCTCCCTACTTGGCAGAAAACTTGTATTTCCACCGGAAACACATCGGCAAATTCTGCAACCACGGGTAATTCCTCAATCCTTACCTCTTTCTTCTTCTCCGCAACATCAATGGCATAGATGAGATTACCCGCATGTCCACGTTCCAATAACCATGACATTTTGATAGCCGAGTAGTATGTAGTAGTAAAATATCCCTACTTGATATTTTAAAGCATTAACCAACACATGCTCCACAATTATCAATTAAACATGCTTTCCAGATTAATCAGAACCAATCTCAATTAAATCATGTCAATTCACCAATCCCCCACTATTCATCACATGCACCCTGAAATGTATAAACAATTCATGCCCGCCGCATAACTATACATTTCTCCCAACCATAATTAATCTAACACCAAAATATCCTCAAAATCAACATTAAAATCATAAAGCACATGATCAATTTTAGGGATATCACAATGCTCCCTATACTTAGAGAATTTCGACCTCAAAATTTGCATGCACTTACCAACGCCAAGCAGAATATAAATTCACATACCAGAAAACAGTTCTGGATACTGCTGCATCATATGTCGCTCCGTCTCCCACGTGGCCTCCTCGACAACCCTGCGATCCCAGTGAACTTTAACCATTGGTATAACCTTGTTCCGAAGTCTGCGATCAGCTCGATCCAGAATTCTAACTGGCCTTTCAACATAGGATACATCAGAATCCAACTGAACTTCTGAAGGCTGCAACACATGAGACGGATACGGTTCATACTTCCTCAACATAGATATATGAAACACGTCATGTATATCGGACAAAGACGGTGGCAAAGCCAGTCGGTAAGCCATGGTACCAATGCGCTGCAAGATCTCATACGGACCAACGTACCTCGGAGATATTTTCCCGCGCATTCCAAACCGCACAACACCTCTGAAAGGTGAGATCTTCAAGAAGACCTTATCTCCCAACTGAAATTCCAACGATCGTCACAGTTTATTAGCATAGGCTGCCTGCCTATTCTGAGCTGCTTTCATTTTTCGCCGGATCACTTTCACTTTCTCTTCCATCTCCCGGATCAACTCTTGTCCTCTGACCAATTTACGATCCAAATCGTCCCAGTACAATGGTGATCGACAACGCCGACCATATAAGGCCTCAAATGAAGCCATCTGAATGCTCGCCTGGTAGCTATTGTTGTAAGAGAATTCCACCAAAGCTACTGAATCCTGCCATGTAGCGTCAAACTCCAACACACAAGCCCGCAACATGTCTTCGAGCGTTTGTATAGTACGCTCAGTCTGGCCATCTGTTTGGGGATGGTATGTCGTGCTCAACCTCAGCTCAGTTCCCAACGCTGACTGAAGATCTTCCCAAAAGTGAGATGTAAAACGCGGATCTTGGTCAGACACAATAGAAACAGGGATCACGTGCAATCTTACCACATCACGAATATACAGCTGAGCCATCCTCAAATACGTGAAGGTCATAGTGTATGGAATAAAGTGAGCCACCTTAGTCAGTCTGTCCACAAGCACCCAAATGGCATAAAATCCCGAAGCAGTCCTCGGCAAGTGGGTCACGAAGTCCATGGATATGTGTTCCCACTTCCATTTCGGTACTTCCAAACTTTTCAACTCACCATCGAGCCTCTGCCTCTCCATCTTCACCTGCTGACAGATCAAACACTCGATGTAAGATTCCTTGGCTTAACTTCGGTGCACTCGTAACCACCCAACAGTTACCAAGCCTCAATGTACTGTCCTCTGCAATCCTAAATCTCGATGGTTGTCCTTGAAGGACCAATGCTATCCATCTCCGTATCTCATTGTCTGCCTTCTGAGCTCTCCTGATATTCTCAAAAATATCCGGCTCTGCTAGCAATGTGGACACATGTACCGGTGATGCAGACACATCAAAGTAATAACCCAACTGACAATAGGAAGTCAACAAAGCCGACAAATTGATGACGTCCTCCACAGTATACCTCACCTTCCGACTCAAGGCATCAGCCGCCAAGTTAGCCTTGCTCGGATGGTACTCTATCTCGCATTCATAGTCCTTCAGCAAGTCCATCCATCTTCTTTGTCTCATATTTAGTTCTGCCTGAGTAAATTAAAACTTCAGGCTCTTGTGGTCCGTGTAGATGGTAAATGAAGTACCATACAAGTAGTGCCGCCAAATCTTCAAGGCAAACACAATAGCCGCCACTCCAAATCATGAACTGGATATCTGGTCTCATGTGGCTTCAGCTGTCTCGAAGCATAAGCCGCCACATGCTTATCTTGCATCAATACGTATCCCAAAACCTTTAACGATGCATCAGTATAAAGAACAAACCTCTTGTTCCATGGGAATCACCAACACGGGTGCAGTCGTCAATCGATGCTTCAATTCCTGAAAACTATGCTCACAAGCCTCAGACCAATAAAACGGTATCCCCTTCTGAGTCAACTGCGTCAATGGCTTAGCAATCTTCGAGATTCCCTCGACAAAGCGTCGATAATATCCGGCCAAACCAAGAAAACTAAGACCATTCCATCACTGCTTGTAAGGACCCCCTTAGCCCTTAACCCCTGATTAGTGTATTAACCACTATGTGTGGCACATGCTTTCAATAAACAGTCAATCGGGAAGCTCAGATGATACTTTACCATTGAATGTCAATTACAAAATTTCCTTTAATACTCAATGTTATATGATCATCATCCTAACAATAAAAGACTCATATGTTTGCCCTTTACCAACCCCTTGGTGCCACTTTTCACATTGTGAACTTTTATAAAAATTTGGGCAGAGTCTCCCCATAAATAGAGCTATCCCGAAAAAAAGGCACAACACATAACATAATTCCCGGCCAAGGAACACATAATACCCATCAGAAAGCAGTAATACAAGTAAATTCCCAGCCAGGGAAGACACCACACATATAACGACAAAAGTGGGTTTCAACACCCACATAATACACCAATGACTCTCATATCATTTAGCAATTCAACCTCTAATTGCATGCAACCTCAAATGAAATAGAGAAAGGCTCATGCCTTTATATACAATCCATATACAAGTATAATCGTGCTCACATGCGAGCATCGTGAATATGTATAAAATCCTCAGGTGTATATATAGATACTCTATACGATACCGTGCTCCATCAAGCCCTGGTACCACGATCCTGGGAGTACCTCCAATCAACAGCTCGAGCTCAGCTCCACAGCCATCGATGTACCTGTTCACCTGTCCCAACAGAGACAGCCCCCAACGGGGTGAGCATACCAATACACAAAATCCCATAATCACAATAATGAAATTCATATTTTACAACAAAGGTAAATACTAATGAATTTAAATGATACTCCCTGGATGGCAACCTCATCCGGGATTCCGTGTATTGTCCATGTTCTCACAATCATCAAACTCATCAAATCTAAAAAATCAGTAAATCAACACATTGATTTACTCATCGCATGCCTAATCCTCGAATATCAACAGATAGTGATTGTGAATTCATTAAACATGCAATTATAGATATCTCAATATCTAATACTGATTTCATAACCTCGCTATCACTCACAGATAGCTCAAATGCCTAGCATTTATTTTACCAATCCTTCATTATACCTAGACATCTCAAATGTCTTATAATGAATACATGATTCTGCGAACCTAGACATCTCAAATGTCTTACAATGAATACATGACCTAGACATCTCAAATGTCTTACAATGAATACATGATTCTAAGAACCTAGACATCTCAAATGTCTTACAATAGTCATATAAACCCAGTACCCCTTATATCTTGTAAGAGTTATCCTACTCTAGTGTCACGCACGCTACAAGCGGCGATATCAAGATTTGGTCGTTCCTTGGCTATATCAACATATATAAATATAACCATACGCACAATATTCAATGCAATCAAAAATACCTTATGCATTTCATAATGCTCTAATATATATAGTAATGCTCGTACGTCGCACGTACCTTAAATCTCCGAAGTCCGAGCCAAACCTTGCTCGAGTTCCTTGCCCCGAGGAATGATGTGCTAACACGATAAATAATTCACAATTATTTACGAACATGCAACCCATGCTCAAGCACACCTAAAACCCTCAAAACATTGTCAACACACGACAATTAACCTCTTAAAAGACCCGGGGCAGGGTACATGCAGGGAGGGGAACAAATGAGACAATATCAAAATTTGTTCAAGAATACCCTACAAAAATCGAACCCTAATCTCACAAATTCGAACCCAATTAAACACCAATATACATCAAAAACATGCAATAATCGATCAATTGCAAGAAACAACACCCCTGCCAAAAACCCCCAAATTTTCGAACCTAAACCCTACGAAATTCGAAAATTATTTCGAACCAAAACCACACAAAATAGTAGGGAATAACATGAGAGGGACGAAAAAGAGGTAAGGGAGGTTACCCAATCGAAAATCGGAAGTAAATCGGTCGAAATCCCATGAACCCTAGAAATTGGGGATCGACGCCTTCCTGCAAAATCCGACTTCAAAACGCGACGAAACTTTCAATTGTCGGAGGGGATAGCTGCGCCTCGACGAGACGAAGCCGGCGGCGGGTCGCACGCGCCGAACGGCGGCGGGACGGCGGCGGGCGAAGCGTTTGAAGCCGCGGGGGTGCAGGGGCAGACGTGAGGGGCGCGGCGGGAAGAGAGAGAAAAGATAAGGGTTGAAATGAAAATTTTCTTAAAATCTCGGGTTCAACTGGTATTTATAGCAAAATACCCCGAAATATTAATAGTCCCACAAATACATCATGATTCCTTAAAAATCATCTGTTTTCAAAAACTCTCTCTCTAACTCCAAAACCCCCTACCGGTGCTCACACAGCACCCGAGATTCCGAGACACATCAAAAACCCAACTCTTAGGTTTTACACCGTAATGTGAATACAATCTCAACCTCTGGATCCAACGATCCCAACTACCCAAATAAACGAGCCCAGAAGGCCCAACACCTCCATTAAACTCCAAATCGCCACGTAAAACCACTTTAGGGATTATTAACACTACGGGATTAACATCTCTAATCCCTGGTCATCACAATATCCCCCCCTAAAAGAATTTCGTCCTCGAAATTAGCACCGGTGTATCACATAACACCAAGGCTACACAACAACATGAAGCCATAACCTCGATTCTTGACCATATCTGAATCGTATTAATAAACGCGAGGATACTTACCTCACATCAAACTCTGAAACAGAGCGACTTACCAAAACCAACCTATCACCCAAGAGGAAAAACGTACCTCAGTGCGATTCATCCCAAAAGTCAGTCTCTCATGACTGCAAAACAACCTATACTTACGACCGTAGATCGGACAGTCATCCTTAGTTCTAATACAACTAGTAAGAACGCATCCTGAATGACACCTCAACCGTGAGAACGTTGACCTCGTGTCAAACTCTGGAGTGGAATAGACTTCCAAATCCATCATAACGTCAAAGAGCGTCAGCACAGCTCAACGCTAATAATCCAAAAGCAGTTAGTCAACTGAAACTGTAAGGATTCGAATCGCTCCTGATTCTATCGTAGATATCATTCAAGGACATCTCTAACATGACTCACGATGTCTAACATACATCGTTACGAGGGAAACACTAGTATACATACCAAACCTGGTTTCCACTCTCAAACCTCCTCCATCGAAGGAGCAGTCGCATCTTTGCAACTCAATTGGGCAACTCACGGCCACAGATTCACACAAAAGACATCTCACAAGATGTCCACCTCCGGATGTTCCATGAATCACGTCCTGATCATAAATAACAACCGAGACTCCACAGAGTTTAAAATTCTGAAAGGACATGCAATAAACCCATTGCATCCTCAACGCTTGTGTCGACAGTGACACCCAACCAATCCGAATTCCTGCCATCCTAGGATTTAACAATCCAAACTTGGGAAGGCTATCGGAAACGCGAAAGAAAATACCAACAAGGAAATACCTTAACCCACACAAGATAATTCCTCCTCAAGGGAAGTCAACTAACTTCACGATTATCCCTCATAATCATCGTGCCATGGAGATTCCCAATCTCAAGGTGTTCCATATCTCTCATCAGAGATTTAACCATCCAAAAATAGCATAACTCTATGCTTGACAGAAAGGAAAACAACAACTGGCATCCGTATACTCATCGGTATACCTGCCTAAGCACGAACACCTCATGCATACTCAATGCACTTGGCTCGGGTATCTGCAACATACCCCTAAGCCCCAAATACAAATGTCAATCCTAAGTCATTCCCATCCAATGGAGAATGAAAATCGACGATTAACAACACGGCGTGATTCTCAAAATCAACACCACATGCACCAACTTACCGAATCTTTCAAGATTCCCAAATAGGTATAATACTACCTCCTTCCTCACAAGGGATGTGCCATCGAACTCGAGATCCACAAGTCTCGAACCACCGTTCGGAAAAACTGGATACAATAACACCCATTGTATCCCAATTACAATGTTTCCCTCAGATCGAGTCAACAACGACTTGATGACTCTCTTGTTGGTACTCCAACATCCTGAGCTGTCCCAGACAAGTCTCACCAAGATTAAACATAAACGTATACACGTTTCAGTGAGGCATGCACAACCTCAGCCTCAATCTCAAATGACATGGTGACCACTAGAGTCCACCACAATCCACATCGTATCACCTTACGATTGCCAAACTTGGTTCCAACGAGCAGTATAACGGCTCTAGCAAGCCCCTCATGGTGCTGCACACACACGGCAGACAAACTAGTCGCTGCCTCTCTAGGTTCACCTCAAACCTACCAATAAGATGGATGTTTCCGCACGGCATACCATACTGTGGGAAGAAAACTCAATAGAGTAGTGGGTCTTTATCCAACATTCCTCTAATGCCGATACACCCTGGACACTCAATGTCCCTATGTACTTAACATAACCTGATCCTACTCCCTTAGGACCCATCCTACACCCTCAAGGGTGGTGTGACCATGTCTACCACATGACACATCGACAGAAAGCGAGTAATTTCCTCCATGATTACTCCTGTCGTCAAATCACATGGCCAGAAGCCATTCCAACGAGCATACCTCAAGGGTATCACCACTCGTAATATGATTACCTCAAACATAAGCTGCGGTACAATCACATGTACAGCGCATCCATCCATTCCTCGAGCAACCCGCTCGGTATAAGGGTCACTTCGACCGGTGACGTAGACACCACCTGGTGCTCGACACTGGTACCCAAGGTATACAACTGAATACGTATACTCAACGCATCGTTCATCGTAACGATGATGCATGTCTAATAAGACATCCCTACACCATCGTCATCGTCATCCTGTGACGACACATGTCAACTCATGGCATCTAAGACATTGTCAACTAGTGACGATACATGTACATCAGCGTATGTCATCCACTATCATGCTAGTAAAATAGTCATAATAAAACATGTATATCAACGCATGCCAGATACAATAAAGCTAATAGAATAGCAATATCTCATACCTCATCGCTAACAATATAGCGACATACCTGTCTCCGTCGCTCAATAATAGTGCGTAATCAGCACCCATCGCTCGAAGGCGGCAAAATCCTGTGCTGAGTACATAGCGGCACAATCCCTCGCTATAGAATCGACGGTATGACACCTCGTCATATAATAAATGGCATGAAACCTCGCTATATACCTGAGCATGAATCATCGTACCACATAGTAGCGGAAAGAGGCATCGCTATCAATACACCTAGCGGAATGAACCATCGCCAATCAATATAGCGGAATGAACCATCGCTATAAACCGTGACCTCATAGAGAAATGAATATAAATCGACAAATGAAATTATGGTTCCTCCTTCCTTTTTCCACGTAAGCGGAATTTTTCCTCGCTTCCTATGGAATCCACGTAAGCAGAATTCTTGCTCCTTATGGAAATCCACGTAAGCGGAATTTTTCCTCGCTTCCTATGGAATCCATGTCAGCAGAATTCTCGCTTCTTATGGAATTGAGTCACTTATCAGTAGTGCATTTCAATGCTTCTTACTACTCCACATAAGCGGAATTTTTCCTCGCTTCATATGGACCTTAGCCTAAGCATTGAAATCCTCACTAGGATAACCTGGACTCGTCAAATATCAATAGTGCATTTCAATGCTTCTTACTACTCCATATAAGCGGAATTCTTCCTCGCTCATATGGACCTTAGTGTAAGCATTGAAATCCTCACTTTATATTTCACAATATACATATGCAAAACGATGCGTCTCAACATGTATCATATCATAATGCACTATCTTATGCATACCTTGATTTACCTTGTGTTAAATGACTAAACACATAATACATGTTGCCCTTGGGATACCCGTACATATGTATAATCATCATTCCTTTTCGTACTCCATATTTCCTGTAACCTGCAACCATCAGGGTTAACAGCAATAGCCATATACGCTATGCATCAAACATTCAATACATAATAAAAACACATTATAAGAATGTATGGTTTCACAAATAAATGTCATGACATCCTTCCTCCTTAAATCCTTATTTCAATCCTGAGCCCTTATCATTAGTACATTTTAATGCTTCTTGCTACTCCATGTAAGCGGAATTCTTCCTCGCTTCCAATGGACCTTAGCGTAAGCAATTAAAATCCTTACTAAGATAACCTTGACTCGTGAATTACACCTCTTATATTTCACAACATGCATATGCAAAAACAATGCACAATAACATATATCATAACCTTAATGCACCACATTGCATTCATCATGTGTCAACAAGACAACATAAAGTACATGTTACCTCGGAAATATCCCTTTACCTGATTTTCTTAAAAACCAGCTTCCTTGGCACGTAACACACGGAGTGCTAGACATCACTGTTAATGCCATCCTATCGTGTTCCACACGATTCCTGCAACCACAATGGTTAGCAATACCACCTTTCATATCATAATAGCACATAAACAATTTGTTATGTCATACAACATTAATGCCATCATGCATAAATATGTGCTATCAATAACTTCCTAGGCCCTTAACAGCCCCAATGAGCAACCACTGCTCTGATACCACTAATGTAAGGACCCCCTTAGCCCTTAACCCCTGATTAGTGTATTAACCACTATGTGTGGCACATGCTTTCAATAAACAGTCAATCGGGAAGCTCAGATGATACTTTACCATTGAATGTCAATTACAAAATTTCCTTTAATACTCAATGTTATAAGATCATCATCCTAACAATAAAAGACTCATATGTTTGCCCTTTACCAACCCCTTGGTGCCACTTTTCACATTGTGAACTTTTATAAAAATTTGGGCAGAGTCTCCCCATAAATAGAGCTATCCCGAAAAAAGGCACAACACATAACATAATTCCCGGCCAGGGAACACATAATACCCATCAGAAAGCAGTAATACAAGTAAATTCCCAGCCAGGGAAGACACCACACATATAACGACAAAAGTGGGTTTCAACACCCACATAATACACCAATGACTCTCATATCATTTAGCAATTCAACCTCTAATTGCATGCAACCTCAAATGAAAGAGAGAAAGGCTCATGCCTTTATATACAATCCATATACAAGTATAATTGTGCTCACATGCGAGCATCATGAATATGTATAAAATCCTCAGGTGTATATATTGGTACTCTATACGATACCGTGCTCCATCAAGCCCTGGTACCACGATCCTGGGAGTACCTCCAATCAACAGCTCGAGCTCAGCTCCATAGCCATCGATGTACCTGTTCACCTGTCCCAACAGAGACAGCCCCCAACGGGGTGAGCTTACCAATACACAAAATCCCATAATCACAATAATGAAATTCATAATTTACAACAAAGGTAAATACTAATGAATTTAAATGATACTCCCTGGATGGCAACCTCATCCGGGATTCTGTGTACTGTCCCTGTTCTCACAATCATCAAACTCATCAAATCTCAAAAATCAGTAAATCAACACATTGATTTACTCATCGCATGCCTAATCCTCGAATATCAACAGATAGTGATTGTGAATTCATTAAACATGCAATTATAGATATCTCAATATCTAATACTGATTTCATAACCTCGCTATCACTCACAGATAGCTCAAATGCCTAGCATTTATTTTACCAATCCTTCATTATACCTAGACATCTCAAATGTCTTATAATGAATACATGATTCTGCGAACCTAGACATCTCAAATGTCTTACAATGAATACATGACCTAGACATCTCAAATGTCTTACAATGAATACATGATTCTAAGAACCTAGACATCTCAAATGTCTTACAATAGTCATATAAACCCAGTACCCCTTATATCTTGTAAGAGTTATCCTACTCTAGTGTCACGCACGCTACAAGCGGCGATATCAAGATTCGGTCGTTCCTTGGCTATATCAACATATATAAATATAACCATACGCACAATATTCAATGCAATCAAAAATACCTTATGCATTTCATAATGCTCTAATATATATAGTAATGCTCGTACGTCGCACGTACCTTAAATCTCCGAAGTCCGAGCCAAACCTTGCTCGAGTTCCTTGCCCCGAGGAATGATGTGCTAACACGATAAATAATTCACAATTATTTACGAACATGCAACCCATGCTCAAGCACACCTAAAACCCTCAAAACATTGTCAACACACGACAATTAACCTCTTAAAAGACCCGGGGCAGGGTACATGCAGGGAGGGGAACAAATGAGACAATATCAAAATTTGTTCAAGAATACCCTACAAAAATCGAACCCTAATCTCACAAATTCGAACCCAATTAAACACCAATATACATCAAAAACATGCAATAATCGATCAATTGCAAGAAACAACACCCCTGCCAAAAACCCCCAAATTTTCGAACCTAAACCCTACGAAATTCGAAAATTATTTCGAACCAAAACCACACAAAATAGTAGGGAATAACATGAGAGGGACGAAAAAGAGGTAAGGGAGGTTACCCAATCGAAAATCGGAAGTAAATCGGTCGAAATCCCATGAACCCTAGAAATTGGGGATCGACGCCTTCCTGCAAAATCCGACTTCAAAACGCGACGAAACTTTCAATTGTCGGAGGGGATAACTGCGCCTCGACGAGACGAAGCCGGCGGCGGGTCGCACGCGCCGAACAGCGGCGGGACGGCGGCGGGCGAAGCGTTTGAAGCCGCGGGGGTGCAGGGGCAGACGGGAGGGGCGCGGCGGGAAGAGAGAGAAAAGATAAGGGCTGAAATGAAAATTTTCTTAAAATCTCGGGTTCAACTGGTCTTTATAGCAAAATACCCCGAAATATTAATAGTCCCACAAATACATCATGATTCCTTAAAAATCATCTGTTTTCAAAAACCCTCTCTCTAACTCCAAAACCCCCTACCGTGCTCACACAGCACCCGAGATTCCGAGACACATCAAAAACCCAACTCTTAGGTTTTACACCGTAATGTGAATACAATCTCAACCTCTGGATCCAACGATCCCAACTACCCAAATAAACGAGCCCAGAAGGCCCAACACCTCCATTAAACTCCAAATCGCCACGTAAAACCACTTTAGGGATTATTAACACTACGGGATTAACATCTATAATCCCTGGTCATCACACTGCTTCTAACTTCCTGGGATCCACTGATATCCCATCACTGGAGATCACATGACCCAGAAACACCACACTGTCCAACCAGAACTCGCACTTACTGAGCTTGGCAAACAACTGATTATCTCGGAGAATCTGAAGTACTGTATGCAGATGCCTCACGTGCTCCTATTCGCTTCTAGAATAGATAAGGATGTCATCAATAAAGACTATGACAAACTGATCAAGATACGACTAGAATACCCAATTCATCAGACTCATGAAGACAGCCGGAGCTTTGGTCACTCCGAAAGGCATAACCAAGAACTCCTAGTGCCCATACCGAGTCCGAAATGCTGTCTTCTGAAAATCCTCCTCTCTAACCCGTATCTGATGATAACCCAACCTCAAGTCAATCTTAGAATGAACCCTTTGTGCCCTGCAACTAATCAAACATGTCATCAATCCGCGGAAGAAGGTTCTTGTTCTTTACCTTCACTTTGTTCAACTGCCGGTAATCAATGCACAAGCGCATCGAACCATCCTTCTTTTTCACAAACAAGACTGGCACCCCAAGGCGACACACTGGGCATATGTATCCCTTGTCAAGAAGTTCCTCCAATTGAACCTTCAGCTCTCTTAACTCCATCGGTGTGCCATTCTATAAGGGGCACGAGAGATAGCGGACGTGCCTGGTAATAGCTCAATTCCAAATTCAACCTCCCTACTCGGGGGAAAACCTGTAATTTCCTCCGGAAACACATCGGCAAATTCTGCAACCACGGGTAATTCCTCAATCCTTACCTATTTCTTCTTCTCCGAAACATCAATGGCATAGATGAGATTACCCGCATGTCCATGTTCCAATAACCGTGACATTTTGATAGCCGATATCAATGGAATCTTCGGACGAGAACCACTCCCGTAAAACATCCACTGAATCCCCTGGTCAGATCGGAAGCGGACCGTCCTCTACTGGCGATCAACTACTGCCTGATATCTGTTCAGTACATCGATGCCCACAATGCAATCAAAATCCGTCATACCCAATACAATCTCTGCCTTCAGATCGTTGCCCTAAAAATAAATGAGGCAGTCAGATAAAATCCGATCAGCAATCACATTCTTCCCAGTGGGTGTCGAGGCCAAAAGAGGCGTGGGCAACGGAGACGAGCACATATGATATTTCTCCACAAAATCAGCAGACACAAAAGAGTGCGAGGCACCCGTATCTATCAAAATAAAAGCGGGGTAGGTAAATATATAACACTTACCCGCAACCACTTCCTCTGGGGCTACCTCGGCCTGCTCCCTCGTCAGTGCATACACCTGCCCCTGAGGTGATCCCGATGTCTGGCCTCCCAACTATCGAGGCACAACTGGTTGCCTCTGCTACACTGCCCTGTCAACAAATCTTCCCTTGTTCTCCCTGAGGTCTGGCTGTCCCCCACTGTTAGGATAATACCGAGCAATGTGGCCCATCTTGCCACAACTCGCATCAAGTGCAGTCCTCCACAATAATAACATCTCGTTTCCCCCGTCCTACTCGCTTGGGTTGGTCCACGGTTGGTCGATGCATTACCCCTTCGATCTCCCACCCGTCGATTATCAGGTCGCTTTCCACTAAATCGGGGAGATGATGAAGTTCCATGAGATTTAAACTGGTCCCCTCGTGGTCTCAGACTATCAGACACTGGCCTCTATGATGGCACATGTGGGGGTACAACATCCTTGTAAGCACTTACCTCAATTTCTGCTAGCTCCGCTCTTGTAAGTGCATCATCAAAAGAACTAGGGTTATTAGAGAGAACCCTATCAAACTGCTCCGGTCTCAAGCCCTTTAGAAAATGCCTCATCTTTGCATGACCGTTTCTAGCAATATGAGGGACATACAGTAAGATTGATGAGTATTGCAGGACGTAGTCCGAAACAGTCATGTTGCCTTGCTTTAAGTTAGTGAACTCATCCTCTTTCATCTTCCTAGCAGCCGTCGAAAAGTACCGGTTCAGAAACCGGGTCCTAAACAAGCTCCAATCCACTAATACTCCTTGAGCTCTCAACTCCATAATTGTCGTCTTTCACCACATTGAAACCTTCTTGGCCAGTTGGAACTCCGCTAGCCGCAACCAGGCAGTCTTGGCACATGGTGCCGACACAAATATCTTCTCAATTCTCTCAAGCCAATCCTCTGCTTCTTCCCCAGTCTCAGTTCCCTCAAATAGAGGTGGATGGAAGGTCAAGAACTGCGTCAGAATCAGTTCCCCGGGCGTGCGATAGGTTCCACGCCCACAGCCGGTGGCGGTAGATGGCTAGTCAGAGCAATACCAGCATTCACACTTATCGCATCTCCCACCTCTTCATTGAGGTGCCCTGAGTTTTTGGCTGTCATGCTATAATACAGGGGTTAACAATAATAATATCATAAACAATTCATGTAATACAATTCATGTTAGTCATCACATGAATATCAATAATTCAAGCATGTTAATATAACAAATATATACTTAAATATGCACCACATGCATGAGCATGCTCATAAGTGAACACCTATCCAACTTGTTCACTAACTCTACCCTTCGCTCAACCCTGGTTCTCTAACCACAGCTCTGATACCACTAATGTAAGGCTTCGCTACCTTAATTGTGGATTTAATGACATAAAGAGAGCTAAACATACATTCATCAGAGTATAAGGGTTCATGTTGATGCATTGATCATAAGGATTACTGTGCCAAAATAAAATTTCCAAAAATGAATTAGTTACATTCCCACAAAATGAATGTAAAGGCTATAGATTTACTCTATTTTACGTAGAGACTATACAAAAGAACTCATGTCCTTCTATATCTGTAGCACTCCTCACACAGCTCACCGCATCAACCCTAGCCTTAGCCCTCCATGCCAAAAGCTCCTACAGGAACAACCCCAAAGCGTGATCAGATAATAACCATATTCACAACAACATGATTACAATGTAAAAATTCATAAAACAGTTAATACAAAATACTTCGTGTATTCCAATGCATTTAACATGCTCCCTTTGTTTGTCCCTGTTCCATAACTCATATTCATGATCAATAGATTATAATACGGTTCCATAAATGTCATGACATACATCCGATTCCATCAATACCAATAACCAATCCCAGTCTTGTTATAACAGTGTATTTTAATGCACCTCGCTTAGACATGACAGCGGCATTAATACCCCTCGCTTCGACATAACAACGGCATTAATATCCCTCGCTTCAATATGACAGCGGCATTTACCATCGCTTCGACATATTAGCGGCAAATATTCTTTCATCGCTACGATATGACAGCGCAAGTATTCTATTCATCGCTTCGAAATGACAGCGACAAGCATTAAAATCATTACTCGAATATAACAACGACTCACCAGAATAATGCACCAAGCATCCAATATATATATATATATATATATATATATATATGCAACCGCATAATCCATATGTATGACAAATACATGTTACCATTTGATGCACGTACGTCTCTCTACGTACCTTTCTTCAAAAATGTGGGATGGTTGCAGGGCTTATCCCCTGCATTGTGCTGCCACCTGGAAGGCTCTACACAATTGCACAACTCAAATTAGAAGCCATACAACAGTCCATCACCAAAATCCCATCAAGATAACCAACATTCTAATATATAGTTTCTCGTGATCGATTGCCCACACGCGTCGATCGATCGCAAGATGCTACTGCCTTATCGCCCAAAAATTGCCATTCCGCGATCGATCGCTGAGCCTGTGCCGATCGATCGCGGCGTTCACCGATCGATCGCGCAATACTCGTGATCGATCGTGGAAACTCTCTGTTCTGAGACATGATATGCGCGATCGATCGCAAAATTACGCCGATCGATCGCCGATGTCTGTAGGTGCGAAAAAACGTCATTTTCACACACTACCTTCCTTCAACCTATATTTTTACCATAAACCTTCATAATCCAACTAACCAACACCACCAACACAACAATATTCAGCACATAACACATCAATATCAACAAAATCATGAACATCAACAAATAAAACACCATATTTCGTAACAAACCCCTTTTTCCCCAAATTCATAAACCCAAAACCTACCTAAACATGCTCAAAACTTAACAAGAAAGTTTCCTTACCCTTGAGCTTCAATTTCCTACCAAGAATCAAGAAAATGCAAGCTTTGAAATTCCTTCTCTTCTTCTTTCTTGCTTTGGCGAGTTTTAGAGGGTTGGGGGGGAAGGCATGGATGTGTTCAAATACATGATGCCCCAATTATTTAGCATGTAGTAGTAAAATATCCCTACTTGATATTTTAAAGCATTAACCAACACATGCTCCACAATTATCAATTAAACATGCTTTCCAGATTAATCAGAACCAATCTCAATTAAATCATGTCAATTCACCAATCCCCCACTATTCATCACATGCACCCTGAAATGTATAACCAATTCATGCCCATCGCATAACTATACATTTCTCCCAACCATAATTAATCTAACACCAATCCTCAAAATCAACATTAAAACCATAAAGCACATGATCAATTTCAGGGATATCACATGTTGACTTGGGATTATTGGATTGTCATGGATTGACATGGAACGTCGTGGGTTGACGTTGAATTATGGGAATGTCATGAAATGATATGGAACATCAAGGGTTGACGTAGAATTAATGTATTGTTGGTCAGTTTAGGAATAATGCAATAATATCGTACTATTGTTGTGAATATGGCATTAATGATTTTGGATGTTGTGAGAGCAGGAACAACGTGGGAGACCTCATATGGTTATAGTATGCTCAAGGAGTATTTCCTTAAATTACAGCATTATATTCTGTAAATTGTTAATTATGTATTAGTTAATATAGAGATCATGTTATTTGTATGCTCACCCATGTGGTGGTTGTTTCTGTTGAAAAAGGTAAAATAGGTACAACAGTGGTTCTGGAAGAAGGTTCGAGCCACTGCTGAGAATGCTCTCGGAGCAAAGTGCCAGTATTGGTATAGAGTAATGTGATTTAAGTAAGTGGATACACATTTGTTTATTCAAAGCCCATATGTGGGCATCGTTAAAACATGCATATGATAGTATATATGTCTTGAAGCCTTTCGTTATTATGGAGATTATGTGTAATGTATTTTGGGAGGTATGATGTATTATGATGTGTAGTGAATTATGATGTGTATATATATATGTGATTTGTGTTCATGACAGGAATCGGGTTTACGGGGAGATTCTATCAAAAATTTTAAAGAAGTTGTACCGTAATTTATGACATGTACTTGAGAGTTTCCCGAGGTTAATAATAAAGGTATATACAAATGAAAGTATAGTGCAATAATGACGTGATTAGGAGTTGGGGTCTTACAAATGACCGCTTTATTTTTAAACAAAAGATATTTCAATGTAGTGTGATGCGATTCTACCGCAAGTGCACAGTTGTCAAGTTTTAGTATAGTGAAAATTTAAGTACGGGATGTCGAATCCACAGGGACTAACGTATAAGTACCAATAAGATTAATAAAATTATATTTAGCCTACGATTAACAAAGGTGATTAACTAATGCTAAATTTAAACTGAAGACCGAAAAATAAACAAGCAACAAAAAGATGAATGGTTCCGGATATGCGAAGGCAAGTCACTCGAGAAAATTACCAAGATCGTCGTTCAACTATGTTATCTTTAATGATTCAAGTGAATTCTCAAATTATCAACCAATTGATTTTAAAGGTGAAAGGTTTTCGCGATTATTCGATACACTCTCTCGAGCTGTAAAGAAACTAACATTAATTAGAATAAGTCACTCTCGTGCACCTATTTACTAATATAATATTGCATAAGACGTCAACACCTTATAACTCTAAATCTTTCGATTCCAAGTTCTCACGTATGCGATCTCATCTCTATCTCAATCGTAACATACATCATAAATTAATGGAGCGTGTTACAACGTTATCTCTCGATCTCGGTTATAACTCTCAAATTCAATCAAAGCTAGCTAGACTTTGATCTACACAAACAATTAATTTATGAACGATAACAATCAATACGCTCAAACACAATTGAATCAATAATCAAACACAATGAAACTAAAACTCGATAAAATAAACTAGATTTAATTCAAATCAAATACATAAGAGTTTAATTGTCTCTCGACCTCAAAAACATCAAATGAAATTGAAAATCAAATATATTAAAGTTTAGAAATACGATAAACGGTGGATGAATCCGTGCGTTGCACCGTGATTTCTTCTCTTGTTCCTTCCTTGCACTCCGGAATGGATTGGCTCAACTTTGGACGAAGAACGGAGATTGAATCTCCTTTGGCGGCGTTAGGCGGCGGCTAGGGCAGCTTCTCCTCGACCTAATTCACGTCTGGTATGGTATATGTTTGATTTGGAAGTGATTTATCCTTTTATACCTCAAAAATCATTTCAAAAATGGAAGATAAGATTTTCCCGGATTTGCGTCTCGATCGATCGAGATTTGCGTCCGATCGATCGGTGCACTGTTCATGTCAGCCTTTGAAACTCACTGCCTCGCTCGATCGATCGAGATTTTCTACCGATCGATCGAGACTTTGACAAAATCAGCTCTGAAGTTACTGCCGCGCTCGATCAATCGAGATTTTCCACCGATCGATCGAGACATGAAATTCTTTACTTCTCAGCGCACTGTCTGGCTCGATCGATCGAGATTCCGAAAATCTCACTTCCTCCATTTCAACTCTTTCTCGCCTCGATTTCGCCCGTCATCTTCATATTAGCTCATTTCTTCCATTTCCGATCTAATTTCCTGAAACAAACGAATAAACACCAAAAAGCATAATATCATCTAGGAAAAAGTACGGAAAATGGGAAGAAATTACAGTTAAAAACACTTAAAATCTAAGCCTATCAACTCCCCCAAACTTAGACTTGATCGTCCTCGAGCAAGCAATAAGCTCAAAAAGAAAAGTTAAACTCGATACTAAGCATGAATCATCTTTACAACATACGTAAAAACTCAGAAATCCTACTTACACATCAGTAGAAGTCATTCAACACTTAACAAGAAGCAATTTCTCCTAAGTTAAACAATACATCGCAACATCGGAACGTGCGTGTGTGCTATTGTCAAACATGAGTTACATACATATCTTTAAGATCAACATGTGCCATATCAACTACTAGCCAAGATTACTTTGAATTACTCTACAAATTTACTATCCAGCACTTCTCCACTAATGTAATTATTCCCTAGACTTGGATCAAAAGGTCTTAAAAGCTTATAACGTTAGGCCTTTTGGTGTCGGCTTCAAAGAAAAGGTAGGATGAATTCAAAGAAGAGAGTATAATAAAATCAGTTCAACTATTTTAAGCTTCTCTTCAACTTTTTCTAGCCTTGGCCACTTTGGGTCTTATTTGAATTTTTCTTTTCAAGGCTTTTCTCTACAACATTTTTTTTTTCTTTGCTCATTCTTTCGTCCTTTTTGAACTCATTTGCATATAACAATTCCGTGCAATGAATGAGATTCATTATACTCTCCTAGGGATGGATAAAATTGTTCTTTTAGGCTCAAACCAAGGTGGGTATAATGAGTTTGCCAAGAATGCCGAATGGGGGTCTAATCATATGCAATGCATATACCATTCTTTTTCAATCAGGCACAAGAGGGGACACTAAGGAATGATGTATAAAAGGTAGGTTTGAAAGGCACAAACGGTCCAAAGATCGCCTAAATCATCTCCAAGTCAAGTTCCTAATTATAAATTTCGCCTCAAAGTGCTTTCAACTAAACTGTAGAGTTATCTAAGATACTCAAGACTCATCATAGTTAACACAGATTTTCAATTTAATCAATACATACTTCACTCAATCATGACTCAATAAGTGCTCAAATTATTCCTCAGCTTTGACATATGGTTAACAAAGGATATATACAAACAAGTTAAACATTTTCATGACTCATATCTAGATGAGGATTAATTTCATCATGTATTACCGTTGCAAATCTAATTCTTCATTTCTCAAGACTAACTCACAAAAATTTTTTTTTTTTTTTGATAGTGCTCAAGGACGATTCAAGTGACAATTAAGCACACAACATGTGGATAAAACAAGTTAAACACGCAAACCACTCCCCCCCAGACTTAACTGAAACATTGTCCTCAATGTTTAAAAGAATCAAAAGGGAAAAAGTAAACTCACCTGATCAAGACGCTTGCATGAGGATTGAGGAAGTTTGGCTTTTGAAAGCTCCACTGCTGTAAGGGTTCATCGCTCCACTCGAGTACCTCGAAAAAGAAGGATGCTAAAAAAAATCGACAAGAGAGAAAAACAAACTAAATGCAAAATAGAAAATACAACAAAGCTAAATGCAAAAGGATACGCTTGGGTTGCCTCCCAAGAAGCGCTGATTTCTAGTCGTCGGCTTGACCATCAGAAGCAACCATCAAAGAGCGGTTGCCGCCCATAGTAAGTATCGTATGATACCACTAATAGGTCTTCATTCAGTATGCCCTCAAGATTGGCCAGATGTCTCCAGTGTAAACTCGTCGCTCCAACAACTTTCGTCATGATATAGTGAGCATGGGAGAATGATACTTTACTTGACTTCATCTCATATGGGGCGTAGTGCGGTGAAGTTGGTGGCATCGATGGGAAATACGTATCCACATATGGCATATAACATGTCTCCATCGATGGGTGCATATCAAGGTTCTCGAAACTCTCATCCTCCAACATCACTCTTGGCTTGTTTTTCCATAGGATCTCCTCAGATGACTTTTCCACTGTAGGCTCAATCACTTCCATAGGCTCAACTTCCCTTGATTTTTCCACATGAGTGGGATCACTCCCCCAAACTTGATTGGTTGAGTGATCATCATCATGTAACCAGGCCTGATTTGTAGATCTCGTCTCCTCCTCTTGGCAGCTCATTGAGATGGTTTCCAATAAGATTGCTACTTGCTGCTCTAGATGACGTATATAATTGGTCTGGTTCTCTAAACGTTGCTCAGTTGATGCCATGAGTCTAAATAACATATTCTCTGATTGAGCCGTTCCTTCTACAAAACTACCTTTCTTCTCGCCGTGATGCTCAAAGGTTTGGTGCGTATCATTAGGGTAGTGAGGCTCTGGTGGGTATTGGTGACTCCAACCTTGCAAGGAAGGATCACAATGCCAGTGATAATCGAAGTCCGCCATATCATTGAACAGGTGTAATACACTGTCCTCATCTCTATCAACCAGGGGACTCCCAGTCATCAGTGCTCCTCTGAATACCCATCCTCGTATCTGTGCATCCAAACCTTTGAAGAAATGTTGCAGAAGAGTGTAGTTCGAAAAGTTGTGATACCTGAATGTGTCTGCCAGTTCATTGAATCTCTCCCACGCTGAATAAAACGGCTCTGAAAATTGTTGGGCAAATCTTGTGAAGACTTGTTGATGAAGCATCACAAGTACCTCGCAAGAAAAACAAATTACATACTTAAATAAAATAATTTTAATTTTTTTTTTTATAAAAAAGTTTTTTTTTTTCCAAAATAACAAAAAGAAAAAAAAAAGAAACGCAATAATAAAATTGGCTAAATTACAATTAACTAATATCGTATGATATTATACAGATTAGTCCCCGGCAACGGCGCCAAAAACTTGACCGCTTTATTTTTAAACAAAAGATATTTCAATGTAGTGTGAAGCGATTCTACCGCAAGTGCACGGTTGTCAAGTTTTAGTATAGTGAAAATTTAAGTACGGGATGTCGAATCCACAGGGACTAACGTATAAGTACCAAATAAGATTAATAAAATTATATTTAGCCTACGATTAACAAAGGTGATTAACTAATGCTAAATTTAAACTGAAGACCGAAAAATAAACAAGCAACAAAAAGATGAATGGTTCCGGATATGCGAAGGCAAGTCACTCGAGAAAATTACCAAGATCGTCGTTCAACTATGTATCTTTAATGATTCAAGTGAATTCTCAAATTATCAACCAATTGATTTTAAAGGTGAAAGGTTTTCGCGATTATTCGATACACTCTCTCGAGCTGTAAAGAAACTAACATTAATTAGAATAAGTCACTCTCGTGCACCTATTTACTAATATAATATTGCATAAGACGTCAACACCTTATAACTCTAAATCTTTCGATTCCAAGTTCTCACGTATGCGATCTCATCTCTCGATCTCAATCGTAACATACATCATAAATTAATGGAGCGTGTTACAACGTTATCTCTCGATCTCGGTTATAACTCTCAAATTCAATCAAAGCTAGCTAGACTTTGATCTACACAAACAATTAATTTATGAACAATAACAATCAATACGCTCAAACACAATTGAATCAATAATCAAACACAATGAAACTAAAACTCGATAAAATAAACTAGATTTAATTCAAATCAAATACATAAGAGTTTAATTGTCTCTCGACCTCAAAAACATCAAATGAAATTGAAAATCAAATAAATTAAAGTTTAGAAATACGATAAACGGTGGATGAATCCGTGCGTTGCACCGTGATTTCTTCTCTTGTTCCTTCCTTGCACTCCGGAATGGATTGGCTCAACTTTGGACGAAGAACGGAGATTGAATCTCCTTTGGCGGCGTTAGGCGGCGGCTAGGGCAGCTTCTCCTCGACCTAATTCACGTCTGGTATGGTATATGTTTGATTTGGAAGTGATTTATCCTTTTATACCTCAAAAATCATTTCAAAAATGGAAGATAAGATTTTCCCGGATTTGCGTCTCGATCGATCGAGATTTGCGTCCAACGATCGGTGCACTGTTCATGTCAGCCTTTGAAACTCATTGCCTCGCTCGATCGATCGAGATTTTCTACCGATCGATCGAGACTTTGAAAAAATCAGCTCTGAAGTTACTGCCTCGCTCGATCGATCGAGATTTTCCACCGATCGATCGAGACTTGAAATTCTTTACTTCTCAGCGCACTGTCTGGCTCGATCGATCGAGATAAAATCTCGATCGATCGAGATTCCGAAAATCTCACTTCCTTCATTTCAACTCTTTCTCGCCTCGATTTCGCCCGTTATCTTCATATTAGCTCATTTCTTCCATTTCCGATCTAATTTCCTGAAACAAACGAATAAACACCAAAAAGCATAATATCATCCAGGAAAAAGTACGGAAAATGGGAAGAAATTACAGTTAAAAACACTTAAAATATAAGCCTATCAACAAACAATTCAAATCGACATATACTCATCGCTCGCTCTCTAGCGGCTGCAAAATTATACATTGCATGCTCTCTAGCGCCGACCAAATGATACAATGATACATCACACACTATCTAGCGGCAGCCCTGAAAATAATCACATCGCACGCTCTCTAGCGGTGACCCAATAACACATCGCTCGCATCCCCAGCGACGACTTATCACATCGCTCACTCGTCAGCGACGACCCTGTCACATCGCTCGCTTTTCAGCAGCGACCAAATATCACATCACTCGCTCACATCGCACGCTCGTCAGCGGCGACCCAATCACATCACTCTCTCATCAGCGACGACCCAATAACACATCGCACACTCGTCAGCAGCGACCTTAACACATTGCTCACTCGTCAGCGACAACCCTATCACATCGCTCGCTCGTCAGCGGCGACCCAATCACATTGATCGCTCATCAGTGGAGACCCAATCACATTGATCGCTAGTCAGTGGCAACCCAATAACTCATCGTACGCTCGTCAGTGGCAACCCTATCACAGTAAATCAACAGTAGATCACCCTTCATAGAATCGTCAATCACCAATAGTGCCATTGATGAAAATTACACACTGAAAACCTCATTACCATCGTCATTGTTAAACACTCGTGAGGGCATAGCTACATCATCAATACATAATACAATAAACATGGATGATTTGAATCAAACTAGTACATCATCACGCACATGTGTCATCATGTCCATGACATAACCCCATCATAACATCGTCCATTGTCTCATATTAACAATACATTACTTTCAATCATTCTTTGTTATCAAACATTACATCTCATTTCTCGTTTCTATTACCCTGCAAAATTAATCTTCCCAGCAATGTCCAATTGTATATATATAACATGTTCACATATGCAATAAGAATTATTCATCCCTTTGTTTTGGCAAATATGTCGAATCTCCATTGACATTAAGTGTTATTTGTATGTCATATTAATTCATCTAACCATAACTATCACTATCACAGTAATCAAATCAATTATATATAATAGGACAAGTTACCAGAACTACGCATCCTTCAACAAGCATCATCATCAATAGACAAATAGAACATCCACTGTAATTCTTACTACCACATTCCTCATGTCCCACCTACTATCCTGCAACCACCATGGTTAGCAATAACAAAATTGTCCAATAGTTCATATCATACCTTCATATAGAAACACACAATTCTCGCAGTGTATGAGCATAACATCACAAACAGGTACAAAAATGTGATCTTCAACTCCTCAGCACATCCTAGATCCTTCAATAACCCATACAACTAACCACTGTTCTAATACCCCTCAATACCAAAAAAGCATTATCAATTAACTATGCACGTAATCCATAATTAGGTTGTGAGATTTAACAAAATTTTGGTAGAGTCTCCCCTTAAATTGGACAACAGGGTTGTAAGGACCCTGTTACCTTAAGTGCGGATTAAAGGCGTAAGTAGAGCTACCATACATCTAACAGAGTATAAAGTTCGTGTTGATGCCCCGAGCTATTAGGATTACAGTGCCAAAATAAAGTTCCAAAAGGATTATTACATTCCCAACCAAATGAATGTTAGTCCTATAGCTTTACACTACTCCTAGAGCAGAGACTATACAAAAGAATCACATCTGCTATACCAAAAGCCTCCTCACAAGCTCACCACATCAACCCATCTTAGCCCTTCCGCCCAAAATGTACCTACAGGAACAACCCCAAAACCATGAGCATGTAACAAATTCACAATAATATGATTGTAATATAGAAATGCGTAAACTGTAAATACGAATCACTTCTTGTATTTAATACAGTTAAATGCTCCCTTTTGTTGTCCCTGTACCACAATCACAATCAATAGATTATAATACCAAAAATGTATGTCATGACATGCACCAGTTCCATTAATACCAATAACCAGTTTCCAAGTCTTATTATATCAGTGGCATAATACCCCTCCCGTTGACATGACAGCGGCAATAATACCCCTCGCTTCGACAATACCAGCGGCAAATAATATCCCTCGCTAAAGTAATATAAGAGCGGAATTATCCTTCGCTTCGACATATTAGCGGCAAATATTCTCTCATCGCTGCGGTATGACAGCGGCAAGTATTCTTCATCGCTACGCCATGAAGGCGGCAAGTATTCTTCATCACTGGAATATAACCTCGACTTACAATCGCATACACCAATGCATTCCATGTGTGTATGCAACGATAATGCATCAACCAATGTGTGTATGCAACCATAATGATAATCAATGTGTATATGCAACCATAATGCATAACCAAATCCCATGCGTAAAATACATTTTACCGTCCGATGCCCGTACGTCTCACTACGTAACTTTGTTCCAAAAGTGGAGATGTCGTAGGACTTTATCTTTTTGGTTGTGTTGCCACCTGGGATGGTTCTACACATTCACACAAACAAATATTAGAAGCCAATAATAGTCCGATACAAAAAATCCCACAAAAATAACTAAAATATTCCATTCTGGCATCTCGCGATCGATCGCTAATGAGTTCCGATCGATCGCGAGGTCCAGCAGCCTTAAATGCCAAAATCTGGCGATACGCGATCGATCGCTATTTTTGGAGTGATCGATCGCTCGCCTCACCGATCGATCGCCCCAACTTGGCGATCGATCGCCAAACGCTGAATTTGCTACTGCCTGCGTGCAATCGATCACTCCATTTTGGGCGATCGATCGCCGCGACCTGCAACCCGAAAATTTACCATTTTTCTTCCCCAATCTATACCAACTCAAACACCATCAAACCAACAACATCAAAACACCATAAACCTTCAATATATACCTTAATAACACCAAAAATCCAACACCCAACCAAATACATCACACACCCAAAAACAAACCCATTTCAAATCCCTAATACAAACTCATTTCAACCACAAAACATAATAAATCAAACAAGGAGAGATTCATACCCTTCATGGCTTCAAATCATACCAAGAAATCCCACAAATGAAGATTTGCAAAGATTTTCTCCTCCTCTCCTTGCTCAAAATCGAGATTGGGGTTTTTTTGGGGGAAAGGGTTGGGTGATTGTGGGTAAAGAGTGGGGTAATGGGGCAAAGGTGTTTAAAAAACCAAACCCATGTATTTAGTATTATATATAAAATATCCCCAACATGATATTTTAAAAGCTTTTTCCAAAAATGCACCATAACCTCAATTAAAAACATGCTTTACCAAATAATCTTTATCCACCACAATTAAACCATGCCAACACCCAAATTCCCAACATGCATCACATGCACCCTGAAATGCATTACCAGGTCACGCCCACCGCATGACTAAGCATTTCACCATAATAATTAATTTGACACTAAATTAATTAACACCATAATATCACATAAACATAATTAATGCCCAAATGCGCACAATTATTTCGGAGATATCACAATACTCCCCTACTTATAAGATTTCGTCCTCGAAATCGCATGCACTTACATATCCGAAACAAAACATAAATCACATACTAGAAAATAGTTTCGGGTAGTGCTGCACCATATGCCGCTCGGTCTCCCATGTGGCCTCCTCGACACCCCTGCGATCCCACTGAACTTTGACCATCGGTATCACCTTGTTCCGAAGTCTGCGATAAGCTCTATCCAGAATCCTGACTGGCCGTTCCACGTAGACACATCAGAATCTAACTGTGCCTCAGAAGGCTACAACACATGCGACGGGTGCGGCTCATACTTCCGCAACATAGATACATGGAACACGTCATGAATACCAGACAATGACGGTGGCAAAGCCAAACGGTAAGCCAGGGTACCTGTGATGACCTGGGATTGGAGATGTTAATCCCGGAGTGTTAATAACCCCTAAAGATGTTTTACGTAGCGATTTGGAGTTTAATCGCGGTGTTGGGCCTTCTGGACTCGTCTATTTGAGTAGTTGGGATCGTTAGATCTCGAGGTTGAGATTGTATTCTCATTTCGGTGAAAACCTGTGAGTTGGGTTTTTAGTTTGACTCGGAATCTCGGGTGCTTGGTGTGGGCACCGGTAGGGGGTTTTTGAGTTAGAGAGAGAGTTTTTGAAAACAGATGATTTTTAATGAATCATGATGTATTTGTGGGGCTATTAGTATTTCGGTGTATTTTGCTATAAATACAAGTTGAACCCGAGATTTTTATTAAAATCCCATTTTCAGCCCCAACCCGCGTCTCTCTCTCTCTCCCGCCGATTCCCAAAATTCCTGCCCAGCCCGCGCACGAAAACGCCTCGCCCGCCGCCGTCCGGCCGCCGATCGGCGCGTCCGACCTACCCACGGCTTCGTCTCGACCAGGCGCTCCTTTCCCCTCCGTCAATTCGAAGTTTCATCGCGGTTTGAGTTCGAATTTTACAGAAGAGCGGCGATCCCCAAATTCTAGGATTTATCGATTTTGGTCGATTTTTCTTCCGATTTTCGTTTGGGTAACGTTCTTTACCTCTTTTTCGTCCCTCTCACGTAATTCCCTGCTATTTTTGGTGGATTTGTGTTCGAATTTAAAGAACTATAAGGGTTCGAATTTAAGGGATTGTTTGGTTCGAAAATTGAGGGCTTTAAATTCGAAAATTGGGGGTTTTTGGCATGAGGATGATGATTCTTGTTGTTATTCGATTTATTCATGTTTAAATGAATTATGATGCTTTTTGGGTTCGATTTGTGAGATAAGGGTTCGAAAATTTGTAGGGTATCCTTGAACAATTTTCGTTGTTGTCTCATTCGTTCCCCTCCCTGCATGTACCCTGCCCCGGGTCTTTTAAATGATTTATTGTCGTGTGTTGACGATATGTTGAGGGTTATGGGTGTGCTTGAGCATGGGTTGCATGTTCGTAAATAATCGTGAATTATTTATCGTGTTAGCACATCATTCCTCGGGGCATGGAACTCGAGCAAGGTTTGGCTCGGACTTCGAGGATTTAAGGTACGTTTAGCGTACGAGCATAGCTTAAATGATGTTTTACAAGTATGATGCATGATTTAAAAATACATGAAATGCTTGGTGCCGCTATGAAGCGAGCAAATGATGGGTGTGGTCGCTACGGAGCGAACACCAGTAGTATGACGCTACTTTGAAGCAAGAAATGAAAACGTGGTGTTGATTAGATATCTAGGATATCTGTATTTTATTCCCTATTGGTAATGAATAGGAACAGAGACGTAGTTAATCAAAGAAGTGATTAACTAGTATCGGAAGTTAAGGAAGTCTCAATATGATATCTAGAATTATGATAATTGCTAGATAAAGAAAGATGTTATGAAATGTTGTTAATTCGAAACTGGTTAGGGTTAACCAATATGATGATTAACTGCATATTCAGGATTTGATGATCTATCTGTTTTGAGAACAGGGTTATTACAGGGGTACGCTAGGATGACGATGATACCATCCAGGAAGTGTCACATATGTTCCACAATATTTACATTTTCGTAAATTATGTATTATGTCATTATGATTATGAAATTGTGGAATTGGTATGCTCACCCCGTTGGGGGCTGTCTCTGTTGGGACAGGTGGACAGGTACATCGATGGCTTTGGAGATGAGCTCGAGCTGTTGATTGGATGTACTCCCAGGATCGTGGTACCAGGGCTTGAAGGAGCACGGTATCGTATAGAGTACCTATATATATATATACACCCATGATGGTTATACACATGATTATGATGCTCGCATGTGAGCACGATGGTACTTGTATATGGGTTGTATATAAAGGCATGAGCCTTTCTCCCTCTCATTCTATGTTGCATGCAATTAGATGTAGAATTGCTAAAGGAGTATGAGAGTTATTAGTGTATGTGGGTGTTGAAACCCACTTTTGTTGCCATATGTGTGGTGTCTTCCCTGGCTGGGAATGTACTTGATATTACTGCTTTCTGATGAGTTTTATGTGTTCCCTGGCCGGGAATTATGTTGTGTGCTGTACTTTTATTTCGGGATAGCTCTATTTATGGGGAGACTCTGCCCAAATTTTTATAAAAGTCCACAATGTAAAAAGTGGTGTAATGGGCGAACTCTATGAGTCTCTTGTTGTTAGGATGATAAACTTTTAACATTGTATGTTAAAGAAAACTTTGTAATTGCCATTCAATGGTAAAGTACCATCGGAGTTCCCGAATGATTTTATGGAAAGCATGTGCCACACATAATGATTAATACACTAATCAAGGGTTAAGTATTTGGGGTCCTTACATTAGTGGTATCAGAGCAGTGGTTGCTCATTGGGGCTGTTGAGGGCCTAGGAAGCTATTGATAGCACATATTTATGCATGATGGCATTAATGTTATACGACATGACTAATTGTTTATGTGCTTAAATGATATGAAAGGTAGTATTGCTAACCATTGTGGTTGCAGGAATCGTGTGGAGCACGATAGGATGGCATTAATAGCGATGTCTAACACTCTATATGCTACGTGCCAAGGAACCTGATTTTGGAAGAAAATCAGGGAAAAGAAAGATATGATGTATTGTCTGAGGACAGACTGGGTAGACAACCGACAGTGGAATACTTCGGTATGGTCTCAATTATTATTGAATATACTAATGCGTTTGTTCATGTAATGCTCAAGCAAGGAAGGTACGTAAGAAACGTACGAGCATCAAACGGTAACATATTCCTAAACTATGACCTTGCACTAATTGCATGAGTATTTATGATGATGATTATGATGATGTTTATGATGATGATGTTTATGATGATGTTTACGATGATGATGATCATGATGATGTTTATGATGACGTATATGAGAGTGGGTAAGATGCCCCTGTGGTAAGATGCCACACAATGTTTATGATATGGCAAGACGCCATATGAGTGGGTAAGATGCCCCTGTGGTAAGATGCCACACAATGTTTATGATATGGCAAGATGCCATATGAGTGGGTAAGATGCCCCTGTGGTAAGATGCCACACAATGTTTATGATATGGCAAGACGCCATATGATTGGGTAAGATGCCCCTGTGGTAGGATACCACACAGTGTTGACGATATGGTAAGACGCCATATGATTGGGTAAGATGCCCATGTGGTAAGATGCCACACGATGATTATATTATGGTAAGATGCCATATAACAGGGTAAGATGCCCATATGGTAAGAGACCATACGATGTTATTATGTGGTAAGACGCCACAGGGTAAGATGCCCATATGGTAAGAGACCATACGATGTTATTATGTGGTAAGACGCCACAGGGTAAGATGCCCATATGGTAAGAGACCATACGATGTTATTATGTGGTAAGACGCCACAGGATAAGATGCCCATATGGTAAGAGACCATACGATGTTATTATGTGGTAAGACGCCACAGGGTAAGATGCCCATATGGTAAGAGACCATACGATGTTATTATGTGGTAAGACGCCACAGGATAAGATGCCCATATGGTAAGAGACCATACGATGTTATTATGTGGTAAGACGCCACATGGTAAGATGCCCATATGGTAAGAGACCATACGATGTTATTATGTGGTAAGACGCCACAGGGTAAGATGCCCATATGGTAAGAGACCATACGATGTTATTATGTGGTAAGACGCCACAGGGTAAGATGCCCATATGGTAAGAGACCATACGATGTTATTATGTGGTAAGACGCCACAGGGTAAGATGCCCATATGGTAAGAGACCATACGATGTTAGTATGTGGTAAGACGCCACAGGGTAAGATGCCCATATGGTAAGAGACCATACGATGTTATTATGTGGTAAGACGCCACAGGGTAAGATGCCCATATGGTAAGAGACCATACGATGTTATTATGTGGTAAGACGCCACAGGATAAGATGCCCATATGGTAAGAGACCATACGATGTTATTATGTGGTAAGACGCCACAGGGTAAGATGCCCATATGGTAAGAGACCATACGATGTTATTATGTGGTAAGACGCCACAGGGTAAGATGCCCATATGGTAAGAGACCATACGATGTTATTATGTGGTAAGACGCCACAGGGTAAGATGCTCATATGGTAAGAGACCATACGATGTTGTTATGTGGTAAGACGCCACAGGGTAAGATGCTCATATGGTAAGAGGCCATACGATGTTATTATGTGGTAAGACGCCACGGGGTAAGATGCCCATATGGTAAGAGGTCATACGATGTTATTATGTGGTAAGATGCCACAGGGTAAGATGCCCATGTGCATGAATATGAACCAGGGAAAATGAAAAGAAGTTAATGAATAACCAGCAAGCTTACTCAACTATGATTTCGTACATTTACTGTTATAGCTTATAAGATGATGATGCTTATATGATGATGATATATAAGATGATGATGCTATAAGATGATGATGTATAAGATGATGATGCTTATATGATGATGATGTATAAGATGATGATGCTTATACGATGATGATGTATAAGATGATGATGTATAAGATGATGATGCTTATATGATGATGATGTATAAAATGATGATGCTTATATGATGATGATGTATAAGATGATGATGCTATAAGATGATGATGTATAAAATGATGATGCTATAAGATGATGATGTATAAGATGATGATGCTATAAGATGACGATGCTTGTAAGATGATGATGCTATAAGATGATGATGTATAAGATGATGATGCTTATATGATGACGATGTATAAGATGATGATGCTTATAAGATGATGATGTATAAGATGATGATGCTATAAGATGACGATGCTTATGTGATGATGATGTTATAAGATGATGATATTTATGAAATGATGATGCTCATATGATGAAGATGTTATAAGATGGTGATAATTATAAGATGATGATTTTAATCATTCATGTCAAGAATTAATGACTATATGCATGGCTATGAAACAGGGACATTGGAGTGTCCAGGGTGTATAGGCATTAGAGGAATGTTGGGTAAAGACCCACTACTCTATTGATTTTCTTCCCACAGTATGGTATGCCGTGCGGAAACGTCCATCTTAATTGTAGGTTTGAAGTGAACCTAGAGGGGCAGCGACTAGTTTGTCTGCCGTGTGTATGCAGCACCAAGAGGGGCTTGTTAGAGCCGTTATACTGCTCGTAGGAACCAAGTGGCAAATCGTAAGGTGATACGATGTGGATTGTGGTGGACTCTAGTAGTCACCATGTCATCGAGGTTGAGGTTGTGCATGCCTCACTGAAACGTGTATACGTTATGTTTAATCTTGGTGAGACTTGTCTGTGACAGCTCATGATGTTGGAGTACCAACAAAAGAGTCATCAAGTCGTCGTTGATTCGATCTGGGAATCCATGTATTTGGGATGCAATGGGTTTATTGCACGTCCTTTCAAGTTTGAAACTCTGAGGAGTCTCGATTGTTTGTTTATGACCAGGATGTGGTTCTTGGGATATCCAGAGGTGGACATCTTATGAGATATCTTTTGTGTGAATCTGTGGCCGCGAGTTGCCCAATTTGAGTTGCAATGATGTGACTGCTCCTTCGACAGAGGAGGTTTGAAAGTGGAAACCAGGTTTGGTGTGTGTACACCGTGGAATACTAGTGTTTCCCTCGTAACGATGTATGTTAGACATCGTGAGTCATGATAAGAGATGTCATTGAATGATATCTACGATGGAATCGGGAGCGATTCGGATCCTCGCAGTTTCAGTTGACTAACTGCTTTTGGATTGTTAGCGTGGGTTGCGCTGACGCTTTTTGACGTTATGATGGATTTGGAAGTCTGTTCCACTTCAGAGTTGACACGAGGTCAACGCTCCCACGGTTGAGGTGTCATTCAGGATGCGTTCTTACTGGTTGTATTAGAACGAAGGATGATTGTCCGATCTACAGTCGTAAGTATCGGTTGTTTTGCAGTCATGAGGGACTGACTTTTGGGATGACCCGCATCGAGGTACGTTTGCCTCTTGGGTGATATATTGGTTTTGGGTAAGTCGCCCTGTTTCAGAGTTGATGTGAGGTAAGTATCCTCGCGTTTATTAAGACGATTCTGTTATGATCAAGAATCGAGGTTATGGCTCCATGTTGTGGTGTACCCCGGGTGTTACGGGATACACCGGTGCTAATTTCGAGGACGAAATTCTTTTAGTGGGGGATATTGTGATGACCTGGGATTGGAGATGTTAATCCCGGAGTGTTAATAACCCCTAAAGATGTTTTACGTAGCGATTTGGAGTTTAATCGCGGTGTTGGGCCTTCTGGACTCGTCTATTTGAGTAGTTGGGATCGTTGGATCTCGAGGTTGAGATTGTATTCTCATTTCGGTGAAAACCTGTGAGTTGGGTTTTTAGTTTGACTCAGGAATCTCGGGTGCTTGGTGTGGGCACCGGTAGGGGGTTTTTGAGTTAGAGAGAGAGTTTTTGAAAACAGATGATTTTTAATGAATCATGATGTATTTGTGGGGCTATTAGTATTTCGGTGTATTTTGCTATAAATACAAGTTGAACCCGAGATTTTTATTAAAATCCCATTTTCAGCCCCAACCCGCGTCTCTCTCTCTCTCCCGCCGATTCCCGAAATTCCTGCCCAGCCCGCGCACGAAAACGCCTCGCCCGCCGCCGTCCGGCCGCCGATCGGCGCGTCCGACCTACCCACGGCTTCGTCTCGACCAGGCGCTCCTTTCCCCTCCGTCAATTCGAAGTTTCATCGCGGTTTGAGTTCGAATTTTACGGAAGAGCGGCGATCCCCAAATTCTAGGGTTTATCGATTTTGGTCGATTTTTCTTCCGATTTTCGTTTGGGTAACGTTCTTTACCTCTTTTTCGTCCCTCTCACGTAATTCCCTGCTATTTTTGGTGGATTTGTGTTCGAATTTAAAGAACTATAAGGGTTCGAATTTAAGGGATTGTTTGGTTCGAAAATTGAGGGCTTTAAATTCGAAAATTGGGGGTTTTTGGCATGAGGATGATGATTCTTGTTGTTATTCGATTTATTCATGTTTAAATGAATTATGATGCTTTTTGGGTTCGATTTGTGAGATAAGGGTTCGAAAATTTGTAGGGTATCCTTGAACAATTTTCGTTGTTGTCTCATTCGTTCCCCTCCCTGCATGTACCCTGCCCCGGGTCTTTTAAATGATTTATTGTCGTGTGTTGACGATATGTTGAGGGTTATGGGTGTGCTTGAGCATGGGTTGCATGTTCGTAAATAATCGTGAATTATTTATCGTGTTAGCACATCATTCCTCGGGGCATGGAACTCGAGCAAGGTTTGGCTCGGACTTCGAGGATTTAAGGTACGTTTAGCGTACGAGCATAGCTTAAATGATGTTTTACAAGTATGATGCATGATTTAAAAATACATGAAATGCTTGGTGCCGCTATGAAGCGAGCAAATGATGGGTGTGGTCGCTACGGAACGAACACCAGTAGTATGACGCTACTTTGAAGCAAGAAATGAAAACGTGGTGTTGATTAGATATCTAGGATATCTGTATATTATTCCCTATTGGTAATGAATAGGAACAGAGACGTAGTTAATCAAAGAAGTGATTAACTAGTATCGGAAGTTAAGGAAGTCTCAATATGATATCTAGAATTATGATAATTGCTAGATAAAGAAAGATGTTATGAAATGTTGTTAATTCGAAACTGGTTAGGGTTAACCAATATGATGATTAACTGCATATTCAGGATTTGATGATCTATCTGTTTTGAGAACAGGGTTATTACAGGGGTACGCTAGGATGACGATGATACCATCCAGGAAGTGTCACATATGTTCCACAATATTTACATTTTTGTAAATTATGTATTATGTCATTATGATTATGAAATTGTGGAATTGGTATGCTCACCCCGTTGGGGGCTGTCTCTGTTGGGACAGGTGGACAGGTACATCGATGGCTTTGGAGATGAGCTCGAGCTGTTGATTGGATGTACTCCCAGGATCGTGGTACCAGGGCTTGAAGGAGCACGGTATCGTATAGAGTACCTATATATATATATACACCCATGATGGTTATACACATGATTATGATGCTCGCATGTGAGCACGATGGTACTTGTATATGGGTTGTATATAAAGGCATGAGCCTTTCTCCCTCTCATTCTATGTTGCATGCAATTAGATGTAGAATTGCTAAAGGAGTATGAGAGTTATTAGTGTATGTGGGTGTTGAAACCCACTTTTGTTGCCATATGTGTGGTGTCTTCCCTGGCTGGGAATTTACTTGATATTACTGCTTTCTGATGAGTTTTATGTGTTCCCTGGCCGGGAATTATGTTGTGTGCTGTACTTTTATTTCGGGATAGCTCTATTTATGGGGAGACTCTGCCCAAATTTTTATAAAAGTCCACAATGTAAAAAGTGGTGTAATGGGCGAACTCTATGAGTCTCTTGTTGTTAGGATGATAAACTTTTAACATTGTATGTTAAAGAAAACTTTGTAATTGCCATTCAATGGTAAAGTACCATCGGAGTTCCCGAATGATTTTATGGAAAGCATGTGCCACACATAATTAATACACTAATCAAGGGTTAAGTATTTGGGGTCCTTACAGTACCAATGCGCTGTAAGATCTCAAATGGTCCCACATACCTCGGAGATAATTTCCCCCGCATACCAAACCGCACAGCTCTGAAAGGTGAGATCTTCAAAAAGACTTTATCTCCCAATTGGAATTCCAACGGTCGTTGCCGTTTATTTGCATAGGCTATCTGCCTATCCTGGGCTACCCTCATTTTCTGTCGGATAACCTTTATCTTCTCCTCCATTTCCCGGATCAGTTCCGGTCCTCCGACCGATTTGCTTGTCAAGTCATCCCAGTACAATGGCGACATGCAACGTCGACCATATAGAGCCTCGAATGGAGCCATCTGAATACTCACCTGATAGCTATTGTTGTACGAGAACTCTACCAAGGCCAATGAATCTTGCCATGAAGAATCAAACTCTAATACACATGCCCGTAGCATGTCCTCGAGCCTCTGTATAGTACGCTCGGTCTGACCAGTCCGTTTGGGGATGATATGTCGTGCTCAATCTCACTTCAGTACCCAAAGCTGACTGAAGACCTCCCCAAAAGTGAGATGTAAATCGTGGATCTCGGTCAGACACGATATACACTGGAATCCAATTTAGTCTCACTATATCCCGGACATACAATTGAGCCATCCTCAAGTATGTGAATGTTATATTGTACGGAATAAAATGAGCCACTTTGGTCAATCTATCCATAATTACCCAAATGGCATCAAAACCTGAAGTAGTCATCGGCAAGTGGGTCACAAAGTCCATGGATTTGTGTTCCCACTTCCATTCCGGTATCTCCAAGCTCCTCAGCTCGCCACCAGGCCTCTGCCTTTCTGCCTTCACATGTTGACAGATCAAGCATCTCTTAACGAATGCTATCACATCTCGTTTCATCCTTTTCCACCAAAATTGATCACATAGATCCATGTACATCTTCCTCCAGCCTGGGTGGATACTAAGCCTGCTGCTATGAGCTCGCTGTAAGATCCCACGACGCAACTCCGTCGTACTCAGAACTACCCAACGGTTACCCAATCTCAAGGAACCGTCCTCAGCCACTTTGAACTTCGATGGCTGTCCAAGAAGTACCAATGATAACCATTTCTGAATCTCATCATCCGCCTTCTGATCCCTCCGGATATTCTCATAAATGTCCGGCTCTGCCAATAAAGTTGATACCCGTACTGGTGATGCATCCACATCGAAGTCATAGCCCAGATGACAGTATGAAGTCATCATAGCCGATAAATGCATGACGTCCTCAGCAGTACTCTTTACTTTCGACTCAAGGCGTCTGCTGTCAAGTTCGCCTTTCCAGGATGGTACTCTATATCACAATCATAGTCCTTGAGTAAGTCCATCCATCTCCTCTGTCTCATGTTCAGTTCCGCCTGAGTAAACAAGAACTTCAGGCTCTTGTGATTCGTATAAATGGTAAATGACGTACCATACAAGTAATGCCGCCAAATCTTCAAGGCAAAAATGATAGCCGCCAATTCCAAGTCATGGACTGGATATCTGGTCTCATGCGGCTTTAACTGCCTCAATGCATAAGCTACCACATGCTTATCTTGCATCAGTACACATCCCAAGCCCTGTAGTGATGCATCAGTATATAGAACTAGCCTCTTGTTCTCCATAGGGATCACTAATACAGGCGTTGTCGTCAACCGGTGCTTCAACTCTTGGAAGCTCTGCTCACAAGCCTCAGACCAATAGAATGGTACTCCCTTTTGAGTCAACTGAGTCAATGGCTTAGCAATCTTAGAAAATCCTTCGACGAAGCGTCGATAATATCCGGCCAAACCAAGAAAGCTCTGTATCTCGGGCACAAAAGTGGGTGCAGACCACTCCATCACTGCCTCCACCTTCCTGGGATCCACTGATATCCCACTGCTAGAGATGACATGCACCAAAAACACCACGCTGCTCAACCAGAATTCACACTTGCTAAGCTTGGCAAACAAGTGATTATCTCTGAGGATCTGGAGCACTGTCCTTAAGTGTCTCACGTGCTCCTCCTCACTCCGAGAGTAGATAAGTATGAAATTTGCTACTGCCTGCGTGCGATCGATCGCTCCATTTTGGGCGATCGATCCGCGACTTGCAACCCGAAAATTCACCATTTTTCTTCCATTTTTCTTCCCCAATCTATACCAACTCAAACACCATCAAACCAACAACATCAAAACACCATAAACCTTCAATATATACCTTAATAACACCAAAAATCCAACACCCAACCAAATACATCACATACCCAAAAACAAACCCATTTCAAATCCCTAATACAAACTCATTTCAACCACAAAACATAATAAATCAAACAAGGAGAGATTCATACCCTTCAAGGCTTCAAATCCTACCAAGAAATCCCACAAATGAAGATTTGCAAAGATTTTCTCCTCCTCTCCTTGCTCAAAATCGAGATTGGGGTTTTTTTTTGGGAAAAGGGTTGGGTGATTGTGAGTAAAGAGTGGGGTAATGGGGCAAAGGTGTTTAATTTAAACAAACCCATGTATTTAGCATGATATATAAAATATCCCCAACATGGTATTTTAAAGCCATTTTCCAAAATTGCACCATAATCTCAATTAAAAACATGCTTTACCAAATAATCTTTATCCACCACAATTAAACCATGCCAACACCCAAATTCCCAACATGCATCACATGCACCATGAAATGCATTACCAGGTCACGTCCACCGCATGACTAAGCATTTCACCATAATAATTAATTCAGCAATAAATTATTTAAAACCATAATATCACATAACATAATTAATGCCCAAATGCACATAATTATTTCGGGGATATCACAAGGGAAAAAATATAAACATCAATTTATCACTAACACATTTCCTCAACCAATAATCAATCACATAAGCAATTTCCCAATAAATCACCAACATGAAGCATCTAGCTAGTACTCGTGCCAAAACACACATCATATCTATATATTCAATTCATTAAGCATAATCTCCTCCGAATAGAATGCTTATATAGCAGCCAAGTAAGGCATATACATGCATTAAGATGTTTACAAGCGAGCAATGAATAAATGAGTATAAATCTATACTTGCATATGTCGTATTACCTCATTTATCCAATATTGATACAGTGCTCCCAAACACGATGCTATCCATGGGGTTCAGCTTACTTTCTCCAAACAATGTAGTACATGTTTTACATGTTTCAATAGAAACAGTCCACATAGGGTGAGCACACCAACAAGATGGCAAAATACATATATTAAACGCACAATTCATAATTCACAAAATAAACAAATGCAATATCATAAAGAGAGACTTCCTGTGTGTTTCCAAAATAATAACATATCTCTGAGATTGGTCCAGTTAAATATCATTATTTAAAACATATATTCATCACCGAGAATATTCAGTAACTAGACAAAAGGTTTATATAAAGAAATACTCCAAGTTTACTTCTGTAGTAACAATATGTTCCTCGAGCTGTTGCTGTTTTCAAAATTCCACAACTACATAATCCATAATGATAATTATAAATTCATACTACCATTGATGTGACTAGAAATAGACACATCTAGCATTTACTTGTGTTAAGGTAGGTGGAATCGAGAAAATCGAGCTAACAATGCAAATAAGGACCAAGAAATGCATTGGAGTTGACAAGGGATAAAAGTAGACCAAGAAAATGCATAAAAAGTGAAAAAGACTCGCGGTCAATCGCCCCAAAACTCCGATCGAGCAAGACAGAAATTTTACGCAACAAAAAAAAAGAACCACCGATCAATTGCCCATATTTTCCGATCGATCGTCCCGAGAAATATTTTGAAAAAAAGAACCAGCGGTCGATTGCTGGATTCTGCCGATCGGTCGACAACAGTGTCCGAGAATTTTTGGAAACTCGGTTTGTTTACCTTAATTTGGAGATCCTATCCCACCTACTTGCCTCCCGAGATATAATACTCGAAAATCAGACTTTAGGGGAATTAGGTAGAGTAGGTATAATAATTTAGGTTTAATTTATAAATTTTCTTTCAATTTTGTTGAAGACGGCTACGAAGATCAACGCGAAGGCGGGATTGACAACCTCGGCGGAGTGGAGATCAAATTAGTTTTCTCTTCTTTACTTTTATTTATCGTTTTTCTTAGTTACGTCTAGCTAGTTTTTATTTTTTGTTGAGGAAGACGTATCCTTGGATTTATTTATCTTGGGGAGATTCTTACGCTTTTAATTATCAATTTTTATTGCATATCAATGTTTTCAGATTTTGATGATATGATTTATGTTTGTTTATTGGATTGACAACCTAATAACTTGCATATAATCTAATGTTAAATTTGGTAATCATTTGATTAACCGAATTTATGAAGCATTAGAGATTGATAATTGTCTGCTGTTGGTGTTATTAAATTCTTAGGGAAAATCATTGACTAAATTTATATAAACCGCGTGTGTTTATGTTATTTAGATTCATCACTCACTAGTTTGCATGTATCATGATTTTAATCTTTAATGTGCATATATAGATTGAATGATTGATTAAAGTTAAATTAGAACGTTTGGACTAATTGACTAGGAATAAGGTGAGGGAGGAATTAGATTTCCAATTGATAATTGTTCAAAAAAAAAAGTCTTTTGTGAATCGATGAAATAGATGATAATATCCAATGTGGAGTCGACCAATACCAAGAATCGCTTTCATTAGTTTAATCTTTGCTTTTATTTTTATTAGAATAATTCAATCTTCACAACCCCATCTTTTGTTTTACTGTTTTTTTTAATTTCATTAACACAAAAATCACACCTCCTCGTGGGATCAATCCTTAGTCACGCTGCTACATTTTTGTTATCAATCTTGAGGATTGAGTGGGTTAATTTGGGCATACACGAAAAGAGCTACCAAATTTTGTAGTCGTTGCAAGGGGGTGTGTTATATTTTTGTGTTAATAATAATAATAATAATAATAATAATTATTATTATTATTATTATTATTATTACTTCTAGTGCTACTTTGGTTTGTTCGTGCTTACAGGTAATCATCTAATCTCTAACACTGGGGCATACAATACCATGGCGGAATATAGTAGCTTGGACGAATTGGAGTATCTTGTGTGACAACTTGGGGTAAGGAATGGACAAAGTGCATACAACTCCAGTTGGAGTGATCATCCCAATCTCAGCTTTGCAAATCAATGGATGAGCCCATATCCACCTTACATGCAGTCCTACCTACTGCCATACATGCCACAATATTAGACATGGCCATAACAACATCAATCCCCTACCCCTAGTGAGTCCTTTGGAGGATATTATTGCAAATTATACTAATAGTACTTTGCAATTTCAACACGAATTCAAGGCTAGCACTCAGGATTTGAGTATTCAAATAGAACAACTAGCAAGATAGGTCAAGAGAATAGGAGCATGATTAGCGGACAATATACTCTACCAGACTGTGGAGAATCCAAGGGAGACCATCATTGTAGTCGCCTAGGCTGGAAGAGGATACAATTGTACCACTGGAAGAAAAGGAGCTTGCACATCCTGCAACTCCAAAAGGTACGTCTCTAACTGAGTGTTATGTTAAATATTTAGAAGAATCATGTGTTGTGGAAGAAGGGCCAAATGAAGAATACTGAGATTTAATGGACCTATGGGATGACTCTTCCGACGATGAGGAGAAGGAAACCCCTACTAAATGCAAGGATTCAGATATGTTCATTTTCCCATTCACAATTGGAAATCATAGATTTGATAAGGCCATGCTAGACTTAGAAGTAGCAATCAATGTTATGCATTATTCAATCTATACTTCTTTAGACTAGGACCTTTGAAAAAGCTGAAATTGCTATTCAATTAGCAAATAATCTATTGTGCACCCTAGAGGAATACTTGAGGACATTCTAGTGAAATTTGATAAATTGATCGTTTCTGCTGACTTCTACGTACTTGAGATGGAAAACGATGATAATAGCAACCCTATCTGTTAGGGAGATGATAACAGCAACCATATTCTGTTAGGGAGACCATCTTTGAAAACTTCCAAATGCATAATAGATTAAGTGGTGGTGCTTTTACTATGGAGTTCGATGGTGAGATAGCTAAATTCCATACTCATGATCTCATTCATTTTTCTAGTATTGATTATACTATTGGCATCACGCATCACTTATCACTAGAAAAATCACACACTGTCACTGAGCATGAATATGGGGTAACTGTTGATCGATTTGTTGACAAACGAGGTATGGAGAGATTTTGACTGATACTTCATGCATTACTACTGCTTTACCAAAACCTCCTGATATTAAACTTTCAAATTTTGAATTGCAGGCACTAGATATTGAGCTGAAACTTCCTACTGAACAATCTCAGGATACATCGATAGAAAACAAGGGGATGAGAAAAGGATTGAGGGCATCCAAGAAATACAAGGCAAATAGACATCTCCTTCGAGTTGTCAGGAGGATACTGAGGTGGAAAAGGTACCACTAGATACCAAACATGATCCACCATGAGCACGAGAATTGGCGTCGGGCCACCGACGTTAAACAGAGGCGCTGATTGGGAGGCAACCCAAGGGGAGTTAGTTTCATGTCTTTTATTTATTGCTTTCTTAGTCTATTTTTTCTCCTTCCAGGCAATTTGACTTACATTGGGGACAATCTAAGATTTAAGTAGTAGTTATTTTAAAACTTTCTTATTATAAAAATCCAAAAAAATTAAAAAATTGAAAAATTTAGAGCTCATAGTGAATGATAAACACATACTTTTGAATCACTAGCCCATGATGAAACCTAGTTAATAGCATGCATGCTTTTGAACATTGGTGAATTCTTAACCTTGGAACACTTTGAACTCTAATGCAAATTATGCTTTGACATAGTAGGTGAATATTTTGAGCACGGTATTCTCAAGACTTGTGAAGTGTGCATAGTGTAGTGGAGATTGTGTGAATTTTGTGATAGTCTTAGGAAGTCTATGATACATGCTAGAACTAAACTACATGATCTTTGAGGCGTATGTCTAGACTACTTGCGAACATGAAAGTGATATAGTTGATATTTGATGCGTTTGAGCCTTTCAAGCCTACCATGTAAACAAGATCATCACTAGTACCCTTTTTGAGCTTTAACGTAAAAGAATGGTTGTATGCTAAGGAAACAAACAACCCTCATTCGACATTCTTTGGCTAGCTTATCATATTCCTAATGAGCCTAAATATGATTTTTAAATCCTTTGAAGGGAGTATGATGTATCTCATTTACACGTACTTTTTTATCAATGATTTATATATTTTCGAGAGCTTTATTGTCAAAAGAATGAGATGCATGAAATAAAAGGAATGCCTTGAAAAAAGTAGAAAAATATGACTCCAGGGGGAGCCAAGGCACAAAAGAATAAAAGGATTGAAGTATACCTTGCAAAAACATACAAGATGTAAAAATGAACATAGTTGAAAAAATCATGCAAGAATAGAAGTTTTTAATTGTGCATATCATTATACTCTCTTGTTTGATAAATCTTTACTTTTTCTTTCATAAGCCAATACCTAGGTTAAGCTACAAGCTAATAAAAACCTATTTGATTTATGTTTGCAAGTGGCTAAGATAGTGGAGAAGAGTGTGCAAGTGAGCCTATACTTGTGTTGGTGTACACCTTGAGCTATTGTGGGTTTATATTAATTGGATCTATAATTTGTACATGACACTTGTTTTTTACTATACACATACGTTCGTTGCTTTGTTGGGTATGAAATGCCTAGGGATTGAACTTGTTCCACTGTTAACTTTTCACCGCCTTTCACTGCTATGCATGTTTAAAATTGTTGAAGCATTAAAGTGAGGACAAGTTTGTTTGTTATGAAGCTATGAGCCACCAAAAAGATTGTAGTTTTATCTGATTTACTTGAGGTCGAGTAAAGATTAAGTATGGGAGAGTTTGATGTGACTCCAAATAGACACATCTAGTGCGTTTAATTGCCTAGGATTTGGTATCTTTTGATCGATAAATTGATACATATACACCTAATCGTATACAAAAGTTAATGTAGGTGGAATCGAGGAAATCGAGCTAACAATTGCAAATAAGGACCAAGAAATGCATTGGAGTTGACAATGGATCAAAGTAGACCAAGAAAATGCATAAAAAGTGAAAAAGACTCGTGGTCAATCTCCCCATAAGTCCGATCGATCAAACAAGGCAGAAATTTTACGCAACAAAAGAATAGAGCCACCGATCGATCGCCCGGAGAAATATTGTGAGAAAAAAGAACCAGCGATCGATCGCTGGATTCTACCGATCGATCACTAGCAGTGTCCGTGAATTTTTGGAAACTCGATTTTTACCTTAATTTGGAGATTCCATCCCAACTGCTTGCCTCCCGATATATAATACTCGAAAATCAGACTTTAGGGGAATTAGGTAGAATAGTTTAAGTTTAGTTTATAATTTTTATTTCAATTTTGTTGAAGACGGCTACGAAGATCAACGCGAAGGCGAGATTGACAACCTCGGCGGAGTGGAGATTAGTTTTGTTTCCTTTGCTTTTATTTATTGTGTTTTCTTAGTTATGTCTAGCTAGTTTTTAATTCTTGGTTGATGAGACAAATCCTTGGATTTATTTATCTTGGGGAGATTCTTACCCTTTTAGTTATCATTTTTTATTGAATATCAATGTTTTCAGATTTTGAAGACATGATTTATGTTTGTTTATTGGATTGACAACCTAATAACTTGCATATAATCTAATGCTAATTTTGATAATCGTTTGATTAATCGAATTTATGAAGCAACTAAGATTGATAATTGTCTGCTGTTGGTGTTATTAAATTCTAAGGGAAAACATGACTAAATTTATATAAACCGCGTGTGTTTATATTTTAGATTCAAACTTACTAGTTTTTAATGTTATCATGATTTTATTATTGAATGCTCATATATAGATTGAATGATTGATGAAAGTTGAATTGGAACGCTTGGACTAATTGACGAGGAACAAGGTTTGGGAGGAATTAGATTTTCAATTGATGATTATTCAAATAAAATTGAGTATTTTGTGAATCGATGAAATAGATGATAAAATCCAAGGTGGGGTCGACCGATACCAAGAATCGATTTCATTAGTTTAATCTTTGCTTTTACTTTGATTAGAATAATTCAATCTTCACAGCCCCAAGGTGGGGTCGACCGATACCAAGAAATTGGGAGCTATTATGGTTGGTTTATGATAATTGATAATTATTTGGTCAAGCGTGGATTTAATTGGGATTTTGGTGCATTTTGGTAAATGCTTTTAAATTATCATGTTGGGGTGTTTTATACACCATGGTAATTGTGGAGTGCATTTATTTTAAAATAACCCATTTATTACACCCCAAACCCCACCATACCATCACTTTTCTACTTTCCCAAATAACTCATCCAAAACCCTTCTCCTCCTTAAATTTTCGAAATTGGGCAAAGAGGTGAAGAGAAATCCTTCCAAAAGTTTGATTTGTGGAGTTTGTTGGGAGATTTGGAGTCCCCAAGAGGTATGGATACCTCCTTGTTGTTTTTTGTTATGTTTGGATTGGATTTGTTGTGGTTTTGTATGGTTTTGAAGTGGGTTTTATGGGTTGGTATTATTTTTGTTGAATGTTGGGTTTTTGGGATGTTTAAAGTGTATTTTGGAAGTTATTATGTGTTTGATGTTGTTGGTTTGAAGGTAAGGGAGTTGGGATGGATTGGAAAGGAGTTTTGGAGCAAAAATGGTGATTTTTTGAAGTGCAGGACTCGGCGATCGATCGCCCGTTTTTGGCGATCGATCGCGAGCCGGCAGTGCGCTCCAGAAGCTTTTGGCAATCAATCGCCACGCTTGGGCGATCGATCGGCGAGGATGGCGATCGATCGCGCCAATTGTGGCGATCGATCGCCGAAAGAACAAAATTTGAGTTTCGGGCAGTGTGATCTCGCGATCGATCGGCCCTTCGCGGCAATCGATCGCGAGTCACAAAATGTGAAATTTTTGTTTATTTTGTAGGATTTTTGGTATCGGACTATTATTGGGTTCTAATATTGATTTGTGTGAATGTGTAGAACCATCCCAAGTGGCAACACAGCCAAGGAAGTGAAGTCCTACCACATCCTACTTTTGGAAAGGTACGTAGAGAACGTACGGGCACCCAACGGTACATGTATCTATTATACTCATTGATTATGCATTGTGGATGCGAGTATATGTGGAAATGTGCATTGAGGATGCGAATACATGTGGAATTTATGCATGATGAATATATATGCATATGATGATTGTTGGTGCATATCCCATGAGTCTTGGTTATCCTTTTATGATTTTAATGCTTGCCGCTATTTGTTTGGTGCCGCTCAATGTGAAGCGAGGGGTGGGAGCGCCGCATGTCACATTGAAGCGTGGTTGTCATATGAGGCGAGGAAAGAATATTTGCCGCTCAATGTGAAGCGAGGGGTGGGAGCGCCGCATGTCCATTGAAGCGGGGTTATTCTATGCCGCCTATATGAAAAGCGTGGGGCATTAAAATACATTGTGATGAACAGACTAGGGATTGTTGATTGGTAATTGGTGATGATGAAATGGTATTATGTCATGACATGTGTGGACCATTAAATAATCTATTTGATTATACTCATGAGTTATGGTACAGGGACAACCAAACAGGAAGCGTTTAAAATGCATGGGAAAAACAGGAAGTGTTTTATTATGATTTATGGATTTACGCCTTATATTCATATTGTGTTGGATATGAATAATATTATGCTCATGTTTTGGGGGTTGTCCTTGTAGGTACATTTTGGCACGATAGAAAGGGGCTAAAGCGGGTTGAGGTGGTGAGCTTGTGAAGAACACTCTTGATAGATGAAGGACGAGATTACTTTTGTATAGTGTCTACTCTAGCAGTAGTGTAAAGCTATAGCGAAAACATTCATTCGATTGGGGATGTAACTAATCCACTTGATAGTCCTTATTTTGGCATGTAATTCTTAAAGCTCATATTCTCAACACGATCTTTTTACTCTGATAATTTATGTTAGCTCTAATTATGCCTTTAATCCGTACTTAAGGAGCTAGGGTCCTTACATTAGTGGTATCAGAGCAGTGGTTAGAGAACCCGGGAACTAGTGAAGGGTAGCCTAGCATGATTGACTAGGTGCTTACATTTGAAGCATGTTTATGCATATGGTGCATGTTGTTGTATATAATGTTATACTAACATGCTTATTATCATTCCTGTTATCTAACGGCATAACATATATATGTTTGTTTTGGAATTGTTTTAACCCTTGTGTTACAGCATGGCGGCTATGAACTTGGGAAACCTCAATGAAGAGGTGGGTGACGTTGGCAGTGTTAATGCGAGCATTGGTCAGGCAAACCCTTTACCTCCACCAGCTGTAGGCATGGAACCAGTGGCTCAGTTGTTACTACCTGGTGAGATCAGTTTGACTCAATTTCTGACTTACCACCCGCCCCGGTTTGAGGGGACAGAATCAGGAGAGGAGGCTGAGGAGTGGCTAGAGAGGCTTGAACAGATATTTGTATCCGCTCCTTGTGCTGGAACAGCATGGCTGAGGCTGGCGGAGTTCCAGCTGGCAAAGAAACCTTCCATGTGGTGGAAGAGCACGGTAATGGAACTGAGAGCACAGGGTGCATTGATCGATTGGAAGCTCTTCAGAACCCGGTTTCTGAACCGGTACTTCTCTGCGGCGGCGAGACAGATGAAGGAAGATGAGTTCGCAAACTTGAAACAAGGAGGCATGTCAGTGTCAGACTATGCTATGCACTATTCTTCGTTGCTGAGGTATGTTCCACACATTGCCACCAATGGGCATGCAAAGATGAGAAACTTTCTGAAGGGGTTACGGCCGGAGCTTTTTGACCGGGTTATCACCAATAACCCCACTTCTTTTGATGATGCTCTCACAAGAGCAGAACTTGCGGAGATCGGAGTTGGGGCCTATCCTAATGTTGTACCCCCACACATGCCACAACAGAGGCAAGCTACTGATAACTTGAGACCCCGAGGAGAATCATTTAAGCCTCGTGGTGCCTCTTCATTCTCACGGTTCAGTGGAAAGAAATCTTTTGGTCGGAAGCAAGAGAACAAGAAGAGCAATTGGTCGACCAACCGAGGGCCTATGCAAGGAAATAGATCGGGGGAGTCAAGGTGCGACAATTGTGGAGGGCCACATTCTTCGAGTAATTGCCCCGCTTGTTATAGTTGTGGCAAGATGGGCCACATTTCTCGGTATTGCCCCACTCGGGGAGGACAGTCAGATTTTCAAGGGAATAGGCCGAGGTTTGAGGACATGACAGTACACTAGAGGCAGCAGTTTGTGCCTCGACCATCGGGAGGTCAGACAGTGGGACCGCCCCAGGGACAGGTGTATGCACTGACCAGAGAGCAGGCTCAGGCAGCCCCGGAGGAGGTGATCGCCGGTACGTGCCATTTACTTACGTACCCTGCTTTTATTTTGATAGATACAGGTGCCTCCCACTCTTTTGTATCTGTGGGCTTTGTGGAAAGACACCATATGCGCACGTCTTCTCTACCCACGCCTCTCATGGTCTCGACACCCACTGGAAGAAATGTTGTTGCCGATCAGTTTCTGGCAGATTGCCTCATTTATTTTGAGGGCAACGAGTTGAAGGCAGATTTGATTGTATTGGGCATGTCAGACTTTGACTGCATTGTGGGTATTGACATTCTGAACAGATACCAGGCAATGGTGAATCGTTGGCAGAGAACAGTGAGGTTTCAGATCTGATTTGGGAATTCAATGGACTTTTTATGGCAACGGTTCTCGTGCAAAGATTCCGTTGATTTCAGCAATCAAGATGACTCAATTGTTGGAACGTGGTCACACGGGCTATCTCATCTATGTCGTGGACACGTCTATGAAGAATAAAGAATTGAGAGTTGAGGACGTACCAGTGGTAGCAGAGTTTGCTGATGTATTCCCGGAAGAGATTCCCGGATTCCCACCGGCTAGAGAAGTTGAGTTTGGGATTGAGTTATTACCGGGGACGTCCGCTATTTCTCGTGCTCCTTACAGGATGGCACCGGCAGAGTTGAGAGAATTGAAGGAGCAGTTGCAGGATCTCCTTGACAAGGGATATATACGCCCGAGCGTATCACCATGGGGCGCACCGGTTCTCTTTGTGAAAAAGAAGGATGGCTCGATGCGTTTGTGCATCGATTACCTGCAACTGAATAAAGCCACAGTGAATAACAAGTATCCTCTCCCAAGGATTGATGATCTGTTTGACCAGTTGCAAGGTACCAGACTTTATAGCAAGATTGATTTGAGATCCGGGTATCACCAGATTCGAGTCAGGGAGGAGGATGTACAGAAGACAGCATTTTGGACTCGGTATGGACACTACGAGTTCTTAGTAATGCCGTTCGGTGTGACGAACGCCCCGGCTGTCTTTATGAGCTTGATGAATCGGGTGTTCCAACCCTATCTGGATCAGTTCGTCATTGTATTTATTGACGACATACTTATCTACTCTCGGAGTGAGGAAGAGCATGCGAAACACTTGAGGACGGTACTCCAGATTCTCAGAGATCATCAGTTGTATGCCAAGCTCAGCAAATGTGAATTTTGGTTGAGCAGTGTAGTGTTTCTGGGGCATGTCATATCAAGCAGCGGGATATCTGTGGATCCCAGGAAGATTGAAGCTGTAATGGAGTGGGCTGCACCCACTTCTGTACCTGAGATACGGAGCTTTCTTGGTTTGGTAGGATATTACCGACGTTTCGTCGAGGGTTTTTCAAAGATCGCCAAGCCGTTGACACAGTTGACCCAGAAGGGAGTACCATTCTTTTGGTCAGAAGCTTGTGAGGATAGCTTCCAGGAGTTGAAGCACCGGTTGACGACGGCACCGGTATTAGTAATTCCTACGGAAAACTCCAGGTTTGTTTTGTATACCGATGCATCACTTCAGGGCCTTGGGTGTGTACTGATGCAAGATAAGCATGTGGTAGCTTATGCATCGAGACAGTTGAAGCCGCATGAGGCTAGATACCCCGTCCATGACTTGGAATTGGCGGCTATCATCTTTGCCCTAAAGATTTGGAGGCATTATCTGTATGGTACGTCGTTCACCATATACACGGACCATAAGAGCTTGAAGTTCTTATTCACTCAGGCAGAGCTGAATATGAGGCAGAGAAGATGGATGGACTTGCTTAAGGACTACGATTGTGAGATTGAATACCATCCCGGAAAAGCTAACTTGACAGTAGACGCTTTGAGCCGGAAAGTGAGGAATACTGCTGAGGACTTCATCCATTTGTCAACCATGATGACTTCCTATTGCCATCTCGGCTATGATTTTGACATAGATACATCGCCTGTGTATGTATCGACCTTGTTAGCTGAGCCGGATATCTATGAGAACATCAGGAGAGCTCAAAAGTCAGATGATGAGATTCAGAGATGGTTAACTTTAGTACATCTTTGTCAACCAACGAAATTCAGAGTGGCCGATGACGGATCCTTGAGATTGGGTAACCGTTGGGTGGTTCCGAGTACGCTGGAGTTGCGTAGAGGGATCTTGGAGCGAGCTCATAGTAGCAGACTTAGCATCCACCCAGGCGGGAAGAAGATGTATAAAGATCTACGTGATCAGTTTTGGTGGAAAAGAATGAAGTGTGATGTCATCGCTTTTGTTAAGAGGTGCTTGATGTGCCAGCAGGTTAAGGCAGAGAGACAGAGACCTGGCGGCGAGTTGAAAAGCTTGGAGGTACCGAAGTGGAAGTGGGAACATGTGAGGGCCTGGTCCTAATCAGAGGTTTAATTAACACACGATTGTTATATTAACGTAAACAGCGGAAGATTTAGTTAAAAACTTTATCAAAGTGACCCTCAAAATTTTTCGCATTTTGTTTCTAAAACATTTCCGAATAGTGAAAATATTTATTTCCAGTTTTACATCTAACATGATATTCATCGCATAAGCATTACATATAATTTCTCAGTAAAGTAATACTTAAAAATACAGATACTCAGGGCATACCCCGGTAATTTAAAACATAAGTAAAAATACTAAACAACTACTGGGACTCAAAACATAAATCGTATACCTGAGCTCGCTCTCAAGGAGCTCTGGTATCTATCGATGCTTCATCTCGAGCCTCCACAGTACGTCCACCTGCAATACCTGTCATGTCCATCCAACAAAGACATGACAGCCCCCCGCGAAGGGGGTCAGAACCCCAGTACGAGAAACAGATAAAATCACAGTGTATGACAAATAACATGCGATGTATGCCGTGCATGAATGCAAATGCACATGAAGGGTATCAAATCTCGAATATCCCTGTCTCAAGGGTCCAAAGGAAATCATCAATCACTCATCAGTGCTCGAGCAGGATGTGACACGCTCCGCGCTCCGATCTATCTCTCAGTCGAGCCATCGGCGGTCCATCATCCTCGTGTCTGGGCGACGTCGGCACGCTCGTCGCTCCGGCATCCCTCAGCTCACTCTCACTCCTGCCGAGCCAACGGCTGCCCATCATCCCCCAGACACGCATCACTCATACCAAGAAAAGATATAGGTACCAAGAACGAATCAATAGGCTCAACATGGCATGCTCAATGTCCATGCGTGTCAATGCATCATGCAATATCATAATCTCATGTGATGCACCTCAAATCTCATGTCATCATATATCATGAGTCAATGTACCATGTAATTCACATACTGCAAATCAACTTATCACATAGTCACATAAGGAGCTAGTAATGACAAGTAAATCATACCCGGGAACATCACATGTCTTTGCCAGACATTGTGATAAAACCCGTTTTCTACGTACCTCGGACCAGTAATAATTTTACCGAGTGCTCCAAAATAGTCCCGAAATTATTTAACCTGGTCATAAATACTACAAAATTATCACTAAGTGTTTAAATGACACAGAAGCTAAAATAAGTTTTTAAAGGTGTTTTCCTACTGATTTTTCCTTCAAAATCAGACTGACCAGTTTTAGTAGAAAATTCATAATAAAATCATATGACTTCCAAATGACCCGATTCCAGTGCTCAAAGTTCCAAAACTCAAAGGACTTCATTTTCTTGTCTAATAGTGTCGGGCTAATTCTTCCAGTAAAAGTAGTTAAAACACTAAATACCCAGCTTTTGAAATTCTGTTTTCAATCTCGAGCAGCTTTTGTAAATTCGTCATAACTTTTTCATTTTAAAACAAAAATGGGTAATTCCAGTGGAAAATGACAGAAAACTCAAAGTACTAAAATACTTATTTCTGGAGAGTTTTCGAAATTCCTAGCCGAAAATGCTCAGGAACTCGGACAACACTCTGCATGACATTTTCGCCCACATGCAGAACATGATTTGCACACATAAAGTATAAAATTCATATTTAATTGAGAATAAGTCCAAAATAAGTCATTCTTTTTTTTAAATTCAAGAGAATGAAAATATCTACAAGGTCATGTAAAAATCGACAACAGAATCGAAATTAAAATTTGTCAAAAGTTCGAAATTCTACACTGCATGTGCATTTCCAGCACATGCAGAGTTGAATCTGGCATAGTTTAGTAAAATGGACGTATCTCACTCAAATCAATTCCAAAGGATCCCAAATTTCAGCCACAGAACAACAACTCAAATATCTACAACTTTTATTTGAGGCTCACAGTAAGATTCCGAAGTTAGGGTAGTCGAAAATACAGAGCCATATACTGCATGCAACCATAGTTTCTGCTGAAACTCATGGCAGTATGAGTTTCACCTCTTTATTCATAAACATAACTCTAAAATCGACCCAACCAGCATAAAATCGAAGATTACAGTATAAAAGGGAATGATATACCTCCCAAGCTTTCAAAAATACCCAAAGCCTTGAAGCTCTTCTAAAATCCTATCCAATTCCTAACTTGCATGCAAGATTTGAGCATGTTTTAATGGAGGAAAAGGAGGTGGAGCTTTTCGAATTTAATGGAGGAAGGAGGAGAGGATGGCTTGCTTGTGGGAGTGAGGAAAGTGAGAGGGAATATCAGATTGTTGGAGTAAAAGGCAATCCCATGCCTTGAAATAGGTGAGGGGCGATGGAAACAAGGCCAATTTTATGAATTTTTTAAGTCCTTCCATGCCCCAATAAACCCATGTGTCCCAAATATAATTTAAGTGATGAATTTTGCATGTATTGGCCGAAAAATATGGCATGCAAATTATATTTGTGATGTGTTTTATCTCGATTATAATTAGGCGTTGTGATCCGGAACACCTCAACTTGAAAACCCAGCTTAAAGTCACCCGGGTTTGCTTAATCATCGTTAATCCGGATTAATTAGCATCGGGGCCTTACATTTCTTCCCCTCTTAAAAAGATTTCGTCCTCGAAATCGCAAAACTGAGGATAACTCAATAAATCACAACATAGTAGTGTCTCAATCTCATTCTTAGATACTTATGGATCATCATGTATCAATGGCAACTGTTGTGGTCGTCTCAACGATCTACCACTTAATCAAATTTTCTATGATTCCAAAAAGTTCAAAATATCGAGGCAACATCAAACCTCACTTAACGAATCATATTGATCATCGCAAATGTAATATTTCCATATTTATCTGTTTCTCAACTCGAAGTCTAACGATATATTTCTCTTTGGCGTAGCAAATCTGCTCACCTCAAGCCAAATTTTTTTAATCGTTTTCGCCGAAATTTTATCGTTCCTGGCATTTTTTCTCAACAATCTTAAGTTATGCCAAAATTTCTTATCAATTTTCTATCATCACATCACCGATCGGTAATTCTGGCTCTACAAAACCTGAACCGATGCCATCCCAAAAGTTCTCTGAAACTTAAATTATAGGAAAATTCTACTAGTGAATAGTGATTCTGTCAGTTCTCACTAAATTCACCACTATTAATCGGAACATAGATTCCAAAGTCTGGATATTTTCTCAGTTGATCCATCTGTATGGGTATGCTAAGCAATACACAATGCTAACTTAGTACCCATGACATTCTGAAAATAGTTTTTGAATTCTGATACTATCCTTGGATCTCAATCAGATACATCTGTTACAGAAACTCACTGTAACTAAACCACATTATCCATATCTTAAACACGTCGTCTTCTCATAGACATATAGACTATCATATGAAATCAATATCTTGTATTGAATAGTCAATCAATTTCGATTCAACTTGTTTCACAATCTCTGTTTGTAAATATTTGAGCTATAAAACCCAAAACTAGAAATTTCCAAAATTCATTGTGGTACTTACAAATCCTGTACTATCCCATTAGGTCTCGTATTTTTATCTTAACCTGCTGGCATGTCAAACAAATTGCCACAAAATTCAAAAATTCTTTCTTTATACCATCCCGTCAGAAATAGGATCTCAAGAATGATACATCACATCATTCCCAGAATAACACTATGTTCTCTATAGTGTGCTTTCTGTTGTAATACGTCTTTCAAATCAGTAAAATTCGATTCTATATACTGATTTTTCAATTCGCAACCACCTCTAAATGGCATACTAATTTTACATGGTTGATAAGACAGAACCAATTTCTTAACTCAATATATGCATGGGTCTGTCCTTCGAGTCCTTCCGATTGTCGAAATCAGAGGTTATCAAACTGCAAAGCAAACATCGATGCTACCATTGCACTTGCACTTTTAGGTTCAGTACATCTGCTACTAGTTTCATTTTCCTTGATTTATATTGACTATCAAAGTCAAATTCTTTAATAAATCCAGTCATCGCTTATATCTCAAGAATATGCAATTATCTTTTCATGATACAATAGAACATATCTTAAAATCTTTGACATACGTCTTTGCACAACTACATATCTCCCTGAACCAGTTAAACCAAAACAACATTGGGGTTGTAGTCCATTTCAGCTTCAGTTATGAAAACTGCTTTCTCATTCATCCGACCAAACGAATATCAAATTTCTTCTTGGTCAATTAGTTCATAAGACAGGCTATCCTAGAATATCCTTCCGTAAAAGCCTGTAGTATCTGTCAAAATTCATAAAACTTTTCATCTTGAGTACAATGATTGGTCTTGGCCAAATTAGTACTATCTTTACTTTACTGGAATCAATAGGTATCTGGTGAGATGATATCACCTATCCCAAAACAACACTTGATTCAACCAAGATTTACAGTTCACTAACTTGGTACACCCTTTGAGCTTCACGAAGCATCTGAAAAATCAATCACATGTGTTCTGTGTGGTTCCTTCCGGATCTCGTATACACTAGTATACCACTGATGAATATGATTACACTTCCGCACAAAAGTTACGGAAAATTTTCTTCATCAAATTCATAACTCTACCGGTATAGTTGTCAGACCACACGACATTTCCAAAAATTCAAAATGTCTATATCTGGTTTGACCGATTGCCTAGAGAACATTTTCTCTTCTGACTCAAACTAGTGGTAACCAGAGTAAAAATCGTTCTTCTTATACTTCAAGTTTCTTACAATTGATCATTTACTTCTCGATCTTAGGCAGTGGGTATTTATTCTCAACAATAGCCCGATTCAACTACCTTTAGTCGATACACATATTCATCAAATCATTTTTCTTCTTCACGAACAATACTGATGTTTCCTCAAGTGACATACTCAGACATATGTATTCATATCAAAGACATTCTGCAACTATTCATATATATGTCAACTCTGCTGATGACATTCCGTACAGTGCTTTCGATATCAAATCTATTCCTTGTCATCAATGAATAGTTAAAATCAATTTCCTTCTTTAGTGAAAATTCTTTCATTTCTTCAGGAAAATCTTGGTAGGTTTTCTTACCTCTATAATATCAGTCAACCTCGACTCTTTTTGATAAGCATCAACTGCTTATTATCAAATATCCCTCGTTTTCCATGTATTGCAACCACAATATTTTCATAGCTGATACTATCAGTATCTTAGCTTGCTATTCGTGGCGATAAACATTTCATTTGTAGCCACAATATAATCAAAAATTCATTATACTCTGAAATCAACTTGCAATATCTCAAAATTTATCAGAGTATCCATGCCCTTGATACAATCAAAACCATAATTCGACAACATCATTTAATTCAAATCCACAACACTATCAACAAACTGTAATCTGCAGTTCACTATTACAAGTGTGGATAGAATAATTATCACTGCTGATGTATTTTCCCAATCATCATTATCAATGCACATTTGATGCAATATATGAAACCAATGATTTTATCTCAAATCAAACTCGTGCCGTGTGACCAATACACAACATGTATCTGTGATCACTAGCATCTCTATCATTGCCGAAATCGAAATGGTTCTATATCCTGGAGACTTCTCAATCCCATTGTCAAGGTATACTCTCTGGTCTACAGGTAATTAACTGCTGCTGAAACTGGGTGGTCTTAAAGACTAACCACAATGATATCTACCCCTAGCTCAGGGTATTTGTTGTTATGGCTGCATCTATTCCCGAGTAAGTAACAGACATGCTCTGTCTGGCCACAATCAATATCAGTTCTTATTATTCTTTCAAATGGATCAGTAGATATTTACATCCACAGTGACCTCAAAAGATTTGGTATTCTACAATCTCATAGTACCTCTAGAACTACTAGAGCTGGATAAATTTGAGTGATACTTCTGAAACTTTTCCAGGATTACTTGGATTATCGCAATGATAGTCACTTCATTCATCCTTACTCCAGTTCTAATTACTTCGCACCACCTTGGTGTCTTATTCCTTAGTCAAAATCTAATCTCTTCACTATTGAATAGCTATTGAGATTAAGCAGATATTTCCATTTCTCAAGTCCACGATAATCAATTATCATTTTCCATGTCATCAATACCACTACTCTAGATAGTCTCATCTAAAAGAGTTCATAGTGAAGTTTTTATTCATATTTCGGACACAAAAACTGGAACTAAATCACGACAGTCCCCTAAACCAAGTCCTCATTCAAACCAATTCTCGTTGTTTCTCACAACAACAATTCTTCAGTTGAAATATTGCTAGTTTCAATATTCTCAAGTTCTAAATTATCATCTTGGCGTACACAGGTTTTGACGTAAGCTCATATGTATAACCTTGGTCTTTCAGACTTAAATTCCCGATGTCAATCGACAAAAAGTGTTTTAAATAATTCTAGTGGCATCCACTAATCATAAGGATTAAATCCCAAAGTGATAAATACAATTTCCAATAATGCACACATTCTCACTAAATTATAGTGCAATTAACAGTTTATAGTGTCTACAGATTCGATAGTAGCTCGTAAAGTCTATATCACAGCTACCTATCCAAACACTAACTGTCCAACATAATTCATACATCTCAAGTCATAGATGTTATCATCATTCATTCTACATCATCATCCTATCAGCAACTATCAGTGCTAACAGATAAAATTCTCAAAATTATATGCAACTCAGCATAATATATGCAACTCTGCATTCAAATTCCCTACATTATATGCAACTCAGCATATTAAAATATTCAGAGATATGACCACTAATTATCCCTGCTCAATAATCCATTACATGTATAAAACTTCATTATCGAACATGTAAACATAGCAGGCAAGAGCATATAAATCAGATAGTCAGTCACATGCACAAACAATTCATTTGTGTCTATTCTCAGTGTCCTAACTCTAGTTCGAGCATATCCCAGATTATGCTCTGATACCAACTGTGAGGGCCTGGTCCTAATCAGAGGTTTAATTAACACACGATTGTTATATTAACGTAAACAGCGGAAGATTTAGTTAAAAACTTTATCAAAGTGACCCTCAAAATTTTTCGCATTTTGTTTCTAAAACATTTCCGAATAGTGAAAATATTTATTTCCAGTTTTACATCTAACATGATATTCATCGCATAAGCATTACATATAATTTCTCAGTAAAGTAATACTTAAAAATACAGATACTCAGGGCATACCCCGGTAATTTAAAACATAAGTAAAAATACTAAACAACTACTGGGACTCAAAACATAAATCGTATACCTGAGCTCGCTCTCAAGGAGCTCTGGTATCTATCGATGCTTCATCTCGAGCATCCACAGTACGTCCACCTGCAATACCTGTCATGTCCATCCAACAAAGACATGACAGCCCCCCGCGAAGGGGGTCAGAACCCCAGTACGAGAAACAGATAAAATCACAGTGTATGACAAATAACATGCGATGTATGCCGTGCATGAATGCAAATGCACATGAAGGGTATCAAATCTCGAATATCCCTGTCTCAAGGGTCCAAAGGAAATCATCAATCACTCATCAGTGCTCGAGCAGGATGTGACACGCTCCGCGCTCCGATCTATCTCTCAGTCGAGCCATCGGCGGTCCATCATCCTCGTGTCTGGGCGACGTCGGCACGCTCGTCGCTCCGGCATCCCTCAGCTCACTCTCACTCCTGCCGAGCCAACGGCTGCCCATCATCCCCCAGACACGCATCACTCATACCAAGAAAAGATATAGGTACCAAGAACGAATCAATAGGCTCAACATGGCATGCTCAATGTCCATGCGTGTCAATGCATCATGCAATATCATAATCTCATGTGATGCACCTCAAATCTCATGTCATCATATATCATGAGTCAATGTACCATGTAATTCACATACTGCAAATCAACTTATCACATAGTCACATAAGGAGCAAGTAATGACAAGTAAATCATACCTGGGAACATCACATGTCTTTGCCAGACATTGTGATAAAACCCGTTTTCTACGTACCTCGGACCAGTAATAATTTTACCGAGTGCTCCAAAATAGTCCCGAAATTATTTAACCTGGTCATAAATACTACAAAATTATCACTAAGTGTTTAAATGACACAGAAGCTAAAATAAGTTTTTAAAGGTGTTTTCCTACTGATTTTTCCTTCAAAATCAGACTGACCAGTTTTAGTAGAAAATTCATAATAAAATCATATGACTTCCAAATGACCCGATTCCAGTGCTCAAAGTTCCAAAACGCAAAGGACTTCATTTTCTTGTCTAATAGTGTCGGGCTAATTCTTCCAGTAAAAGTAGTTAAAACACTAAATACCCAGCTTTTGAAATTCTGTTTTCAATCTCGAGCAGCTTTTGTAAATTCGTCATAACTTTTTCATTTTAAAACAAAAATGGGTAATTCCAGTGGAAAATGACAGAAAACTCAAAGTACTAAAATACTTATTTCTGGAGAGTTTTCGAAATTCCTAGCCGAAAATGCTCAGGAACTCGGACAACACTCTGCATGACATTTTCGCCCACATGCAGAACATGATTTGCACACATAAAGTATAAAATTCATATTTAATTGAGAATAAGTCCAAAATAAGTCATTCTTTTTTTTAAATTCAAGAGAATGAAAATATCTACAAGGTCATGTAAAAATCGACAACAGAATCGAAATTAAAATTTGTCAAAAGTTCGAAATTCTACACTGCATGTGCATTTCCAGCACATGCAGAGTTGAATCTGGCATAGTTTAGTAAAATGGACGTATCTCACTCAAATCAATTCCAAAGGATCCCAAATTTCAGCCACAGAACAACAACTCAAATATCTACAACTTTTATTTGAGGCTCACAGTAAGATTCCGAAGTTAGGGTAGTCGAAAATACAGAGCCATATACTGCATGCAACCATAGTTTCTGCTGAAACTCATGGCAGTATGAGTTTCACCTCTTTATTCATAAACATAACTCTAAAATCGACCCAACCAGCATAAAATCGAAGATTACAGTATAAAAGGGAATGATATACCTCCCAAGCTTTCAAAAATACCCAAAGCCTTGAAGCTCTTCTAAAATCCTATCCAATTCCTAACTTGCATGCAAGATTTGAGCATGTTTTAATGGAGGAAAAGGAGGTGGAGCTTTTCGAATTTAATGGAGGAAGGAGGAGAGGATGGCTTGCTTGTGGGAGTGAGGAAAGTGAGAGGGAATATCAGATTGTTGGAGTAAAAGGCAATCCCATGCCTTGAAATAGGTGAGGGGCGATGGAAACAAGGCCAATTTTATGAATTTTTTAAGTCCTTCCATGCCCCAATAAACCCATGTGTCCCAAATATAATTTAAGTGATGAATTTTGCATGTATTGGCCGAAAAATATGGCATGCAAATTATATTTGTGATGTGTTTTATCTCGATTATAATTAGGCGTTGTGATCCGGAACACCTCAACTTGAAAACCCAGCTTAAAGTCACCCGGGTTTGCTTAATCATCGTTAATCCGGATTAATTAGCATCGGGGCCTTACAGAACACATTTCCATGGACTTCGTGACTCACTTACCGAGGAGTGCTTCGGGTTTTGATGCTATTTGGGTGATTGTGGATCGATTGACTAAGGTAGCTCATTTCATTCCCTATAGCTTGACCTTCACCTTTTTGAGGATGGCTCAGTTGTATATTCGAGATGTGGTGAGATTGCATGGGATCCCCATTTCCATAGTGTCGGATCGAGATCCACGATTCACGTCTCATTTTTGGGAGGGTCTTCAGTCAGTCTTGGGAACTGAAGTTAGATTTGAGCACCGCATATCATCCTCAGACGGATGGCCAGACCGAGCGAACTATCCAAACGCTCGAGGACATGTTGAGGGCTTGTGTATTGCAGTTTGATATTTCTTGGCAGGATTCAGTGGCCTTGGTAGAGTTCTCCTATAATAATAGCTACCAGGCAAGCATTCAGATGGCTCCTTTTGAGGCCCTATATGGCAGACGGTGTAGATCACCCTTGTGTTGGGATGACTTGGATCGTAAATCGGTCGGAGGACCGGAACTGGTTTGAGAAATGGAAGAGAAGATAGAGATGATAGGACAAAAAATGAAAGCAGCCCAGGACAGACAGGCAGCTTATGCGAATAAACGGCGGAGACCGTTGGAGTTCAGTTGGGAGATAAGGTCTTCTTGAAGATCTCGCCTTTCAGAGGTGTTGTGCTATTTGGGATGCGCGGAAAACTATCTCCGAGGTATGTTGGGCCATACGAGATCTTACAGCGCATTGGCACTTTGGCTTACCGACTAGCTGTGCCACCTTCTTTGTCTGGTATACATGATGTGTTTCATGTATCTATGCTGCAGAAGTATGAGTCGGATCCGTCGCATGTACTGCAGCCTTCTGAGGTTCAGTTAGATCCGATGTGTCTTATGTGGAACGGCCTGTTAGAATTCTAGATCGAGCAGACCGCAGACTTCGGAACAAAGTGATACCTATGATCAAGGTTCAGTGAGATCGCAGGGGTGTCGAGGAGGCTACATGGGAGACGGAGCGGCACATGGGGTAGCACTACCCGGAACTATTCTCTGGTATGTGATCTATGTTTAGTTTCGTTTGGGTAAGTGCATGCGATTTCGAGGTCGAAATCTTATAAGTAGGCGAGTATTGTGATATCCCCGAAATAATTATATGCAATTTGGGCATTAATTATGTTTATGTGATTTTTATGGTGATAATTAATATATGTGTTGGAATTAATTATCTTGGTAAAATGCTTAGTCACATGGTATGCGTGACCTGGTGGTGCATTTCGGGGTGCATGTTATGCATGTTGGGAAATTGGGAGCTATTATGGTTGGTTTATGATAATTGATAATTATTTGGTCAAGCATGGATTTAATTGGGATTTTGGTGCATTTTGGTAAATGCTTTTAAATTATCATGTTGGGGTGTTTTATACACCATGGTAATTGTGGAGTGCATTTATTTTAAAATAACCCATTTATTACACCCCAAACCCCCACCATACCATCACTTTTCTACTTTCCCAAATAACTCATCCAAAACCCTTCTCCTCCTTAAATTTTCGAAATTGGGCAAAGAGGTGAAGAGAAATCCTTCCAAAAGTTTGATTTGTGGAGTTTGTTGGGAGATTTGGAGTCCCCAAGAGGTATGGATACCTCCTTGTTGTTTTTTATTGTGTTTGGATTGGATTTGTTGTGGTTTTGTATGGTTTTGAAGTGGGTTTTATGGGTTGGTATTATTTTGGTTGAATGTTGGGTTTTTGGGATGTTTAAAGTGTATTTTGGAAGTTATTATGTGTTTGATGTTGTTGGTTTGAAGGTAAGGGAGTTGGGATGGATTGGAAAGGAGTTTTGGAGCAAAAATGGCGATTTTTCGAAGTGCAGGACTCGGCGATCGATCGCCCGTTTTTGGCGATCGATCGCGAGCCGGCAGTGCGCTCCATAAGCTTTTGGCGATCGATCGCCACGCTTGGGCGATCGATCGGCGAGGATGGCGATCGATCGCGCCAATTGTGGCGATCGATCGCTGAAAGAACAAAATTTGAGTTTCGGGCAGTGTGATCTCGCGATCGATCGGCCCTTCGCGACGATCGATCGCGAGTCACAAAATGTGATATTTTTGGTTATTTTGTAGGATTTTTGGTATCGGACTATTATTGGGTTCTAATATTGATTTGTGTGAATGTGTAGAACCATCCCAGGTGGCAACACAGCCAAGGAAGTGAAGTCCTACCACATCCTACTTTTGGAAAGGTACGTAGAGAACGTACGGGCACCCAACGGTACATGTATCTATTATACTCATTGATTATGCATTGTGGATGCGAGTATATGTGGAAATGTGCATTGAGGATGCAAATACATGTGGAATTTATGCATGATGAATATATATGCATATGATGATTGTTGGTGCATATCCCATGAGTCTTGGTTATCCTTTTATGATTTTAATGCTTGCCGCTATTTGTTTGGTGCCGCTCAATGTGAAGCGAGGGGTGGGAGCGCCGCATGTCACATTGAAGCGTGGTTGTCATATGAGGCGAGGAAAGAATATTTGCCGCTCAATGTGAAGCGAGGGGTGGGAGCCCCGCATGTCCATTGAAGCGAGGTTATTCTATGCCGCCTATATGAAAAGCGTGGGGCATTAAAATACATTGTGATGAACAGACTAGGGATTGTTGATTGGTAATTGGTGATGATGAAATGGTATTATGTCATGACATGTGTGGACCATTAAATAATCTATTTGATTATACTCATGAGTTATGGTACAGGGACAACCAAACAGGAAGCGTTTAAAATGCATGGAAAAAACAGGAAGTGTTTTATTATGATTTATGCATTTACGCCTTATATTCATATTGTGTTGGATATGAATAATATTATGCTCATGTTTTGGGGGTTGTCCTTGTAGGTACATTTTGTGTAAGGACCCCTAGCCCTTAACCCTTGATTAGTGTATTAATCACTATGTGTGGCACATGCTTTCAATAAAAATCAAACGGGAAGCTCTGACGATACTTTACCATTGAATGGCAATTACAAAATTTTCTTTAATACTCAATGTTATAAGATCATCATCCTAACAACAAATAGACTCATAAAGTTCGCCCATTTCCATCCCCATTACACCACTTTTTACATTGTGGACTTTTATAAAAATTTGGGCAGAGTCTCCCCATAAATAGAGCTATCCCGAAATAAAAGCACAACACATAACATAATTCCCGGCCAGGGAAGCACAATACTCAATAGAATACAGAAATTCTAAGTAAATTCCCATCCAAGGAAGGCACCACACAAGAGGACAACAAAGTGGGTTTCAACATCCACATAATACACCAATGACTCTCATATCATTTAGTAATTCTACCTCTAATTGCATGCAACATAAAATGAAAGAGAGAAAGGCTCATGCCTTTATATACAATCCATATACAAGTATAATCGTGCTCACATGCGAGCATCATGAATATGTATAAAATCCTTAGGTGTATATAAGTACTCTATACGATACCGTGCTCCATCAAGCCCTGGTACCACGATCCTGGGAGTACCTCCAATCAACAGCTCGAGCTCAGCTCCACACCATCGATGTACCTGTTCACCTGCCCCAATAGAGACAGCCCCCAACGGGGTGAGCATACCAATACACAAAATCACATAATCACAATAATGAAATTCATAATTTACAACAAAAGTAAATACTAATGAATTTAAATGATACTCCCTGGATGGCAACGTCCTCATCCGTGATTCTGTGTACTGTCCCTGTTCTCACAATCATCAAACTCATCAAATCTCAAAAATCAGTAAATCAACACATTGACTAACTCATCGCATGCCTAATTCTCGAATATCAACAGATAGTGATTCCAAACTCATTAAACATGCAAATATAGATATCTCAATATCTAATACTGATTTCACAACCTCGCTATCAATCACAGATAGCTCAAATGCCTAGCATTTATTTTACCAATTCTCCATTATACTTAGACATCTCAAATGTCTTATAATGAATACATGATTCTACGATCATTCTCAGGCATCTCAATGCCCTACATTGGTCATGTAAATCCAGTACCCCATATATCATGTAAGAGTTATCCTACTCTAGTGTCACGCATGCTTGTGACGGCGATATTAAGATTTGGTCGTTCCTTAGCTATATCAACATATTTATATAACCATACGCACAATTATTCAATGCAATCAAAATACATTACGCATTTCACAAATGCTCTCATATAAAGAAATGCTCGTACGTCGCACGTACCTTAAATCTCCGAAGTTCGAGCCAGACTTGTTCGAGTTCCATGCCCCGGGGAACGATGTGCTAACACGATAAATAATTCACAATTATTTACGAACATGCAACCCATGCTCAAGCACACCCATAACCCTCAAATATTGTCAACACACGACAATAAATCATTTAAAAGACCCGGGGCAGGGCACATGCAGGGAGGGAAAACGAATGCGACATATCGAAAAATTGCTCAAGAACACCCTCAAAAATTCGAACCCTAGCATCACCAATTCGAACCCAACCAGGCACCAAAATACATCTAGAACATGAATTAAACAACCAACAACAAGAATCATCAGCCCCTGCCCAAAACCCCCAAATTCGAACCCCAAACCCTACGAAATTCGAGAATTAAATCGAACCATTACAACACAAAAAGGCAGGGAATTACATGAAAAGCATGGAAAAGGGGTAAGGAAGGTTACCCAATCGAAAATCGGAAGGAAAATCGACCGAAATCGAAGAACCCTAGAAATTGGGGATCGGCGCTTTCCTGTAAAATTCGAACTCAAATCGCGACTAAACCTCGAATTGCTGGTGTGGGAAGCTGCGCCTGGACGAGACGAAGCAGGCGGCGGGTCGGACGCCCCGAACGGCGGCCGGACGGCGGCGGGCGCACCGCTTGTGATGCCCCGAAATTAATTAATTGCAATTAAGGCATTAATTATGTTTATATGATGAATCATGTGGTAATTGATTTATATGATGGGTAATGAGATGCTAACATGATTTAATTGTGTTGATTACTAAATATGAGGAAGATGTGAATTTAGAGGAAGTATGTTGCATTTTACTAAATGCTTGTAAAATGCCATGAGGAAGTATTTTATGAATCATGATAAGTTTGGGGTGTGAATTTAAATTAATCCCCAACCCCTTCTTTTAAGCCTTCACCCATCATTTTAACCCCATTTCACCTTTACTCCTTTAAAAACCCCCCAACCCATCCTCAACCCTAAACCACTCCACATTTTCGAAATTGTTCAAGGGAGCAAGGAAGAAACTCCACAAAACTTGAGTTTGTGTGATTTTTATCAAGATTTGGAGTCTTCAAGAGGTATGGGACTCACCCTAAAGTTTTGATGATGTTTGGATTTGAAATGTGGATGATTTTGAAAGTGATTTATGTGGGTTTGGTTGGGTATGTGTTTTATGTTGTTGGGGTATGATTTTTGAAGTGTTTTATGTGGGTTTTAGTGAGTTATGATGTTATTGATGTTGTAGGAAAGTTTGGTTTTGTAAGGTATGAGGATGAGCTTGAAAAATGTGCAAAAATGGCGAAAAATCGCGCACCAGCAGGTGGCGATCGATCGCCTGAAATGAGGCGATCGATCGCCGATGGGCAGTAGCCATTTCACGTATCAGGCGATCGATCGCCTAAAATTAAGCGATCGATCGCCGCAAGGCAAAAGAGCGAGGCGATCGATCGCCTCAAGTAGCGATCGATCGCCACTGTGTAAAACATGGCAAATGATGATTTTTGTCGAATTTTTGGTATTTGGCTATTGTTTAGCTTCTAATATCGATTTGTATGGTTGTGTGGAACCATCCCAGGTGCCAACAACATCGAGAAGATAGAGTTATTCAATTTCTCCACTTTTGGAATTAAGGTACGTGAGAAGCGTACGGGCATCGGACGGTAACTCACTCCTCACTCTGACCATGCATTAATTTCATAAGTATTTATGATGATGATGTTTACGAGGATGATATGATAAGTAAGTTTATGATGATGATGATTATGATGATGATGTTTATGATGATGATGTTCACGATGATGATTATGATAAGTAAGTTTATGATGATGATGATTATGATGATGATGTTTATGATGATGATGCTTACGATGATGATTATGATGATGATGTTTATGATGATGATGTTTACGATGATGATTATGATAAGTAAGTTTATGATGATGATGATGTTTATGATGATGATATTCACGATGATGATTATGATAAGTAAGTTTATGATGATGATGTATATGATGATGATGTTCATGATGATGATTGTGATAAGTAAATTTACAATAATGATATACGATGTTTATAAAAGGGTAAGATGCCCATATGGTAAGATGCCATACAATGTTATAATGTGGTAAGATGCCACGGGGTAAGATGCCCATATGGTAAGATGCCATACGATGTTATTGTGTGGTAAGATGCCACGGGGTAAGACGCCCATATGGTAAGATGCCATACGATGTTGTTGTGTGGTAAGATGCCACGGGGTAAGATGCCCATATGGTAAGATGCCATACGATGTTATTGTGTGGTAAGATGCCACGGGGTAAGATGCCCATATGGTAAGAGGCCATACGATGTTATTGTGTGGTAAGATACCACGGGGTAAGATGCCCATATGCACGAAGGTAAATCAGGGTTAACAAGAAGAAGTTAACGAATAACCAGCAAATTACTTAACCAAGACTTCGTACATTTATTGTTGTATTTTGTTATGATGCTTAAATGATGATGATGTTATAAGATGATGACGTTATAAGATGATGAAGTTATAAGATGATGATGCTATAAGATGATGATGCTTATATGATGATGATGTTATAAATGATGATATGTATAAGATGATAATGCTTATATGATGATGATGTTGTAAGATGACGATATTTATAAGACGACGATTTTAATCATTCATGTCAAGAATTAATGATTATATGCATGGCTATGAAACAGGGACAACCAAAGAGGGTTAATGCAATTAACCAGGAAGTATACGTTACCGATTATCTTCATGCATTTATTTATATGCCATTGTCTTATGATGTTAAGTAACGATATACATGCTCATGATGGGTTGTTCCTGTAGGTACACTTTTGGACTAAATGACAAAGGGCCGGGTTGAGGCAGTGAGCTATGAGGAGCATGAAAGATGTTAGGATTCAGGATTTCTGGATAGTCTCTACTCTAGTAGTAGTATAATTCTATCGCTTTAACATTCGTATTGAGAATGTAATTAATTAAGGTTGAAATTTCATTGTTGGCCTGAAATCTTTTTAGCTCAAAGCTACATCTGAACCCTAAGACGTTATTAATGCTAGTTTAGTCCATAAATTGTGTATTAAGATGAGGTTAAGGTAGGAAGACCCTACATTAGTGGTATCAGAGCAGTGGTTAGATAACCCGGGAATGAGTGAAGGGTAGCCTTAGCAATAAGTTGGCTAGGTGCTTACTTTTAAACATGTTTGTGCATGAATTGCATATGAAGTATATGATGTTGTACTAACATGTTTTGTTTCTCTAACGATGTATTATATAAACTGCTTTTGGGTATCGTTGTTAACCCTTGTGTTGCAGCATAGCAGCAAATGCAGAAGTACGTGATACGATGTTATATGCACTTCTCCGTCGCCCACGCCTCTTGTAGTCTCGACCCCCGCTGAAAGAAGTTTGATAAGTGATCAGATTGGTTATGACGGCCTCATTTATTTTGAGGGTAACGAGCTGAGGACAGACTTGATTGTTCTGGGAATGTCAGACTTCGATGTGGGCATCGATGTGCTGATCAAGTATCAGGCAGTTGTGGACTGCAGACAAGGACTGTCCGATTCAAGTCTGATATGGGAGTCCAATGGACATTCTATTGGGATGGTTCCCGTTCAAAGATTCCGTTGATATCTACTGTCAAGCTGGCACAGTTATTGGAAGGAGACCACAAAGTATATCTCATCTATGCTATTGATATTACTGAAAAGAGGAAAGAGTTAAAGGTTGAAGATGTGCCCGTAGTGGCGGTGTTTCCTGATGTATTTCCGGAAGAGATTCCCGGATTCCCACCGACGAGAGAGGTCGAGTTTGGGATTAAGTTACTACCAGGGACGTCTACCATTCCTCGTGCCCGTATAGGATGGCACCAGCGGAGCTAAGGGAGTTAAAAGTTCAGTTGCAAGAGCTCCTTGATAAGGGCTATATACGCCCTAGCGTATCGCCCTGGGGTGCACCAGTTTTGTTTGATAAGAGGAAAGATGGTTCGATGCGGCTGCGCGTCGATTTCAGACAACTGAACAAAGCCATGATGAGGAATAAGTATCCACTTCCGAGGATTGATGAATTGTTCAATTAGCTGCAGAGTACGAGGCTCTACAGTAAGATCGATCTGAGATCGGGGTATCATCAGATTCGAGTTCGAGAGGATGATGTACATAAGACAGCTTCCAGGACTAGATGTGGGCGTTACGGATTCTTAGTCATGCCTTTGGGGTGACGAATACCCTAGCTGTTTTATGAGCCTGGTGAACAGAATGCCCCAACCATGTTTGGATCAGTTCGTCATAGTTTTCATTGACGATGTGCTTATTTACTCTCGGACTGAAGAGGAACACGTAAAGCACTTGAGAACAGTACTCCAGATCCTTAGGGATTACTAGACCCCTGACACAGCTGACTCAGAAAGGAGTGCCGTTCTATTGGTCCGAAGCTTGTGAGGAAAGCTTCCAAGAATTGAATAAGAGGGTTGCCTTGTACACGAATGCATCACTGCAGGGTTTGGACTATGTGTTGATGCAAGTTAAGCAGGTGGTGGCTTATGCATCGAGGCGGTTGAAACCACATGAGGCTAGGTACCCAGTCCATGATTTGGAGCTGGCAGTCATTATTTTTGCCTCGAAAGATTTGGAAGCACTATTTGCATGGTACGTCGTTTACCATTTACACGGACCATAAGAGCCTGGAGTTTTGTTCACACAGGCTGAGTTGAATAGGCAACAAAGAAGATAGATGGACTATTCATGTAAAGCAAATTTGACAGCAGACGCCGCAAATTTGACAGCAGACGCCTTAAGTTGGAAGTGAATTGTACTGCTGAGGACGCTATGTGTTATCAGCGATGATGACCTCTTGTTGCCGTCTGGACTATGATTTTGATGAGGACGCGTCGCCAGTGCGAGTGTCAACCTTGTTGACTGAGCCAGACATATTCAAGATTACCAGGAAAGCCCAGAGGTCAGAGAATGAGGTTCCGAGGCGGTCATTATTGGTACTTCGGGGTCGGCCATCAAAGTTAGAGTGGCTGAGGACGATTCCTTGAGATTGTACAACCGATGGGTAGTCCCAGATACGCCGGAGTTGCTTAAAAGAATGTCAGAACGGGCTCATAGTAGTCGATTCAGTATCCACCCAGGAGGAAGGAAAATGTATAAGGACCTAAGTGGTCAGTTCTGGTGGAGACGCATGAAGCACGATGTGATCGCTTTCGTTAAACGATGTTTGATCTGCCAACAGGTAAAAGCAGAAAGGCAGAGGCCTGGTGGCGAGCTGAAGAGCTTGGAGGCACCTAAGTGGAAGTGGAGGCATATCATTATAGACTTTGTGACCCGACTTGCCAAGGACGGCCTCAGGATTTGATGCGATCTAGGTGATCGTAGATAGGCTGACGAAGGTAGCTCACTTCATCCCCTACTGTATGACTTTTGCGTACCTAAAGATGACCCAGCTATATGTGCGGGATGTGGTGAGATTACATGGTGTTCCAGTCACGATGGTGACTGACAGAGACCCAAGGTTTACTTCGCACTCGAGGATATGATGAGGACATGTGTATTGGAGTTTGATACTCCGTGACAAGATTCTATACCACTGGTAGAGTTCTCCTTTAATAACAGCTATCAGGCGAGCATTCAAATGGCCCTTTGAAGCTCTTTATGGACAACGATGTAAGTCACCGCTGTATTGGGAGGACTTGACTAGTAAAGCGATCGGAGGACCTGATATGATTAAGGATATGTAAGACAAGATTAAGTTGATACGCCAAAAGATGAAAGCGGCCCAGGATAGGCGAGCGGCCTATGCCAATAAGCGGCGACGACCGCTGGAATTCCAAGTAGGAGACAAGGTCTTCTTGAAAATCTCACCCTTCAGGGGTGTAGTTCGTTTTGGTATGCGGGGAAAGTTATCCCCGAGGTATGTTGGTCCATATGAAGTATTGCAGCGTATCGGTATTTTGGCCTACCGTTTGGCTCTACCGCCGTCTTTTTCTGGGATTCATGATGTTTCCACGTTTCTATACTACGGAAGTATGAGCCAGACCCGTCTCATGTTTTACAGCCTACTGAAGTGCAGTTGGACTCAGATGTATCCTACGTTGAACGACCGGTCAGAATTCTGGATCGTGAGGATCGCAGATTACGAAGTAAAGTTATACCAATGGTCAAAGTACAGTGGGATCGTCGGGGTGTCGAGGAGGCCACGTGGGAGACGGAGCGGTATATGGTACAGCACTACCCGGAACTATTCTCTGGTATGTAATTTATGTTTAGTTTCTTTTGGGGTAAGTGCATGCGATTTCGAGGACGAAATCTTATAAGTAGGGGAGTAATGTGATGCCCCGAAATTAATTAATTGCAATTAAGGCATTAATTATGTTTATATGATGAATCATGTGGTAATTGATTTATATGATGGGTAATGAGATGCTAACATGATTTAATTGTGTTGATTACTAAATATGAGGAAGATGTGAATTTAGAGGAAGTATGTTGCATTTTACTAAATGCTTGTAAAATGCCATGAGGAAGTATTTTATGAATCATGATAAGTTTGGGGTGGGAATTTAAATTAATCCCCAACCCCTTCTTTTAACCCTTCACCCATCATTTTAACCCCATTTCACCTTTACTCCTTTAAAAACCCCCCAACCCATCCTCAACCCTAAACCACTCCACATTTTCGAAATTGTTCAAGGGAGCAAGGAAGAAACTCCACAAAACTTGAGTTTGTGTGATTTTTATCAAGATTTGGAGTCTTCAAGAGGTATGGGACTCTCCCTAAAGTTTTGATGATGTTTGGATTTGAAATGTGGATGATTTTGAAAGTGATTTATGTGGGTTTGGTTGGGTATGTGTTTTATGTTGTTGGGGTATGATTTTTGAAGTGTTTTATGTGGGTTTTAGTGAGTTATGATGTTATTGATGTTGTAGGAAAGTTTGGTTTTGTAAGGTATGAGGATGAGCTTGAAAAATGTGCAAAAATGGCGAAAAATCGCGCACCAGCAGGTGGCGATCGATCGCTTGAAATGAGGCGATCGATCGCCGATGGGCAGTAGCCATTTCACGTATCAGGCGATCGATCACCTAAAATTAAGCGATCGATCGCCGCAAGGCAAAAGAGCGAGGCGATCGATCGCCTCAAGTAGCGATCGATCGCCACTGTGTAAAACATGGCAAATGATGATTTTTGTCGAATTTTTGGTATTTGACTATTGTTTAGCTTCTAATATCGATTTGTATGGTCGTGTGGAACCATCCCAGGTGCCAACAACATCGAGAAGATAGAGTTATTCAATTTCTCCACTTTTGGAATTAAGGTACGTAAGAAGCGTACGGGCATCGGACGGTAACGCACTCCTAACTCTGACCATGCATTAATTTCATAAGTATTTATGATGATGATGTTTACGAGGATGATATGATAAGTAAGTTTATGATGATGATGATTATGATGATGATGTTTATGATGATGATGTTCACGATGATGATTATGATAAGTAAGTTTATGATGATGATGATTATGATGATGATGTTTATGATGATGATGCTTACGATGATGATTATGATGATGATGTTTATGATGATGATGTTTACGATGATGATTATGATAAGTAAGTTTATGATGATGATGATGTTTATGATGATGATATTCACGATGATGATTATGATAAGTAAGTTTATGATGATGATGTATATGATGATGATGTTCATGATGATGATTGTGATAAGTAAATTTACAATAATGATATACGATGTTTATAAAAGGGTAAGATGCCCATATGGTAAGATGCCATACAATGTTATAATGTGGTAAGATGCCACGGGGTAAGATGCCCATATGGTAAGATGCCATACGATGTTATTGTGTGGTAAGATGCCACGGGGTAAGACGCCCATATGGTAAGATGCCATACGATGTTGTTGTGTGGTAAGATGCCACGGGGTAAGATGCCCATATGGTAAGATGCCATACGATGTTATTGTGTGGTAAGATGCCACGGGGTAAGATGCCCATATGGTAAGAGGTCATACGATGTTATTGTGTGGTAAGATACCACGGGGTAAGATGCCCATATGCACGAAGGTAAATCAGGGTTAACAAGAAGAAGTTAACGAATAACCAGCAAATTACTTAACCAAGACTTCGTACATTTCTTGTTGTATTTTGTTATGATGCTTAAATGATGATGATGTTATAAGATGATGACGTTATAAGATGATGAAGTTATAAGATGATGATGCTATAAGATGATGATATAAGATGATGATGCTTATATGATGATGATGTTATAAATGATGATATGTATAAGATGATAATGCTTATATGATGATGATGTTGTAAGATGACGATATTTATAAGACGACGATTTTAATCATTCATGTCAAGAATTAATGATTATATGCATGGCTATGAAACAGGGACAACCAAAGAGGGTTAATGCAATTAACCAGGAAGTATACGTTACCAATTATCTTCATGCATTTATTTACATGCCATTGTCTTATGATGTTAAGTAACGATATACATGCTCATGATGGGTTGTTCCTATAGGTACACTTTTGGACTAAAGGACTAAGGGCCGGGTTGAGGCAGTGAGCTATGAGGAGCATGAAAGATGTTAAGATTCAGGATTTCTGGATAGTCTCTACTCTAGTAGTAGTATAATTCTATCGCTTTAACATTCGTATTGAGACTGTAATTAATTAAGGTTGAAATTTCATTGTTGGCCTGAAATCTTTTTAGCTCAAAGCTACAATCTGAACCCTAAGACGTTATTAATGCTTGTTTAGTCCATAAATTGTGTATTAAGATGAGGTTAAGGTAGGAAGACCCTACACCGCTTTTGTGCGCGGGGGCTGGGGGCGACGGGAAGGCAGCGGACGCGGGGAGAGAGAAGGTAAGGTGCTGAAATGCTTTTTAAAATTAAAACCTCTGGTATTTATAGCAAAAATACCCCGAAATACTAATAGCCCCACAAATACATCATGATTCATTAAAAATCATCTGTTTTAAAAAATTCCCTCTCTAACTCCAAAACCCCCTACCGGTACCCACACAAAGCACCCCAGATCCCGAGTCACACTAAAAACTCAACTCTTAGGTTTTACACCGTAATGAGAATACAATCTCAACCTCGGGATCCAACGATCCCAACTACCCAAATAAACGAGCCCATAAGGCCCAACACCGCGATTAAACTCCAAATCGCCACGTAAAACAACTTTAGGGGTTATTAACACTACGGGATTAACATCTATAATCCCTGGTCATCACAATATCCCCCACTAAAAGAATTTCGTCCTCGAAATTAGCACCGGTGTATCACGTAACACCCAAGCTACACAACAACATGAAGCCATAACCTCGATTCTTGACCATACCAGAATCGTATTAATAAACGCGAGGATACTTACCTCTCATCAAACTCTGAAACAGAGCGACATACCAAAACCAACATATCACCCAAGAGGCAAAACGTACCTCTATGCGGTTCATCCCAAAAGTCAGTCACTCATGATTGCAAAACAACCAATACTTACGACCGTAGATCGGATAGTCATCCTTAGTTCTAATACAACTAGTAAGAACGCATCCTGAATGACACCTCAACCGTGAGAACGTTGACCTCGTGTCAAACTCTGGAGTGAAATAGACTTCCAAATCCATCATAACGTCAAAGAGCGTCAGCACAACTCAACGCTAATAATTCAAAAGCAGTTAGTCAACTGAAACTGCAAGGATTCGAATCGCTCCCGATTCCATCGTAGATATCATTCAATGACATCTCTATCATGACTCACGATGTCTAACATACATCGTTACGAGGGAAACATTCGTATACCACGGTGTACACATACCAAACCTGGTTTCCACTTTCAAACATCCTCCATCGAATGAGCAGTTGCATCATTGCAACTCAATTTGGGCAACTCACGGCCACAGATTCACACAAAAGACATCTCACAAGATGTCCACCTCCAGATGTTCCAAGAATCACATCCTAATCATAAATAAACGATCGAGACTCCACAGAGTTTCAAATTCTGAAAGGACATGCAATAAACCCATTGCATCCTCAACACTTGTGTCGACAGCGACACCCAACCAATCCGAATTCATGCCATCCCTTGATAATCCTAGGATTTAACAATCCAAACTTGGGAAGGCTATCGCATTACTCGGAGGAAAACACCAACAAGGAAATACCTTAACCCACACAAGATAATCCCTCCTCAAGGGAAGTCAACTAACTTCACGATTATCCCTCATAATCATCGTGCCATGGAGATTCCCAATCTCAAGGTGTTCCATATCTCTCATCAGAGATTTAACCATCCAAAAATAGCATAACTCTATGCTTGACAAGAAGGAAATCAATAACTGGCATCCGTATACTCACCGGTATACCTGCCTAAGCACTGACATCACATGCATACTCAATGCACTCGGCTCGGGTATCTACAACCTACCCCCAAGCCCCAAACACAACCGTCAATTCTGAGTAATTCCCTACCTAGTGGAGAATGATAATCGACGATCAACAACACGACGTGATTCCCAAAATCAACACCACATGCACCAACTTACCGAATCTTTCAAAGATTCCCAAATAGGTATAATACTACCTCCTTCCCCACAAGGGAAGTGCCATCGAACTCGAGATCCACTAGTCTCGAACCACCGTTCGGAAAAACTGGATACAATAACACCCATTGCATCCCAAATACACGGATTCCCTCAGATCGAGTCAACAACGACTTGATGACTCTCTTGTTGGTACTTCAACATCATGAGCTGTCCCAGACAAGTCTCACCAAGATTAAACATAAACGTATACACGTTGCAGTGAGGCATACACAACCTCAACCTCAAGGACGTGGTGACTACTAGAGTCCACCACAATTCACATCGTATCACCTTACGATTTGCCAAACTTGGTTCCAACGAGCAGTATAACGGCTCTAGCAAGCCCCTCATGGTGCTGCACACACGCGGCAGACAAACTAGTCTCTGCCTCTTTAGGTTTACCTCAAACCTACCAACAAGATGGACGTTTCCACATGGCCTACCATACCATGGGAAGAAAATCAATAGAGTAGTGGGTCTTTACCCAACATTCCTCTAATGCCGATACACCCTGGACACTCCAATGTCCCTATGTACTTAACATAACCTGATCCTATTCCCTTAGGACCCATTCTACACCCTCAAGGGTGGTGTGACCATGTCTACCACATGTCACATCTACAGAAAGCGAGTAATTTCCTCCACGATTACTCCTGTCATCAATTTACATGGCCAAAAACCATTCCAACGAGCACACCCCAAGGGTACCACCACTCGTAATATGATCACCTCAATCATATGCTGCGGTACAATCACATGTACAGCGCGTCCATCCATTTCTCGAGCAGCCCGCTCGATATAAGGGTCACGTCGATCGGTGACGTAAACATCACCTTGTGCTCGGCACTGGCACCCAAGGCATACAACTGAATACGTATGCTCAACGTATTGATCATCGTGACGATGATGCATGTCTAATAAGACATCTCCTAGACCACCGTCATCGTCATCCCGTGACGATACATGCCCACTCATGGCATCTAAGGCATCGTCAACTAGTGACGATACATGTCAACAATGACACCTAAACAACCTAGTCAACTCGTGACGGTCCATGTACATCAACGTATGCCATCCATCATCATGCTAGTAAAATAGTCATAATAAAACATGTATATCAACGCATGCCATATCAACGCATGCCAGCTATAATAATGCTAAAAAGAATAGCAATATCCCATACCTCATCGCTAACAAGATAGCGGCATAACTGTCTCCGTCGCTCAGTAATAGTGCGTAATCAGCACCCATCGCTCGAAGGCGGCAAAATCCTGTGCTGAGTACATAGCGGCACAATCCATCGCTAGAGAATCGACGGTATGATACCTCGTCATATAGTAAGTGGCATGAAACCTCGCTATACCCCTGAGCATGAATCATCGTCCACATAATAGCGGAAAGAGGCATCGCTATCAACATATCCGGCGGCACGAATCATCGCCAGTCCTCATAAAGCAATGAATCATCATAAATCGACACAGCGGAATAAATCATCGCTATCATCCGTGTCCTCATAAATAAATGAATCATCATAAATCGACACAGCGGAATAAATCATCGCTATCATCCGTGTCCTCATAAAGAAATGAATCATCATAAATCGACACAGCGGAATAAATCATCGCTATCATCCGTGTTCGGCGGTATAAGCCATAATATGAGTGCAAACATAAATGCATAAATCATAAATACAACCACAACTCATAAATAATCAACACATGAAATTATGGTTCCTTCTTAAATCCTTATTTAAATCCCGAGTCCTTATCATTAGTACATTTCAATGCTTCTTACTTTTCCACGTAAGCGGAATTCTTCCTCGCTTCTTATGGACATTAGCGTAAGCATTAAAATCCTTACTAAGATAACCTTGACTCGTGAAATATAAATCCTGAGTCCTTATCATTAGTACATTTCAATGCTTCTTACTTTTCCACGTAAGCGGAATTCTTCCTCGCTTCTTATGGACATTAGCGTAAGCATTAAAATCCTTACTAAGATAACCTTGACTCGTGAAATACACCTCTTATATTTCACAACATACATATGCAAAAACAATGTATATCAACATGTATCACATCCTAATGCACTATCTTATGCATACCTTGATTTACCTTGTGTTAAATAACTAAACACATAATACATGTTACCGTTGGGATGCCCGTACATATGTATAATCATCATTCCTTTTCGTACTCCTTATTTCCTGTAACCTGCAACCATTAGGGTTAGCAACAATAGCCATATACGATATGCATCAAACATCCAATGCATATATGCAACCACTTGCAAGTCAATACGTATACCAAGACATGTTACCTCGGAAATATCCATTTACCTGATTTTCTTAGAAACCAGATTCCTTGGCACATAACATACGGAGTGCCAGACATTACCACTAATGCCATCCTATCGTGTCGCACACGATTCCTGCAACCACAATGGTTAGCAATACCACTTTTCATATCATAAAAGCACATAAACAATTAGTCATGTCGTACAACATTAATGCCATCATGCATAAATATGTGCTATCAATAACTTCATAGGCCCTTAACAGCCCCAATGAGCAACCACTGCTCTGATACCACTAAATGTAAGGACCCCTAGCCCTTAACCCTTGATTAGTGTATTAACCACTATATGTGGCGCATGCTTTCAATAAAAATCAAACGGGAAGCTCAGACGATACTTTACCATTGAATGGCAATTACAAAATTTTCTTTAATACTCAATGTTATAAGATCATCATCCTAACAACAAATAGACTCATAAAGTTCGCCCATTTCCATCCCCATTACACCACTTTTACATTGTGGACTTTTATAAAAATTTGGGCAGAGTCTCCCCATAAATAGAGCTATCCCGAAATAAAAGCACAACACATAACATAATTCCCGGCCAGGGAAGCACAATACTCAATAGAATACAGAAATTCTAAGTAAATTCCCAGCCAGGGAAGGCACCACACAAGAGGACAACAAAGTGGGTTTCAACATCCACATAATACACCAATGACTCTCATATCATTTAGCAATTCTACCTCTAATTGCATGCAACATAAAATGAAAGAGAGAAAGGCTCATGCCTTTATATACAATCCATATACAAGTATAATCGTGCTCACATGCGAGCGTCATGAATATGTATAAAGTCCTCAGGTGTATATAAGTACTCTATACGATACCGTGCTCCATCAAGCCCTGGTACCACGATCCTGGGAGAACCTCCAATCAACAGCTCGAGCTCAGCTCCACAGCCATCGATGTACCTGTTCACCTGCCCCAACAGAGACAGCCCCCAACGGGGTGAGCATACCAATACACAAAATCCCATAATCACAATAATGAAATTCATAATTTACAACAAAAGTAAATACTAATGAATTTAAATGATACTCCCTGGATGGCAACGTCCTCATCCGGGATTCCGTGTACTGTCCCTGTTCTCACAATCATCAAACTCATCAAATCTCAAAAATCAGTAAAACAACACATTGATTAACTCCTCGCATGCCTAATTCTCGAATATCAACAGATAGTGATTCCAAACTCATTAAACATGCAAATATAGATATCTCAATATCTAATAGTGATTTCACAACCCTGCTATCAATCACAGATAGCTCAAATGCCTAGCATTTATTTTACCAATTCTCCATTATACTTAGACATCTCAAATGTCTTATAATGAATACATGATTCTACGATCATTCTCAGGCATCTCAATGCCCTACATTGGTCATGTAAATCCAGTACCCCATATATCATGTAAGAGTTATCATACTCTAGTGTCACGCACGCTTGTGACGGCGATATTAAGATTTGGTCGTTCCTTAGCTATATCATTATTCAATGCAATCAAAATACATTACGCATTTCACAAATGCTCTCATATAAAGAAATGCTCGTACGTCGCATGTACCTTAATCTCCGAAGTTCGAGCCAGACTTGTTCGAGTTCCATGCCCCGGGGAACGATGTGCTAACATGATAAATAATTCACAATTATTTACGAACATGCAACCCATGCTCAAGCACACCCATAACCCTCAAAATATTGTCAACACACGACAATAAATCATTTAAGAGACCCGGGGCAGGGCACATGCAGAGAGGGAAAACGAATGCGACATATCGAAAAATTGCTCAAGAACACCCTCACCAATTCGCCCTAGCATCACCAATTCGAACCCAACCAGGCACCAAAATACATCTAGAACATGAATTAAACGACCAACAACAAGAATCATCAGCCCCTGCCCAAAACCCCCAAATTCGAACCCCAAACCCTACGAAATTCGAGAATTAAATCGAACCATTACAACACAAAAAGGCAGGGAATTACATGAAAAGCATGGAAAAGGGGTAAGGAAGGTTACCCAATCGAAAATCGGAAGGAAAATCGACCGAAATCGAAGAACCCTAGAAATTGGGGATCGGCGCTTTCCTGTAAAATTCGAACTCAAATCGCGACTAAACCTCGAATTGCTGGTGTGGGAAGCTGCGCCTGGACGAGACAAAGCCGGCGGCGGGTCGGACGCGCCGAACGGCGGCCGGACGGCGGTGGGCGCACCGCTTTTGTGCGCGGGGACTGGGGGCGACAAGAAGGCAGCGGACGCGGGGAGAGAGAAGGTAAGGTGCTGAAATGCTTTTTAAAATTAAAATCTCGGGTTCAACTGGTATTTATAGCAAAAATACCCCGAAATACTAATAGCCCCACAAATACATCATGATTCATTAAAAAAAACATCTGTTTTCAAAAATTCTCTCTCTAACTCCAAAACCCCCTACCGGTGCCCACACAAAGCACCCCAGATCCCGAGTCACACTAAAAACTCAACTCTTAGGTTTTACACCGTAATGAGAATACAATCTCAACCTCGGGATCCAACGATCCCAACTACCCAAATAAACGAGCCCAGAAGGCCCAACACCGCGATTAAACTCCAAATCGCCACGTAAAACAACTTTAGGGGTTATTAACACTACGAGATTAACATCTATAATCCCTGGTCATCACATTTTGGCACGATAGAAAGGGGCTAAAGCGGGTTGAGGTGGTGAGCTTGTGAAGAACACTCTTGATAGATGAAGGACGGGATTACTCTTGTATAGTGTCTACTCTATCAGTAGTGTAAAGCTATAGCGAAAATATTCATTCGATTGGGGATGTAACTAATCCACTTGATAGTCCTTATTTTGGCATGTAATTCTTAAAGCTCATAGTCTCAACACGATCTTTTTACTCTGATAATTTATGTTAGCTCTAATTATGCATTTAATCCGTACTTAAGGAGCTAGGATCCTTACACAAGTTACCCTTGATTTCCGGAGGTTCGTGGAGTATCTATATCGAATATCATTTATTTGGGACCCCAAGGTCTAATCTCGTAAACAATGTATTTATGGCGTCATATGTATGTATAAATTTTAAATTCCTTAAGGTTGTGTTTGGATGGGTGTATTTGTTTGGGAGGGGATTTTAAATCAAAGCATTTGAAATCCATGGATTTGAAATTCTAATTTTATGAAATTCATTGTTTGGTTAGCCATGGATTTTCAGAATAGATTTAAAATTCATTAATTTAAAATTCATTGTTTGGTTAAAAAATTATAAGATTTCAAATTCAAAAAAATCTATCCTATTTTTACATATATTATAAAATTAAAACAAAAATTATAATAAATAAGTAATCATGTTCAATTCAACATAACATATGATTTATAATTTATTTATTTAATTTGAACAAATATCATTTTCCGTAAAGATAAAAAAAAATTATTTGATGGAAGATATGCAAAAAAAACAATATAATATTTAAATAAATGGAAACAGATATCATTTAATGATTAAAAATACTATATTTTTTAAATTTGTTTTAAACATATTCTTCATACAAACAAAAGAATGTACAAGAAGTTAGTCCACATATAGCTAAAGAAACACATGACAATTAAAAATAACAAATCTATGCCATAATATAAAATACTAGAACATTTATATAAAATAAACGCCCAACAAAATAAATATTTTTTTAAAGTGCAAAAAAGTTAAATAGCATTTTCACAATTGGTAAACAATATTTGTCTCGTCAAAACATTAACAAAATAACATTTGATAGGTGATACGCTAAAATTATCGAAATCAAAGATTTGTCTCGTCAAAACATTAAAGAAATAGCATTTGATACTTGTTAGTTTGCACACCAAATAACACGATGGTTAAGGGTTAATAAGAAAATATATCCGCTCTCTTTGCTTCTCATCTGGAAGTGCCTTCAATAATCTAAATTGTTCAACATCACCGTTCATCAATTTTTGAACTGCCTTAAATACTTCGGTTCCCGTAAGTCCATCAATGCTTGAGACAACATCATGTATATCAATGCCGGTTCGTCTTTCTTCCTTCTTCTTACTTGCCACAAACTCTTGAAAAGAAGTAGCGATCATGCCAACAACCTCAACCAACCTCAACCAAAGCATCTATTTTTGCTCTCTTCCTATTATTGGATATTGAATCCATTGAGTTCGAAGGTCGTGATCGTACATATGCTGAATTTACCTCAATTTCTTCTTCGTTCCCCATTGCATCGACGCCTTCTTCAAAAGTTTCAGCCCCTTGACCGATTGTTCTATCTCTTCCACATAAAAGTATAATATCACTCCAATTTTCTATCACTCTATTTTGCAACCATTTGGCATCTGGATGTGACTATTCATAGGAAAATAAAATATTTCAGAAAAAATAAAAAGTATAAAAATAAAGATAAAAACAACTTACCCCAACATATTCATTCCATGAACTATATTCATCTGATGTGACAATAATCAGTTTTCGTTCCTCATCCCAAGAAAATCCACTTTGCTTCTGGACATCTGTAACAACACTATAATATTTCCAAGATTTGAGTCTATTTTTTATGTTTTCTTTTGTCAAATTAAGATGTAATTTTGAATTTAAATAGGTCACAGCAGCTTGCACGACTTGTGGTTTCCAGGTAAATCCATCACATTTGTTTCCTTGAACCATTTGGTCAGTCAAAACTTTTGCCAAATGGCTGTCCATATCTCTATTCCATGACACATAATGCCTTGATGATTAAAATTGTTTCTTATGATGTCCACCTACAAATTGAAACGTCATCTATGTTTAACACAATCTAATTCAAAAACTAACAAAAAATAAAGATATATTTCTATTAACAACTGTGACCAAGGATGCCAAAAAATAGGAACCACCAAAAAAGACAATCACACCATCTCTGCTACATAAGAAACATCATCATAGATGAAAAATAGTTTTGTAGCAAAATTATTTTTGGCAGTGGTACTGTGATGCAGGATTTGCGTAAGCCATCCATCGTCTCCTAGAAATGTACATTCAATGGCTGGAAATAAAATATAGTACGTAATCTTAGCAGAGAATATATCGTGTTCTTTAATAGATTCAAAATAAAATTTTGTTACACATGCCACGTATGAGAATGCAGAAGGGATATAGATTTAGGAGGCAACACCTTTAAACAATCATAAATATGACAGCACTAATATTAAGGGATATTCATAAATCTTATTGTCAAAAATAGTTGCACGACAAACTGATATTCATGAATAAAAGCTAAAACTATTACTAAAAAGATGCGAAATCAAGGGCCATCCTCCAAAACAATCAATTTCATTTCATCTACAAATTCCCGCATTTGATTCAAATTTAGGACTACATAAAGTAAAATCAACATTGAATCATACAAAGAGAGCCCATCCATATATAATAACTTTTTATAGTTTTTAAAGCAATTGATTTGAAAAATATAATCACATAAGAAATAATTTTCCAAAATAAAAATTGATTTATTCAAATAAAGTTGGATAGGAGATCTGAAACCAACGAAATTTCTCATACACAGAAACAAGTAGATCTTCAAGACGAGCAACTGAGATAACAACATGGAGAATTCACTCGGGCTCCATCAGCTCATGACCCAATTAGACAAAGCAATGACCAAGTGATGCAAGAATAGGTAACATAACTAACAATATTTTAGTGTTTAGGTTCAATATATAGCCACAATCATCATTCTCCACCAACCCCAGTAACCAACTCATTAGTAGGTAACCAGGAAAAAGTTCCGGCAGTTTATGAGCTTCAAATAAAAATTTGCAAAACTTGTAAAGAAAGTTCTGATAAGAAAATACTCATTGAGTATCAGCGTTGAAAAGAAAACCAAGAACTAACATAAGATTCTCCAACAAATATACATTTTAAAACATGAAAAATTTCATAATGGGATGGAACAGATAATGGTGAAGCAACCTCCAAACGGAATGATTCAAGTATGCATTATACAAATGCAGTATAATTCAAAACAAAATCATAGAACAACTCAGTCAAGTATAGATCAGCAAGGGCAAAGCCAAAATTCTTAAAAGTCATTTGAAGCGTAAAAAATGACGGACCACAATCGCAATTTTCCATATATCTATCAACATCATGCTTTCTTCAGCAAAAACAACTTGAAATTCATATCTCAAACGTTAATGTCAAAATCATACCTAACTAAAATTTCCTAATAAATCAATACAGAAGCATTTAAAAAAAAGGAATCCACACACAAAGAGATACGGAAATACCTTAGCTGAAGAAGTTTTTGACGAAAACTGCGCTAGACTGATACAAAGAACATGAGGGAGTGCGAGAGGCGTGCGTCGATTTCGAAGCGGGTGTGAAGCGAGACGTCGTCGATGGTGAAGTTTCAGATCTTGTTGGGATTTGAAATGACGAGTTAAACGAGTAGAATCCAAATCTCCTCAAAATACATGGGTTGGAATTTTAAATTCAAATCATCCCAAAGTTGTTTTGTAGCCAAACATATGGAGTGGAATTGGGCTGTGGATTTGAAATTCAAATCAGTCCAAATTCGGTTGGGATATGCCCTAAGAAAACTTATTAGATGATTGTTTATGACATACAATGTATTATGGTTTTATTAATGGCAATTCATTATTATATATTATTCGAGTATCTGTGTAATATGAATTAATATATAAGTTAATGTCCTTAGAATAATATTGTATTGTTCCTAGTCAAGTATTATCATGAATCGGGATAATGATAATGCATTGAGACTAGTATGTTTTGATTGATGAATTGTTCATAGATATTTAAGGACCCTAGTTCCTTAAGTGCGGATTAAAGGCATAAATAGAGCTAACACATATTATCAGAGAATAAATGTGCATGTTGAGACTATGAACCTTAAGAATTACATGTCAAGTTAAGGACTATCAAATGGATTAATTACATTCTCAATCAAATGAATGTTATCCACTATAGTTTTACACTACTCCTAGAGTAGACACTATACAAAAGTAATCATGTACTTCATCTATCAAAGCGTTCTTCACAAGCTCACCGCCTCAACCCACTTTAGCCCCTTTCTATCATGCCAAAATGTACCTACAAGGACAACCCCCAAAACATGAGCATAATATTATTCATATCCAACACAATATGAATATAAGACGTAAATGAATAAATCATACTAAAACACTTCCTGTTTTTCCCATGCATTTAAACGCTTCCTTTTTGGTTGTCCCTGTACCATAACTCATGAGTATAATCAATAGATTATTTAATGGTTCACACATGTCATGACATAACACCATTCCACTATCACCAATTACCAATCCCTAGTCTGTTCATCACAATGTATTTTAATGCCCCTCGCTTCACATATAGGCGGCATAGAATAACCTCGCTTCAATGGACATGCGGCGCTCCCACCCCTCGCTTCACATTTTAGCGGCAAATATGCTTTCCTCGCCTCATATGATAACCACGCTTCAATGTGACATGCGGCACTCCCACCCCTCGCTTCACATTTAGCGGCACCAAATAAATAGAGGCAAGCATTAAAATCATCAAGGGATGACCACGACTCATGGGATGTGCACCAATAATCATTATATGCATATACAATCATCATGCATAATTCAACATGTATTTGCATCCACAATGCATAACTCCATATAACTCGCATCCACAATGCATAATCAATGAATATAATAGATACATGTACCGTTGGTGCCCGTACGTCCTCTACGTACCTTTCCAAAAAGTAGGATGTTGTAGGGCTTCACTTCCTTGGCTGTGTTGCCACCTGGGATGATTCTACACATTCACACAAATCAACATTAGAACCCAATAATAGTCCAATACCAAAAAATCCTACAAAATAACCAAAAATATCATATTTTGTGACTCGCGATCGATCGTCGTGAAGGGCCGATCGACCGCGAGATCATACTGCCCGAAACTCGATTTTTCTTCCTTCGGCGATCGATCGCCACACTTGGCGCGATCGATCGCCAGCCTCACCGATCGATCGCCCAAATGTGGCGATCGATCGCCAAATGCTCCTGGAGCGCACTGTTGGCTCGCGATCGATCGCCAAAAACGGGCGATCGATCGCCGAGTCCTGCACTCCGAAAAATCACCATTTTTGCTCCAAAAATTTCTTCCCATCATCACCAACACTTACACCAACAAACCCAAAACATTAAAACACTAAAAACCTTCAACAAACACCTTTAAACAACCAAAAATCTAACATCCAACCAAAAACCATACCAACCCAAAACAACCCATTTCAAAACCATTCAAAACCATTTCAAACCCAATCCAAACACAACAAAAATAATAAGGAGGTATCCATACCTCTTGGGGACTCTAAATCTCCCAACAAATTCCACAAATCAAGTTTTTGGAAGGATTTCTCTTCCACTTTTTGCCCAATTTCGAAAATAAAGAGGATGAGGGTTTCGATGAGTGGTTTGGGGGAAATAGAAAAGTGATGGGTATAGTGGGGGTTGGGGGTATAAGTGGGTTATTAAATTCAATTGCACTCCCACAATCACCATGGTGTATAAAACACCCCAACATGATATTTAAAAAACATTTTACCAAAATGCACCAACATCTCAATTAAATACATGCTTCATCAAGTAATTACCAACCATCACATTTAACCATTATAACACCCAATTCCCCAACATGCATAACATGTATCCTGAAATGTTCTACCGGTTTACGCCTACCATGGGACTAAGCATTTCACCAAGACAATTAATTCCAACACATAACTTAATTATCACCATAAATAATCAGATAAACATAATTAATGCCCAAATTGCAATTAATTATTTTGGGGATATCACAATACTCCCCTACTTATAAGATTTCGTCCTCAAAATCGCATGCACTTACCCCAAAATGAAACTAAACATAAATCACGTACCAGAAAACAGTTCCGGGTAGTGCTGCACCATATGCCGCTCCGTCTCTCACGTAGCCTCCTCGACACCCCTGCGATCCCACTGAACCTGGATCATAGGTATCACTTTGTTCCGAAGTCTGCGGTCAGCTTGATCCAGAATTCTAACAGGCCGTTCCACATAAGATACATCGGATTCTAACTGAACCTCGGAAGGCTGCAACACATGTGACGGATACGGTTCATACTTCCGCAGCATAGACACATGGAACACATCGTGTATACCAGACAAAGAATGTGGCAAAGCCAGTCGGTAAGCTAAGGTGCCAATGCGCTGCAAAACCTCGTACGGCCCAACATACCTAGGAGACAGTTTCCCGCGCATCCCAAATCGCACCACACCTCTGAATGGTGAGATCTTCAAGAAGACCTTATCCCCAAACTGGAACTCCAACGGTCTCCGCCGTTTGTTCGCATAAGCTTCCTGTCTGTCCTGGGCTACTTTCATTTTCTGCCTTATCATCTTTATCTTCTCTTCCATTTCCCGAACCAATTCCGGTCATCCGACCGATTTACGATCCAAGTCATCCCAACACAAGGGTGATCTGCATCGTCTGCCATAAAGGGCCTCAAAAGGAGCCATCTGAATGGTTGCCTGGTAGCTATTATTATAAGAGAACTCTACCAATGCCACTGAATCCTGCCAAGAAGCATCGAACTCCAATACACAAGCCCTCAACATGTCCTCGAGCGTTTGGATAGTACGCTCGGTCTAGGCCATCCGTCTGAGGATGATAAGCAGTGCTCAATCTAACTTCAGTCCCCAAAGCTGACTGAAGACCCTCCCGAAAATGAGATGTGAATCGTGGGTCTCGATCCGACACTATGGAAATGGGGATCCCGTGCAATCTTACCACATCTCGAATATACAACTGAGCCATCCTCAAAAAGGTGAAGGTCATGCTATAAGGAATGAAGTGAGCCACTTTGGTCAATCTATCCACAATCACCCAAATGGCATCATAACCCGAGGCACTCCTCGGCAAGTGAGTCAAGAAGTCCATGGAAACGTGTTCCCACTTCCACTTTGGTATCTCCAAGCTTTTCAACTCACCGCCAGGTCTCTGCCTCTCTGCCTTGACCTGCTGGCAGATCAAGCATCTCTTAACAAAAGCGACAACATCACACTTCATTCTTTTCCACCAAAACTGATCACGTAGATCCTTATACATCTTCTTCCCGCCTGGGTGGATACTAAGTCTGCTACTATGAGCTCGCTCCAAGATCCCTCTACGCAACTCCGGCCTACTCGGAACCACCCAACGGCTACCCAATCTCAAGGATCCGTCCTCGGCCACTCTGAGCTTCGATGGCTGACCAAGATGCAATAAAGATAACCATCTCTGAATCTCATCATCTGACTTCTGAGCTCTCCTGATATTCTCATAGATATCTGGCTTAGCTAATAAGGTCGATACATACACTGGTGATGCATTTATGTCGAAGTCATAGCCTAGATGGCAATAGGAAGTCATCATGGCGGACAAATGGATGACTTCCTCAACAGTACTCCTCACTTTCCTGATCAAAGCGTCAGCTGTCAAGTTATGGTACTCAATCTCACAATCATAGTCTTGAGTAAGTCCATCCATCTTCTCTGCCTCATGTTCAGCTCTACCTGAGTGAATAAGAACTTCAGGCTCTTATGGTCTGTGTATATGGTAAACGACGTACCATACAAATAATGCCTCCAATTCTTTAGGGCGAAGATGATAGCCGCCAATTCCAAGTCGTGGACTGGGTATCTAGTCTCATGCGGCTTCAACTGCCTCGATGCATAAGCTACCACATGCTTATCTTGCATCAATACACACCCAAGGCCCTGAAGCGATGCGTCAAGGACAAACCTAGTGCTCTCCGAAGGAATCACCAACACAGGCGCCGTCGTCAACCGGTGTTTCAACTCCTGGAAGCTCTCCTGACAAGCTTCTGACCAAAAGAATGGTACTCCCTTCTGGGTCAACTATGTCAACGGCTTGGCGATCCTTGAAAATCCCTCGACGAAGCGTCGATAATAACCGGCAAAACCAAGGAAGCTCGGTATCTCGGGCACAGAAGTGGGTGCAGCCCACTCCATCACAGCCTCAATCTTCATGGGATCCACCGATATCCCACTGCTAGATATGGCATGCCCCAGAAACACTACACTGCTCAACCAAAACTCGCACTTGCTGAGCTTGGCATACAACTGGTGATCTCTGAGAATCTGGAGTACTGTCCTCAAGTGTTTCGCATGCTCTTCTTCACTCCGAGAGTAGATGAGTATGTCGTCAATAAATACAATGACGAACTGATCAAGATATGGCTGAAACACTCTGTGCATCAAGCTCATAAAGACTGCTGGGGCATTCGTCACACCGAACGGCATCACTAGGAACTCATAGTGCCCATATCGAGTCCGAAATGCTGTCTTATGCACATCTTCCTCCCTGACCCGAATCTGGTGGTACCCGGATCTCAAATCAATCTTGCTATATAGTCTGGTACCTTGCAACTGGTCAAACAAATCATCAATCCTTGGGAGAGGATACTTGTTCTTCACTGTGGCCTTATTCAGTTGCCGGTAATCGATGTACAACCGTATCGAACCATCCATCTTCTTTACAAAGAGAACCGGTGCGCCCCATGGCGATACGCTAGGGCGTATATATCCTTTGTCAAGGAGTTCCTGCAACTGCTCCTTCAATTCCCTTAACTCCACCGGTACCATCCTGTAAGGTGCACGAGAGATAGCGGATGTCCCCGGTAATAACTCAATCCCAAACTCGACTTCTCTAGCCGGTGGAAATCCGGGAATCTCCTCCGGGAACACATCAGCAAACTCTGCTACCACTGGTATATCCTCAACTCTCAATTCTTTATTCTTTCCTAACGTGTCCACGGCATAGATGAGATAGCCCGTGTGACCACGTTCTAACAACTGAGACATTTTGATTGCCGAAATCAACGGAATCTTCGCACGAGAACCATTGCCATAAAAAGTCCACTGCATCCCCAAATCAGATCTGAACCTTACTGTTCTCTGTCGACAATTTACCACTGCCTAGTATCTGTTCAGAATGTCAATACCCACGATGCAGTCAAAGTCTGACATGCCCAATACAATAAAATCTTCCTTCAACTCGTTGCCCTCAAAATAAATGAGGCAATCCGTAAGAAACTGATCGGCAATAACATTTCTTCCAGTGGGTGTCGAGACCATGAGAGGCATGGGTAACGAAGACGTGCGCATATGGTGTCTCTCCACAAAGCCCACTGATACAAAAGAGTGGGAGGCACCTGTATCTATCAAAATAAAAGCAGGGTACATAAATAAATGGCACGTATCGGCGATCACTTCCTATGGGGCTGCCTGGGCCTGCTCTCTGGTCAGTGCATACACCTGCCCCTGGGACGGTCCCACTGTCTGACCTCCCGATGGTCGAGGCATAATCTGCTACCTCTGATGCACCGTCCTGTCCTCAAATCTCGGCCTGTTTCCTTGAAAATCTGACTGTCCTCCCTGAGTGGGGCAATACCGAGAGACATGGCCCATCTTTCCACAACTATAACAAGCAGGGCAATTACCCGAATAGTGTGGCCCTCCACAATTGTCGCACCTTGTCTCCCCAGATCTATTTCCTTGCATAGGCCCTCAGTTGGTCGACCAATTGCTCTTCCTGTTCTCTTATTTCCGACCAAAAGATTTCTTTCCACTGAACCGTGAGGATGAAGAGGCACCACAAGGCTTAAATGACTCTCCGGGGCCTCAAGCTATCAGTAGCTTGCCTCTGTTGTGGCACATGTGGGGGTACAGCATTAGGGTAGGCCCCAACTCCGATCTCCGCAAGTTCTGCTCTCGTGAGAGCATCATCAAAAGAAGTGGGGACTTTCAGAAAGTGCCTCATCTTTGCATGTCCGCTCGTGGCGATATGAGGGACATACCTCAGCAATGAAGAATAGTGCATAGCATAGTCTGACACTGACATACCTCATTGCTTCAAGTTTGTGAACTCATCTTCCTTTATCTGTCTCACAGCCGCAGAGAAATACCGGTTCAGAAACCGGGTTCTAAAGAGAGTCCAATCGATCAATACACCCTGAGCCCTTAGTTCCATCACTGTAGTCTTCCACCACATGGAAGGTTTCTTCGTAGCTGGAACTCTGCCAATCTCAGCCATGCCGTCCTTGCACAAGGAGCGGACACAAAAATCTGTTCCAGTTACAAGCCATTCTTCGGCCTCTTCCCCTGAATCTGTCCCCTCAAACATAGGCGGGTGGAAGGTCAGAAGTGAGTCAAACTGATCTCACCAGGTAGTAACAACTGAGCCACTGGTTCTACGCCTACAGCTGGTGGAGGTAAAGGGTTTGTCTGACCAATGCTCGCATTAACACTGCCAACGTCACCTACCTCTTCATTGAGGTTCCCCAAGTTCATAGCCGCCATTCTGTAACACAAGGGTTAACAACAATTCCAAAACAACAATATATATATTATGCCGTTAGAATCATAAACAATAATAAGCATGTTAGTATAACAGAATATACATCAATATGCACCACATGCATATTCATGCTCCAAATGTAAGCACCTAGCCAATCATGCTAAGGCTACCCTTCACTCGTTCCCGGGTTCTCTAACCACTGCTCTGATACCACTAATGTAAGGACCCTAGTTCCTTAAATGCGGATTAAAGGCATAAATAGAGCTAACACACATTATCAGAGAATAAATGTGCATGTTGAGACTATGAGCCTTAAGAATTACAGGCCAAGTTAAGGACTATCAAATGGATTAATTACATTCTCAATCAAATGAATGTTATCCACTATAGTTTTACACTACTCCTAGAGTAGACACTATACAAAAGTAATCATGTCCTTCATCTATCAAAGCGTTCTTCACAAGCTCACCGCCTCAACCCGCTTTAGCCCCTTTCTATCATGCCAAAATGTACCTACAAGGACAACCCCCAAAACATGAGCATAATATTATTCATATCCAACACAATATGAATATAAGGTGTAAATGCATAAATCATAATAAAACACTTCCTATTTTTTACCATGCATTTAAACGCTTCCTTTTTTGTTGTCCCTGTACCATAACTCATTAGTATAATCAATAGATTATTTAATGGTTCACACATGTCATGACATAACACCATTCCATTATCACCAATTACCAATCCCTAGTCTGTTCATCACAATGTATTTTTAATGCCCCTCGCTTCACATATAGGCGGCATAGAATAACCTCGCTTCAATGGACATGCGGCGCTCCCACCCCTCGCTTCACATTTTAGCGGCAAATATTCTTTCCTTGCCTCATATGATAACCACGCTTCAACGTGACATGCGGCACTCCCACCCCTCGCTTCACATTTAGCGGCACCAAATAAATAGCGGCAAACATTAAAATCATCAAGAGATGACCACGACTCATGGGATGTGCACCAATAATCATCATATGCATATACAATCATCATGCATAATTCAACATGTATTTGCATCCACAATGCATAACTCCATATATACTCGCATCCACAATGCATAATCAATGAATATAATAGATACATGTACCGTTGGTGCCCGTACGTCCTCTACGTACCTTTCCAAAAAGTAGGATGTTGTAGGGCTTCACTTCCTTGGCTGTGTTGCCACCTGGGATGGTTCTACACATTCACACAAATCAAACATTAGAACCCAATATTAGTCCAATACCAAAAAATCCTACAAAAAAACCAAAAATATCATATTTTGTGACTCGCGATCGATCGTCGTGAAGGGCCGATCGACCGCGAGATCATACTGCCCGAAACTCGATTTTTCTTCCTTCGGCGATCGATCGCCAGCCTCACCGATCGATCGCCAAATGCTCCTGGAGCGCACTGTTGGCTCGCGATCGATCGCCGAGTCCTGCACTCCGAAAAATCACCATTTTTGCTCCAAAAATTTCTTCCCATCATCACCAACACTTACACCAACAAACCCAAACTTAAAACACTAAAAACCTTCAACAAACACCTTTAAACAACCAAAAATCTAACATCCAACCAAAAACCATACCAACCCAAAACAACCCATTTCAAAACCATTCAAAACCATTTCAAACCCAATCCAAACACAACAAAAATAATAAGGAGGTATCCATACCTCTTGGGGACTCCAAATCTCCCAACAAATTCCACAAATCAAGTTTTTGGAAGGATTTCTCTTCCACTTTTTGCCCAATTTCGAAAATAAAGAGGATGAGGGTTTCGATGAGTGGTTTGGGGGAAATAGAAAAGTGATGGGTATAGTGGGGGTTGGGGGTATAAGTGGGTTATTAAATTCAATTGCACTCCCACAATCACCATGGTGTATAAAACACCCCAACATGATATTTAAAAAACATTTTACCAAAATGCACCAACATCTCAATTAAATACATGCTTCATCAAGTAATTACCAACCATCACATTTAACCATTATAACACCCAATTCCCCAACATGCATAACATGTATCCTGAAATGCTCTACTATTTTACGCCTACCATGGGACTAAGCATTTCACCAGATAATTAATTCCAACACATAACTTAATTATCACCATAAATAATCAGATAAACATAATTAATGCCCAAATTGCAATTAATTATTTCGGGGATATCACAGTTATGAGATATCAAATCAACACATGGGTACATGTTAGAGAACACTGTATTGGACAGACCCACCGTGAGAATGCTACATGGATGGTTATATGAGTGTCATAAGCAATTCTCATAGTGATAATAGTGTATTGTTATCCTTACGACTTGAGATCATCTGAGATCCCAACATAAGAAGTTATGTATCTTGATATTGTCAAACGTTACATGTAACAGGGTAAACTATAAAGACAACTATTAGATATACTACGAATTATGTAGAGGGAAGTTGATTGATCAAGATAGGATTTATCCCTCCTATATCACAGGAGAAGTGTTTGGACCCTTGATCAAGTGAGACTAAAATGCATGACCATGCTCGAATGAGTCGATATGTGATATCGAGCTTATTCGTTTATTCTAGTTCTACTTGGGGATCAAGAAATAAAAGATTGAATATACGAGTATGACTATTCAATGACATTCTTGTAATTTGGGTAGCTTTGATGTGTTGCTAGATACCGCTCATTGCTTGTGACATAAAGTTAGATTTTATGACACTGCCAACATTGCAAGATCATATCGGGTCGCACAAAATATTAAATCGATAAAGGGAAATAAAGTTCATTGGATGAATTAATTTAATTAAGAGGAGTCTTAATTATAACATATGTATGGATTTAATTCAAATTGGTTTTTGGGCCAATAAGGCTTTTTGAAAGCCCTTAATTAAATCTAATGATATAAGGCCATTAAGGTGATTATGGGAAAAAGAGGTTAATCACAATTCATAGAACCTAAACCTAGCCACCTTCGACTACAAGCTCTCGGCCGCCACTCTCACCCTACAACCTCACGGCCGCCGTCGTGAATAGTGGTGTTTTACGGCCGTCGTCGATCGGTTTCGAACCGTGAGTTTTGTTTCGGTTTAAGAACAAGTCTAGCAACTTGTTCTTGAACGCCCCTTTCGATTTGATCGTGTGAATACCGTAGAGGCAAATGTGCAAATCTTTGTTCATGACTCGTGGTGTTGCAACGAGAATTCGGCTTCAAACACGCTACAAGGGTATGATTCTATTAAATCTCGATATGATTACTTTGTATAGGTCCTTGGTAGGAATCCAGTTTTATTTTCCACTGCGTTTTGCTTGTTCGGATTCCTAACAAATTCATCCTTCCAAACGAGCCCTAAGAGTCTTAGTACATGTCTTTTAAATTAATGTTGGGATTTTATAAAAAATTGGGCAGAATCTCCCCATAAATTGGACCATTCAAAAAAATAAACAAAACAATTTAATATCCTCAAACCAACAACACCAAAATCCATATAAAATCATCCACCATAATCCACAAAAAAAAATTAAACATCTAGCTAGTGCCCAACATCAAGAAGGAAGACAATTATAAGCAATATTGAACCAAATATTACAATCCTCAAATAATAACGATGATATATCATAATAATTCTAATTACGATCACCAAACTTATGATGCCTAGAAATAAATTATCTTAATTAATGGAGTTGAATATGATAATTAAGGAGTAATTCTGAATGAGTGCCATTTTTTTTATTTGGACTCGGTTTTGAGATAAATCGTGTGGTTGAAAATGATGATTGAGTCATAATAATTTTAATTAATAAATGGTTGAGGTGAATCATGTAAATTATGAAATGAATTATGAATATGTATAGTGAAGTAATTATTGGAGTTGAACAATAGTTATGGAATTGGTGGATAAATAATTATTGGATAAAATTTGTAATGTGGAATTAAGAATGAGGGACTAAATTGAAAATGTGATTTTTATAAAAATATCCCTTCACACACTACACCCCCAACACCTAAAAAAACTCTCACTAGTCATTTTCTCGATGTTTTCTCCCTAAAGGAGAGAATCGCTCAAGCTTGTCAAGCTTGATTATTGGTTGATAGGCTTAGATATTACGTGTTTTTAGCTGTAATTTCTTACCGTTTTTCGTACTTTTTCCTGGATGAAATTATGTTTTTTGGTATTTATTTGCTTGTTTCAGGAAAATAGGTCGGAAATGGTAGAAATGAGCTAAAATGAAGAAAACGAGTGAAATCGAGGCGAAAAAGAGAAAAAAGAGAAGAATTCGGATTTTGAGAAGCACCGATCGATCGAGAATATTTCTCGATCGATCGATCGATCCGGGCAGAGAATTCAGCAACAATTTTATCGAAGTGTCGATCGATCGGAACCAAAATTTCGATCGATCGATCGAGGCAGAGAATTTTAAACGCTGAAATGAACAGTACACCAATCGATCAGACAATCTTTTTGATCGATCGATACGCGAATTTTTAAAAATCTTATCTTCCATATTTGAGGGATTCTCGGTGGTTTAAATGGAAGGATCATGTCCATATCAAAGAGATCATATCAGAGAGCAAAAAAGGGCCGAAAAGAAAAGAGGGAAGAACCCTAGTAGCCGCCGAGAAGAACCCAAGGAAAAGCCATCTTCCTCCGTTCTTCGTCCGAGCTTGAGCGAGTCATTTCCGGAGTGCAAGGAAGGAGCAAGAGAAGAGATTACGGTGCAACGCACGGATTTGTTCCCACGTTTATTGTATTTCTAAACTTTGATTTATTTGATTTTCATATTCATTTGATGTTTTTGAGGTTGAGAGACAATTAAACATCTCATTTATTTGATTTGAATTGAATTGAGTTTATTTTATCGAGTTTGAGTATAATTGTGTTTGAGTTATTGATTCGAATGTGTTTGAGTGGATTGATTTCTTTATGGTTCATGAATTATATGCTTAATGATATCAAAGCCTAGCTAACTTTGATTGAATTTGTGAGTTATAACCGAGATCGAGAGATAACGTTATAATACGCTACAATAATTCATGATGTATGTTTAAGATTGAGATCGAGAGATAAAATCACATACGTGAGCACTTTGAATCGAGAGATTTAGAGTAACTAGGTTTTGAAGATTTATGCAATATCGGATTAGTAAATAAGTGAACGAGAGTTACTTGTTCTAAGTTGATATTAGTTTCTTTACAGCTCGAGAGAGTGTATTAATAACAGCGAAAGCCTTTCACCTTAAGAATCGATTGTTTAGTAGTTGCTTATTCAAACGAATCATTGACGAAAACACAGCTGAACGAAGAGCTAGATAAATTTCTCGAGCAAAATTCCTTTGCATATCCGGAAGCCATTTAGTTTATTTATTCTTGTTTTATTTGGGTTCTTCAGTTCTAAATTTGCTTTAGTTAATCTACCCCCTTTTAATCGTAGGCTAAATATAATTTTACTAGTTTTATTTGGTACTTATACGTTAGTCCCTGTGGATTCGACAACCCTTGCTTTCATTTAACTATACTAAAACTTGGCAACCGTGCATTTGCGGTAGAATCGCTACACTGAGAAATAATTGTTTAAAAAAAGAGCGGTCAAATTTTTGGCGTCGTTGCCGGGGACTAATCTGTATAATATTATACGAGATTAGTTAATTGTAATTTAGCCAATTTGTATTATTTCGTTTTTGTTTTTCTTTTTCGTTTTCGTTAGTTGTTTTTTTGTTTTGTTTTTGATTTTGTATTTTTGTTGTTGTCTCCTTTTGTCTGATCCAGTACAGGAACCATTTCTCTAGTGCATGCTCAGAAAAGAGGAACCCATTCTCGAGCCATTTGATCCTGAAATAGATAGAACTCTACTTAGAAGACTACGAGAAGCTCGAGCAATGGCCGACAATAACGATGCACAAAACCCAAGATCGATGATGGACTTTGCACAGCCATCATTCCATGGATCTTTATCCAGCATTACTCGGCCGACAATCCAGGCGAATAACTTCGAGATCAAGCCTGCAATTATCCAAATGATACAACACTCTGTAATGTTTGGGGGAGCTGCCATTGACAATCCAAACACTCACATCTCCAACTTCTTGGAGATCAGTGACACTTTTAAACATAATGGCGTCTCCGATGACGCCATCAGGTTAAGGCTCTTCCCTTTTTCATTGAGAGACAAAGCTAAATCTTGGTTAAATTCATTACCTGCAGGATCGATTACAACATGGGAAGGGATGACTAAAACATTCTTATCAAAGTATTTCCCCCCTTCCAAGATGGCAAAAATGCGGAACGATATCACCACGTTCAGGCAATTCGACCCTGAGAGTTTATACGAGGCGTGGGATCGTTTCAAAGATTTATTGAGGAGATGTCCAGAACACGGTCTACCCATGTGGCTGCAGGTACAGACCTTTTACAATGGTTTGTTTTCTGCTAACCAATCAATGATAGATGCAGCATCTGGGGGATCGATCATGCGGAAGACACCGGAAGAAGCGTATGACTTATTGGAGAAAATGGCGTCCAATAGCTATCAGTGGCAATCGGAAAGGAACACGCCACAGAAACCAATAGGAGTCCATCAAGTGGACGAGATTACTGCCATTTTGGCTCAGTTGGATGCTATGAACCGGAAGATAGATAGCATGGGTGCAGCAGCGATGCAAGCTCAAGCTGTCTTCTGTGATTTATGTGGAGGCGGTCATCTGAGCATTGAGTGCCAAGCAGGTAACCAATTTAATCAAACTACTGAAGCTGTGAATTTCATAGGGAACAGGCAGCAAAACAATCCATACTCGAACTCATACAACCCGGGGTGGAGGAACCACCCAAATCTGAGGTGGTCAAACCAATAGAATGTGTTGAATCCACAACCACAGTCGGGGTTCACACAAAAACCGAGTATGGAAGAGCTGATGGCCAAACTGATTTCGTCGACTGAGGTGAGGATGCAGAATCAGGATGCATCGATTAAGAACCTGGAAGTGCAGATAGGGCAGCTGGCAACGTTGATTTCTGGAAGGACACAAGGTACGCTCCCGAGTGATTCTGTGAAGAATCCGAAGGAGCAATCAAGTTAACAGAGAAGGAGGTGACAGTCCAGCTTGGGACTATAAATTAAGAACTTTCTTCCCTTTCCTCGTTTTAGTTTGGTTGTTTTTATTTTGTTTTTAGATGTCCCGTGAATGAATCCGTGCGATTTTTGTTGCAGGTGTAAAAACACGATCAATAAAGATGTAGGCGAAGCAACCCGAGAGATCTGAAGTATTGCAAACCGAATTGGGTAGAATTGCATCCGAAAGAGAATTCTGAGCCAAGCGCAAAATTCATCAAAGATCAGATTTTTCTTGGTAATTGGTTTTAAATTTCGTATCTTTTCATCCTTTGGTGCATTTACTCTGTTGTTGTTAAATTGGGTCAAGAAGAATTGAAGTTTGGGGGAGTTGTTGTTGTGTTGCGGGGTGTTGGTATTGTTGTGTTTTGGGTGTGCTGTTTTATTGCAGAAAAGCGGAATAACTGAGAAAAACTTAGCAAGAAAATGGCTCCAAGAAAGAAGTCAAAGCAGTCGGAGGCCTCACAAAAGCAAAAACAGGCGAAGGCCACCACTTCTGAGCAAGAGCATGATGAACGAAAGTTTGAAAATGCCACGACAGCTGAGTTGTATCCCAGTTATCACAAGATACCCCTCAATCGTGAAAGGGGCATGAGTATGGACAAGATTGAATGTCATGTCATAAGGGCAGTAAGGCGACGAGGGTGGTTTCAGTTTGTTCAAACACCAATGGATGTTGTGGTTCCTCTGGTAAGGGAATTCTACACGAATCTCCGAGTTATCCCACTAGGACGCAGAGCAAATGTTTTTGTCCGAGGGACGGATGTGCTGGTTGATCAGGCAACAATTAATAATGTTTACCGGATGCCATTCATACAAAACTCTGCGTACCAATCCTTCCGAAAAAGTACGATAAATTATGATGAGGTACTCACAGTTATTGGCATGCCGAGAGAAGATTGGCAGGGGAACGATAAGGGAGAGCCACATGTGGTTCTCAAGAAGCATTTGACACCAAAGGCCCAAGCGTGGTTCTCATTTGTCGCCTCACGGGTCATGCCCTCTACCCACACTTCTGAGGTGACAAAGGACAGAGCGGCCCTGGTATTTGCCATTCTCTCAGGGCAGGACGTGGATTTGGGCGAGATTATTAGTAATCACATCCATGCTATCGGTAGCAGCCCACCTACCTCCACACTACCGTTTCCATCTACCATCACTGCTTTATGCCAGAGATGCGGAGTGCAATGGGGGGAAGACGAGGAGTTACTTCCACCGAAGACCCCGATTGTTGTTGATGGTCCACCACCCCCTACAGGCCGAAGAAGGGCCGAGCCACGACCCTCGGACACCAGACATGCCGGAGCATCATCATCCTCTGCTGCAGAGCGTACACGCATCACTTTGGACTCCCTTCACAGGGATCTCCAAGACATTCGCCTGGAGCAGCAGAGCGTCCATAGCATGCAGCGGGACATACACAGCATGCAGAGAGCATTGCAGTTGGACCATGAGCAGGTAACTCATCGTCAGATGGAGTTCATGCAATACCAGAGTGCATGGAACACTGCCATGGCCCAGGGCTTCCCAGGATTCCAGTTCCCGCCAGAGCCATACTTCCCACCATATCAGCCGCATGCACCCCCACCTGCTGATTACCCACCATTTCCGCCATACCAGGGTGAGGAGCATCACTACCCAGTTCCCCCTCCGGAGCATGATGAGGACGACGATCAGTGACGATCGTCGTCATGCTATGTGTTTTGCCATTACGTTTATTTTTCTTGTCCATTGAGGGCAATGCACATATTAAGTTTGGGGGGTTTTGTTTATATTTGTAGTATCTTTGTTGTTTTTGCACTTTTTGCTGCTTGTCTTGTTTCTTTTCTTGCATGACTGCACTCTTATGAGACTAATTCGTCCTTCAGCACTATCAACAATTTTTTTTTTTTTTTACATGAGTTATTCTTGAGAAATGATGAGTTGGATTTGCAACGGTACTACATGATGAAATTAATCCCCATCTAGATAGGAGTCATGTAATTTTTTAACTTGTTTGTATATATCCTTTGTTGAGCTTATGTCAAAATTGAGGAATAGTTTGAGCACGTTTTGAGTCATGATTGAGTGAAGTATGTATTGAATAAAGTGAAAACTTGTGTTAACTATGATTTGTCTTGAGCATCTTAGAAAACTCTACAATTTATTTGAAAGCACTCTGAGGCGAAATTTTATAATTAGGAACTTGACTTGGAGATGATTTAGGCAATCTTGGACCGTTTGTGCCTTTCAAGCTTACCTTGTCTACATCATTCCTTAGTGTCCCCTCTTGAGCCTTATTGAAAAAGAATGGTATATGCATTGCATATAATTAGACCCCCATTCGACATTTTTGGCTAACTCATTATACCTACCTTAGATTGAGCCTAAAGGAAAAAAATTATCCGTCCCTAAGGGAGTATAACGAATCTCATTCATTACACTGAATTGTATATGTAGATGAGTTCATTGTGAAAAACAAAATGAACAAAAGAATGAGCAATAAGAAAAGATGTAGAGAAAAGCCTTGAAAAAAAAAACGAAAACATTCAAATAAGACCCAAAGTGGCCAAGGCTAGAAAAAGTTGAAGAGAAGCTGATTCCATTATACTCTCTTCTTTGCATTCATCCTACCTTTTCTTTGGAGCCGACACCAAAAGGCCTAACGCTATAAGCTTTTAAAGACCTTCTGATTCAAGTCTAGGGAATAATTACATTAGTGGAGAAGTGCTGGATAGTAGATTTGTAGAGTAATCCAAAGTAATCTTGACTTTGAGTTTTTATGGCACATTTTGATCTTAAAGATATGATTATACCTCATGATTGACAATAGCACACACGCACGTTCCGATGTTGCGATGTATTGTTTAGCTTAGGAGAAAACGCTCTCTGTTGAACTTTGAATGACTCTTATTGATGTGTAAGTAGGATTGCTGAGCTTTTACTTTGAGTTGTAAAGATGATTCATTCAAAGTATTAAGTTTAACTCTACTTTTTGAGGTTATTGCTTGCTCGAGGACGATCAAGTCCAAGTTTGGGGGAGTTGATAGGCTTAGATATTACGTGTTTTTAGCTGTAATTTGTAAGGACCCCATATACTTAACCCTTGATTAGTGTATTAATCATTATGTGTGGCACATGCTTTCAATAAAATTATTCGGGAAACTCAGATGATACTTTACCATTGAAAGGCAATTACAAAATTTTCTTTAATATACAGTGTTATAAGCTCATCATCCTAACAACAATAGACTCATAGAGTTCGCCCATTACACCACTTTTTACATTGTGGACTTTTATAAAAATTTGGGCAGAGTCTCCCCATAAATAGAGCTATCCCGAAATAAAAGCACAACGCATAACATAATTCCCGGCCAGGAAAGACATAACACTCATCAGAATACAGCAATATCAAGTAAATTCCCAGCCAGGGAAGACACCACACATATGACAACAAAAGTGGGTTTCAACACCCACAATACACCAATGACTCTCATATCATTTAGCAGTTCTACCTCTAATTGCATGCAACATAGAATGAAAGAGAGAAAGGCTCATGCCTTTATATACAACCCATATACAAGTATAATCTTGCTCACATGCGAGCATCATGAATATGTATATAACCCTCATGGGTATATAAGTACTCTATACGATACCGTACTCCATCAAGCCCTGGTACCACGATCCTGGGAGTACATCCAATCAACAGCTCGAGCTCATCTCCAAAGCCATCGATGTACCTGTTCACCTGCCCCAACAGAGACAGCCCCCAACGGGGTGAGCATACCAATTCCACAATTTCATAATCATAATGACATAATACATAATTTACGAAAATGTAAATATTGTGGAACATATTGATACTTCCTGGATGGTATCATCCTCATCATAGCGTACCCCTGTAATAACCCTGTTCTCAAAACAGATAAATCATCAAATCCTGAATATGCAGTTAATCATCATATTGGTTAACCCTAGCCAGTTTCAATTTAACAACATTTCATAACATCCTTCTTTATCTAGCAATTATCATAATTCTAGATATCATATTGAGATTTCCTTAACTTCCGATACTAGTTAATCACTTCTCTGATTAACTACGTCTCTGTTCCTATTCATTACCAATAGGGAATAAAATACCGATATCCTAGATATCTAATCAAATACCACATTTTCATTTCTTACTTCAAAGTAGCATCATACTATCGGTGTTTGCTCCGTAGCAACCACACCCCATCATTTGCTCGCTTCATAGCGGCACTAAGCATTTCACCATGTGAATCAACATAACGTAACCAAGTCCCGGTACCATCATAGTAAAACATTTCATGTATTTTAAATCATGCATCATACTTGTAAAAACATCATTTAAACTATGCTCGTACGCTAAACGTACCTTAAATCCTCGAAGTCCGAGCCAAACCTTGCTCGAGTTCCATGCCCCGAGGAACGATGTGCTAACACGATAAATAATTCACAATTATTTACGAACATGTAACCCATGCTCAAGCACATCCATAACCCTCAAAATATTGTCAACACACGACAATAAATCATTTAAAAGACCCGGGGCAGGGTACATGCAAGGAGGGAAAACGAATGCGACATATCGAAAAATTGCCCAAGAACACCTTCAATAATTCGAACCCTAGCATCACGATTCGAACCCAACCAACCATCATAAATCATCTAAAACATGTAATAACGATCTCTAACATGAATCATCAACCCATAGCCAAAACCCCCAAAATCGAAATCAAACCCTCACCAAATTAGGGCAAAATTCGAACCATAACATCTCAATTCGATCCCAATTAAGCATCATAATTCATTTAAACATGAATTAATCGAATAACAACAAGAATCATCATCCTCATGCCGAAATCCCAAATTTTCGAACCCTAACTCACAAAATCAGCGTTCAAATTCGAATCCATAAGCAACAAATTTTCGAACCATGAAAGTATGAAATATTCGACCCAAAAGCAGCACAAAAACGCCCCTAAAACATCGGAAGAAAAGCCCCAAAAAACGTACCAAAAATCGAGCCCCAAAATCGGATGAACTCCAGTTTCGAACCCTACGCTTTTCTGGCAAATCCGAGCTCAAATCGCGACCAAACTTCAAATTGATGGTATGGATAGGAGCGCCTGGAAGAGACGAATCCAACGGCGGGTGGCACGCGCCGAACGGCGGCCGGACGGCGGCGGGCGGAGGCCTTTTGTGCGCGGGGGTCAAAAGGGGATCGGGAGTGCGCGCGGGAGGAGAGAGAGAAATAAGGTGCTGAAATGGTTCCGATAATTAAAATCTCGGGTTCAACTGGTATTTATAGCAAAAATACCCCGAAATACTAATAGCCCCACAAATACATCATGATTCATTAAAAATCATCTGTTTTCAAAAACTCTCTCTCTAACTCAAAAAACCCCTACCGGTGCCCACACCAAGCACCCGAGATTCTGAGTCACACTAAAAACCCAACTCACAGGTTTTCACCGAAATGAGAATACGATCTCAACCCCGGGATCCAACGATCCCAACTACTCAAATAGACGAGCCCAGAAGGCCCAACACTTCGATTAACTCCAAATCGCCACGTAAAACAACTTTAGGGGTTATTAACACTCCGGGATTAACATCCCTAATCTCTGGTCATCACAATATCCCCCACTAAAAGAATTTTCTCCTCGAAATTAGCACCGGTGTATCACGTAACACCCGGGCTACACAACAACATGAAGCCATAACCTCGTTTCCTGACCATATCAGTATCGTCTTAAAAACCACGAGGATACTTACCTCTCTTCAAACTCTGAAACAGAGCGACTTACCAAAACCAACATATCACCCAAGAGGCAAAACGTACCTCGATGCGGGTCATCCCAAAAGTCAGTCCCTCATGACTGCAAAACAACCAATACTTACGACTGTAGATCAGACAGTCATCCTTAGTTCTAATACCACCAGTAAGAACGCATCCTGAATGACACCTCAACCGTGAGAACGCTGACCTCGTGTCAAACTCTGGAGTGGAATAGACTTCCAAATCCATCATAACATCAAAGAGCGTCAGCACCACTCAACGCTAATAATCCAAAAGTAGTTAGTCAACTGGAACTGCAAGGATTCGAATCGCTCCCGATTTTATCGTAGGTATCACCCAATGACATCTTTTATCATAACTCACGATGTCTAACATACATCGTTACGAGGGAAACACTAGTATACCACGGTGTGCACATACCAAACCTGGTTTCCACTTTCAAACCTCCTCCATCGAAGGAGCAGTCGCATCGCTGCAACTCAATTTGGGCAACTCACGGCCACATATTCATACAAAAGACATCTCACAAGATGTCCACCTCCGGATATTCCAAGGATCACATCCTGATCATAAACAAACCATCGAGACTCCACAGAGTTTCAAATTCTTAAAGGACATGCAATAAACTCATTGCATCCTCAACGCTTGTGTCGACAGCGACACCCAATAAATCCGAATTCCTGTCATCCCTTAATACCTGCCTAAGCACTGACATCACATGCATACTCAATGCACTTGGCTCGGGTATCTACAACATACCCCTAAGCCCCAAACACAACTGTCAATTCTGAGTCATTCCCATCCAGAGGAGGCTGATAATCGACGATCAACAACACGGCGTGATTCCCAAAATCAACACCACGTACCAACTTACCGAATCTTTCAAAGATTCCCAAATAGGTATAATACTACCTCCTTCCCCACAAGGGGAGTGCTATCGAACTCGAGATCCACTAGTCTCGAACCACCGTTCGGAAAAACTGGATACAATAACACCCATTGCATCCCAAATACACGGGTTCCCTCAGATCGAGTCAATAACGACCTGATGACTCTCTTGTTGGTACTCCAACATCATGAGCTGTTCCAGACAAGTCTCACCAAGATTTAAACATAAACGTATACACGTTTCGGTGAGGCATACACAACCTCAACTTCAAATAACGTGGTGACGACTAGAGTCCACCACAAACCACATCGTATCACCTTACGATTTGCCAAACTTGGGTTCCAATGAGCAGTATAACGGCTCTAGCAAGCTCATCATGGTGCTGCACACACGCGGCAGACAAACTAGTCGCTGCCTCACTAGGTTCACCTCAAACCTACCAATCAGATGGACGTTTCCGCACGGCATACCATACCATGGGAAGAAAAATCAATAGAGTGGTGGGTCTTTACCCAACATTCCTCCAATGCTGATATACCCTGGACACTCCAATGTCCCCATGTACTTAACATAACCTGATCCTACTCCTTTAGGACCCATCCTACACCCTCATGGGTGGTGTGACCATGTCTACCACAGGTCATATCAATAGAAAGCGAGTAATTCCTCCACGATTACTCCTGTCGTCAAATTACATGGCCAAAAAGCCATTCCAACGAGCATACCTCAAGGGTATCACCACTCGTAATATGATCGCCCCAAACATAAGCTGCGGTACAATCACATGTACAGCGCATCCATCCATTTCTCGAGCAACCCGCTCGGTATAAGGGTCACGTCAATCTGTGACGCACACACCACCTTGTGCTCGGTACTGGCACCCAAGGCATACCACTGAATACGTATACTCAACGCATTATCCATCGTAACGATGATGCATGTCTAATAAGACATCTCCTACACCATCGTCATCGTCATCCTGTGACGACACATGCCAACTCATGGCATCTAAGGCATTGCCAACTAGTGACGATACATGTCAACAATGACATCTAAACAACCCAGTCAACTCGTGACGGTCCATGTACATCAGCGTATGTCATCAACCATCATGCTAGTAAAATAGGCATAATAAAACATGTATATCAACGCATGCCAGCTACAATAAAGCTAATAGAATAGCAATATCTCATACCTCATCGCTAACAAGATAGCGGCATACCTGTCTCCGTCGCTCGATAATAGTGCGAAATCAGCACTCATCGCTCGAAGGCGGCATAATCCTGTGCTGAGTACATAGCGGCACAATCCATCGCTATAGAATTGACGGCATGATACCTCGTCATATAATAAGTGGCATGAAACCTCGCTATACACCTGAGCCTGAATCATCGTCTACATAACAGCGGAAAGAGGCATCGCTATCAACATATCTGGTGGCACTAATCATCGCCAATCCTCATAGAAGAATGAGTCATCGTAAATCCACATAATAGCGGAATGGGGCATCGCTATTAACATATCCGGCGGCATAAACCATCGCCAATCCTCATAAAAGAGTGAGTCATCGTAAAATAGCGGAATGAGGCATCGCTATCATCATAAACATCATCATAATCATCATATTCACATATATACTCACAACAAACTATGTTAATTAGAAATGGGACTGTCCCGGTTCCATTATGACAGCGGCACAATTGGCCCCCTCGCTCGACATAACACATCGTATGATACCCATCGCTACGCCTTGATAGCGGATGTATCTCTTTATTCAGCGGATGATACCCATCGCTACGCCTTGATAGCGGATGTACCCCATCGCTCAGCGGATGATACCCATCGCTACACCTTGATAGCGGATGTACCCCATCGCTCAGTTATGTAAGCGGCAAGACCTTCCTCGCTTGCCCATAATAACCACCGGACATTCAACCATTCTAAGTAACATAGTTAAACATATGTCATCATCTTGTAACATCATCATCATATAAACATCATCTTATAGCATCATTATCTGATAACATCGTCATCTTATAGCATCATTATCTTAGAGATATAACAGTAAATGTACAAAATCATAGTTGAGTAAGCTTGCTGGTTATTCATTAACTTCTTTTCATTTTCCCTGGTTCATATTCATGCATATGGGCATCTTACCCTGTGACATCTTACCACCTTATAAACATCATATCATTCTATAAACATCATATTAACATCATCATTACTTATCATAGTCGTCATCGTAAACGTCATATCATCTTCATTTATCATAACATCATCATCATAAACTTATTTATAGTAACATCATCGTAAACATCTTGTCATCTTTATTCATCATAGAAATTATCTTCATTTATCATAATATCGTCGTAAACATCTTGTCGTCTTTATTCATCATAGACATCATCATCATAAACTTACTTATCCTAATCATCATCATAAACATCGTAAATACTTCTGTAATTATAGCATAGTCATAGTGTAAGAATATGTTACCGTCCGATGCCCGTACGCGTCTTACGTACCTTCCTTGCATGAACATTACATGAACAAACGCATTAGTATATTCAATAACAATTGAGACCATACCGAAGTATTCCACTGTCGGTTGTCCACCCAGTCTGTCCTCAGACAATACATCATATCTTTCTTTTCCTTGATTTTCTTACCAATCAGATTCCTTGGCACGTAACATATAGAGTGTTAGACATTACTATTAATGCCATCCTATCGTGTTCCACACGATTCCTGCAACCACAATGGTTAGCAATACCACTTTTCATAACATAAAAGCACATAAACAATTAGTCATGTCGTATAACATTAATGCCATCATGCATAAATATGTGCTATCAATAACTTCCTAGGCCCTCAACAGCCCCAATGAGCAACCACTGCTCTGATACCACTAATGTAAGGACCCCATATACTTAACCCTTGATTAGTGTATTAATCATTATGTGTGGCACATGCTTTCAATAAAATTATTCGGGAAACTCAGATGATACTTTACCATTGAAAGGCAATTACAAAATTTTCTTTAATATACAGTGTTATAAGCTCATCATCCTAACAACAATAGACTCATAGAGTTCGCCCATTACACCACTTTTTACATTGTGGACTTTTATAAAAATTTGGGCAGAGTCTCCCCATAAATAGAGCTATCCCGAAATAAAAGCACAACGCATAACATAATTCCCGGCCAGGGAGGACATAACACTCATCAGAATACAGCAATATCAAGTAAATTCCCAGCCAGGGAAGACACCACACATATGACAACAAAAGTGGGTTTCAACACCCACAATACACCAATGACTCTCATATCATTTAGCAATTCTACCTCTAATTGCATGCAACATAGAATGAAAGAGAGAAAGGCTCATGCCTTTATATACAACCCATATACAAGTATAATCTTGCTCACATGCGAGCATCATGAATATGTATATAACCCTCATGGGTATATAAGTACTCTATACGATACCGTACTCCATCGAGCCCTGGTACCACGATCCTGGGAGTACATCCAATCAACAGCTCGAGCTCATCTCCAAAGCCATCGATGTACCTGTTCACCTGCCCCAACAGAGACAGCCCCCAACGGGGTGAGCATACCAATTCCACAATTTCATAATCATAATGACATAATACATAATTTACGAAAATGTAAATATTGTGGAACATATGTGATACTTCCTGGATGGTATCATCCTCATCATAGCGTACCCCTGTAATAACCCTGTTCTCAAAACAGATAAATCATCAAATCCTGAATTGGCAGTTAATCATCATATTGGTTAACCCTAGCCAGTTTCAATTTAACAACATTTCATAACATCCTTCTTTATCTAGCAATTATCATAATTCTAGATATCATATTGAGATTTCCTTAACTTCCGATACTAGTTAATCACTTCTCTGATTAACTACGTCTCTGTTCCTATTCATTACCAATAGGGAATAAAATACAGATATCCTAGATATCTAATCAAATACCACATTTTCATTTCTTACTTCAAAGTAGCATCATACTATCGGTGTTTGCTCCGTAGCAACCACACCCCATCATTTGCTCGCTTCATAGCGGCACTAAGCATTTCACCATGTGAATCAACATAACTTAACCAAGTCCCGGTACCATCATAGTAAAACATTTCATGTATTTTAAATCATGCATCATACTTGTAAAAACATCATTTAAACTATGCTCGTACGCTAAACGTACCTTAAATCCTCGAAGTCCAAGCCAAACCTTGCTCGGTTCCATGCCCCGAGGAACGATGTGCTAACACGATAAATAATTCACAATTATTTACGAACATGTAACCCATGCTCAAGCACATCCATAACCCTCAAAATATTGTCAACACACGACAATAAATCATTTAAAAGACCCGGGGCAGGGTACATGCAGGGAGGGAAAACGAATGCGACATATTGAAAAATTGCCCAAGAACACCTTCAATAATTCGAACCCTAGCATCACGATTCGAACCCAACCAACCATCATAAATCATCTAAAACATGTAATAACGATCTCTAACATGAATCATCAACCCATAGCCAAAACCCCCAAAATCGAAATCAAACCCTCACCAAATTAGGGCAAAATTCGAACCATAACATCTCAATTCGATCCCAATTAAGCATCATAATTCATTTAAACATGAATTAATCGAATAACAACAAGAATCATCATCCTCATGCCAAAAACCCAAATTTTCGAACCCTAACTCACAAAATCAGCGTTCAAATTCGAATCCATAAGCAACAAATTTTCGAACCATGAAAGTATGAAATATTCGACCCAAAAGAAGCACAAAAACGCCCCTAAAACATCGGAAGAAAAGCCCCAAAAACGTACCAAAAATCGAGCCCCAAAATCGGATGAACTCCAGTTTCGAACCCTACGCTTTTCTGGCAAATCCGAGCTCAAATCGCGACCAAACTTCAAATTGATGGTATGGATAGGATCGCCTGGAAGAGACGAATCCAACGGCGGGTGGCACGCGCCGAACGGCGGCCGGACGGCGGCGGGCGGAGGCCTTTTGTGCGCGGGGGTCAAAAGGGGATCGGGAGTGCGCGCGGGAGGAGAGAGAGAAATAAGGTGCTGAAATGGTTCCGATAATTAAAATCTCGGGTTCAACTGGTATTTATAGCAAATATACCCTGAAATACTAATAGCCCCAAAAATACATCATGATTCATTAAAAATCATCTGTTTTCAAAAACTCTCTCTCTAACTCAAAAACCCCCTACCGATGCCCACACCAAGCACCCGAGATTCTGAGTCACACTAAAAACACAACTCACAGGTTTTCACCGAAATGAGAATACGATCTCAACCCCGGGATCCAACGATCCCAACTACTCAAATAGACGAGCCCAGAAGGCCCAACACTTCGATTAACTCCAAATCGCCACGTAAAACAAGGTTATTAACACTCCTGGGATTAACATCCCTAATCTCTGGTCATCACATAATTTCTTACCGTTTTTCGTACTTTTTCCTGGATGAAATTACGCTTTTTGGTATTTATTTGCTTGTTTCAGGAAAATAGGTCGGAATGGTAGAAATGAGCTAAAATGAAGAAAACGGGTGAAATCGAGGCGAAAAAGAGAAAAAAGAGAAGAATTCAGATTTTGAGAAGCACCGATCGATCGAGAATATTTCTCGATCGATCGATCCGTGCAGAGAATTTAGCAACAATTTTATCGAAGTGTCGATCGATCGGAACCAAAATTTCGATCGATCGATCGAGGCAGAGAGTTTTAAACGCTGAAAGGAACAGTCCACCGATCGATCGGACAATCTTTTCAATCGATCGATACGCGAATTTTTAAAAATCTTATCTTCCATATTTGAGGGATTCTCGGTGGTTTAAATGGAAGGATCATTTCCATATCAGAGAGCAAAAAAGGGCCGAAAAAAAAGGGGGAAGAACCCTAGTAGCCGCCGAGAAGAACCCGAGGAAAAGCCATCTTCCTCCGTTCTTCGTCCGAGCTTGAGCGAGTCATTTCCGGAGTGCAAGGAAGGAGCAAGAGAAGATATTACGGTGCAACGCACGGATTTGTTCCCACCTTTATCGTATTTCTAAACTCTGATTTATTTGATTTTCATATTCATTTGATGTTTTTGAGGTTGAGAGACAATTAAACATCTCATTTATTTGATTTGAATTGAATTGAGTTTATTTTATCGAGTTTGAGTGTAATTGTGTTTGAGTTATTGATTCGAATGTGTTTGAGTGGATTGATTTCTTATTGTTCATGAATTATATGCTTAATGATATCAAAGCCTAGCTAACTTTGATTGAATTTGTGAGTTATAATCGAGATCGAGAGATAACGTTATAATACGCTACAATAATTCATGATGTATGTTTAAGATTGAGATCGAGAGATAAAATCATATACGTGAGCACTTTGAATCGAGAGATTTAGAGTAACTAGGTTTTGAAGATTTATGCAATATCGGATTAGTAAATAAGTGAATGAGAGTTACTTATTCTAAGTTGATATTAGTTTCTTTACAGCTCGAGAGAGTGTATTAAATAACAGCGAAAGCCTTTCACCTTAAGAATCGATTGTTTAGTAGTTGCTTATTCAAACGAATCATTGACGAAAACACAGTTGAACGAAGAGCTAGATAAATTTCTCGAGCGAAATTCCTTTGCATATCCGGAAGCCATTTAGTTTATTTATTCTTGTTTTATTTGGGTTCTTTAGTTCTAAATTTGCTTTAGTTAATCTACCCCCTTTTTAATCGTAGGCTAAATATAATTTTACTAGTTTTATTTGGTACTTATACGTTAGTCCCTGTGGATTCGACAACCCTTACTTTCATTTAACTATACTAAAACTTGACAACCGTGCACTTGCGGTAGAATCGCTACACTGAGAAATAATTGTTTAAGAACAATAATTATGGAATTGGTGGATAAATAATTATTGGAGTTGAACAATAATTATGGAATTGGTGGATAAATAATTATTGGATAAAATTTGTAATGTGGAATTAAGAATGAGGGACTAAATTGAAAAGGTGATGCTTTTATAAAAATATCCCTTCACACACTACACCCCCAACACCTACAAAAACTCTCACTAGTCATTTTCTCCATGTTTTCTCACTAAAGGAGAGAATCGCTCAAGCTTGTCAAGCTTGATTATTGGTTCGAGTTTATGGTGGTAAGATCATCTTGTTATTTTCTTGGTTATTGTTGTGTGTGGAATTGTTTTAGTGGTTTATGGGTTTAACTTCTTAAAAACTAGAATTGGGAGATTTTATGGTCATGGTGTTAATGAGTTTGGATTCATGTTTTAACTTGTTTAAAACTTGAGTAAGATGATTGTGAATGTGTATAATTTCTCAACTGTAGTTTGAGTTGCTTTTGATTTGATTTGGGTTGGGTTTGGAGTTATTTGGAGATGGGATTTTCGTGTATAGGATGTCGCGATCGTATAGGACGCCGCGATCGATCGCGGCGTCGGAGCGAAGCAAGGTTTGTAAAAATTCATATCTAGCGATCTATCGCGAGCAAAGTGCAGATCAATCGCGAGCGGCTGATGTAAGATCCCGTTACTAATTAATCCGGATAATTAACTATTAAGCAAACTCAGATGATTAAAAGTTGATAATACGAATTAAGGTGTTCCGGATCACAACACATTATTTTTAATTGAGATAAAAAGCATCAAACTATACATGAATACATGCAATTTTTGGCCAACACATTGCCAAAGGCATCATCAAATACCATCATGGACGCTTGGAGGACCTTGGCATGGAAATCATTAAAACTCCACCTCCCACCTATTGTTCCCATCGCCCCATTAACGCTATTTTTAAGGAATGGGTTTTTGTCTTTCCAACTTGTGATATCCAGAATTAACTGTGGTAATGATGATAATGACCAAATTGAGATTTTAGGGGATTATTACCAGCTGTTGGAATTGTTGGAGTCAAGGTTTGACATTTTATTCTCATTGACTTGTTGAACCTTGGACTTGTGTTGGTAATGAGATTTGGAGCTTGAGGAACTTTGGTTTGAGGTTTGAGATGTAATTGAGTGAATGTGAGATAATTTACACTTTTGTTATTTTAGAGTTTCGGTACGAGTATTTGGGACTCGGATTTCTGGAGCCTTGGTACTATATATATCTAGTGGTCTCGGTGTTCAATCATTTTTGCTTATCTCATCACCTCTCTCTCTCTCTCTCTCTCCCTCCTCCCCATTTCCCTTCCCTTCCCCCTTTTTGCCCTGAAGGAAAATCGATGGGGCTCGGTTTTGGAGCGGGAATCTCTATCAAATAGTTGGGTAATCTTCTTTATAAGGACCCCCGTGCCCTTAACCCGTTATTAGTGTATTAACCCTCGTCATTAGTGCATACAATCATGTTATCAAGGGGAAAAAGATTACATGCAACTCTAGCATGAAATACCATCTATAAAATTCCTTTACATTAATCGTATAATGTCAACATAATCCATAAACATAACATGCACCTTTCTTCATACACTAACATGCTCTCAATTTATTTTGCTTTATTTTGCAATTCATAATTAATTCCATGCAACACATAAATGAAAAGAGAAAGGCCCTTGCCTTCTTTATACAATCCATATACACATAATACTTGTAATGGCCTAATTTTAAAGGAATTATTGATCCAAATGTTGTGTAAGTTATATAATAAATAAATAATTATGATATTAATAATATTAATAATAATAATAATAATAATATTTAATAATAATGATGTTAATTAAGAAGTGAAAAAGCCGAAACCATTCTGTTCCATGTTTTTCAGTTTCATTTTCGTTTCTTCACCTATTTTCTTCATTTCGTCTCCTTCGTTTCGTCCGTTTCATCAGTTTCGCTTCGCCTCTTCTTCTCCCAACAATGCTGATAACTCTTGTCCCTTCATCTACTCTGGATTGTATAAGGTCAGAAAAACCCAACCATTTCCGTATGATTTATCTTTTCAACTCAGAAAAATTTTCAGATTTCGTGGGTTTCGATTTTAGCTTCGGAAATCACTTCCAAATCCGATCAGTAGCAAACAACAGAGAGGAAAACGGAATTGGAGCCGAAATCATAAAGAATTGGTATGAAATTTTGGTATTTTAAGTTTCGAATTTTTTTTGGAGGGTTTGTTAGTGAAGTTGATTAATTGAAGTGTTAGTTTAATGTTGCCTAGAACACCAATTTTTGTAAGAAATGGAGTTCGAAAATAGTACTGCTTGTTCGAGAGTTTTTCTAGACATTTGAAGACATTTTCGAAGGTTTTCTGAATTTTAGGATCGAAAATCTTTATTTGATTTTGAAGAACTGAAATGGTATTTTGTTCGAATATGATACTGATTTTTTGAAGAATTGAGATGGTGATTTGTTCGAAAATTGTATGTTGGATTTTAAGGGATTTCGAAAATGTATACTGTATTTCAAAGATTAGACTGTAATTGAGGAGTTGATATGGTAATTTCGAATATGGAATTCTGTTTTGTTAGAAGATGTTGAGATTTTTCGAAAACAAATTGGTGTCCATTCCTTAAGCATGATTGAATATCATAAGTTAGGATTGTGTTAGGATATTATAGAACCAAGATAATTAGATATGGTTTTGATAATGTTGAAATGGATAATAGGAAATCCTTGACATATCGGAGATTGTGGGAAGGTTTGTAGCTTGAACATTGTTAAGAAGCTTGGAGGTACGTAAAGGAGGTTGCAATTTTCTGCAAATTATTTTAAGTATTTTGTATGGGTTATTTTTGAAATGATTTTCGGATAGTAAGCATGCAAGAATTATTTTGAAAGATGATTTTTGATAAGAAATGTATTTTGTTGAAAAATAGAATTTTGAATAACATTTTATTGTGTGTGATAAACTACTTTTGAAATGCCATGTCTGTATTGATTCAGTGAATATGATTAGAGGTTTGTGAACTGTGGATGTCCTTCGTTTCGTTTTGTCTCGCATTGCGACGAGGGTAAAAACACGCATACTTTCGGCTCGTTAGCGACGAGAATAAAGAAACTGCATTTCGTTTTGCCCGAAGACAGAGGGGGTATAATATCTGTCGATACCTTTCCAGCGGGTATAGTCTGGAATGATATCATTGTGTCACATCCGTAATTGAGTATGCATTTGTTTCATTACAGCATGGCTATGTTTAATGATTAATTCAATAATGTTAAGACATTGTATGATGTTGTTATTTGTTTCCGTTACGATTCGTTGGTTATCTGTGCAGTTATTTCCGTTATGATTCCGTTTTGTGAAATTTAGTTTCGTTGACTGCTCGGATTAAACCACATATGTGTGAAAGTTATTTTGGATATGAAAGAATATTATTTTTCGTCACATTATGAAAAATGATGTTTTTGACATTTTATCAAATGTTTATTATGCTTACTATAAAATGCTGCAACTTACCTTTACCTGTAATGTGACATATTACAGATGAAGTTGAAGACTTAGATGATGCGGAGGATATTTAGATATGAAATGCAAGTTTAATTATGTTGAGAATTTATGTTATGTTTGAGAACATGAATTATTATGTTTTAGTTTGATTTTGGTGTTTACGACTGATTTTGGTTTATTTGAAATTTTTATGGTTTTGTTATTGTGGTTGTAGTGATCTGGTAGATCACAGGGCACTATTTTTAAGAGGAGACTCTGCCCAAATTTTTCTAAGATAAAAGTCACGGGTAAAAAGTTATTAAGTCAAACATCCGATAAGAATAAAAACGTTTCCGCTAAACAAAAGTTCAAAGTGATATTAAGTTTTTGAATTGAGTGTAGCCTTGTGTTCAAGCAATTGAACACGGCGGGCGACCCGTCTGGGCGGGCCGTCACAATACTGCTCACATGAGAGCATCGAATAAGTATACGTGTATCCAATGTATAAAGTATCATGCTCAATACCGTCACTGGTACTTCGATCCCTGGAATCACCTCCATTCCATAGCTCGGGCTCAACTCCAAAGTCATCGATGTACCTAATCACCTGTCCCAACAGAGACAACCCCCACACGGGGTGAGCATACCAATCCCAAATCCAATAATCACAATAATACAATTCATAATTTACAACAATGTAAATGCTACGAAATACAAAAATGCTCCCTGGATGGTATCATCCTCATCAGGGATTCCCTGTACTGAAACCATCAAATTCCCAAATGCCAGTTAATCATTACATTGATTAACAAATCCATTGCTATATACCAATATCATAATCAATAATACCTATTAGTCCGAACTTTATCGATGAGATTTTAAAGATGACAAAACATATCAGACCGGATCGAGAGAAATCAGACTGACCAAATCGATCGCCCAAAACAGATCAAGCTGATAAGATGACAAAGCATATCAGACCGGATCTAGGGTAATCAGACTGACCAGATCGATAGCTCAAAACAGAACAAGCTGATAAGGCATATCACATATCAGACCGGATCGATAGATATCAGACTGACTAGATCGAAGCTTCCGATCGATCTCAATCTTTATCAGATCAGAGCAGTCAATGATGCATAAAGAGTAGCTCTTCAGTCCGAATCATTAACGTCTATTTATTGTAGCATTTAATGTCGCAATTAATGCTACAAAGGACCAAAGACTGAAGATTACCATAAAAGGTAAGAAGACAAAGAAAAGCTTACCTGACAGTCGCCGAAAGCATGAACCAGAACGGCAAGTATCTGAAGAAGAAGACTGTAGCTTACTCAGAGATTAAGAAGAGTCAAGAGTTGCACATTAAGGGAAATAATGTCGTTGGTACATGCAACTATAAAAGGATGCAACAACAATACAGATATATATAAGACTCTCGCTGATCAATAAAAAAAACAGCACAAGCGTTCAAGCTCAGAATCTCTCGAGCTGAAATTATTCTTAAGCACGATTACATTGTAATATTTGATAATTTAGGATCACTATGCGCATCTTGTGTATTCTGTATTGAAAAATAGAAGTGAGAAACAAATTGTAACTGTCAGACAGAGAGTGTCTGAACAGATCTAGTGACTAGGAGTTTCAGTCTGGTAGTGAGGTAAATCCAGCTGAATCGGGTTTGTACAACAGGATTGTATAAATCAAAGTCTTCTAGTAGAAACCTTCCTTAATTGGAAGAAGGGGAGACGTAGAAGGATTACACCACCTTCGAACTTCCAGAAACATATCATGTGTCTTATCTTTCTGCACTCGTTCTTTCATTCAAGCCATCGAGCCGTTCTTACAAATATAAAAACAGACCGTTCCGCACTTATACATTCAGTGGTCTGTTCTATAAAAGAGTTGATTAAGAAACAGATTTCTTTCACATCCGAAAGAAATCACAAGGGATTAAATTTTACAAGGAGTGTTCATTCACCCCCCCCCCCCCGCAAAACACTCCGGACCGATCCTAATAAGTGGTATCAGAGCAGGTTATCTTAATCAGCACAAAGACACTTGAGCTGATGGCATCATTCAACAAAATTCCTATGTTCTCAAAAGAAGACTATGATGACTGGAGAATCAGAATGCAAGCTCATCTGGCAGCTCAGGATGACGATATGTGTTTCGTCATCACTGATGGACCAATGAAGATTCTGAAAGTCAATACAGCAGTAGCCATTACTGGTGGAGAACCACAAATGGTAGAGAAGGACAGATCCCTCTGGACGAATGAGGAAAGAAAGAAAGCAAATCTCGACAACGTTGCCAAAGACATCTTGTTCAAGACATTGGACAAGAACATGTTCAGCAAAATCAAAATGTGCTCTACTGCCAAAGAAATTTGGGAGAAGATAGCAAAGCTATGTGAAGGCAACGACCAGACCAAAGAAAACAAGCTGACTGTTGCTCTTCAAAGATTTGAGAGCATAAAGATGAAGAGTGGAGAAACTCTAAATGAGTTTGATGAAAGAGTCACTGGTATCATTATTGAACTGAATGGTCTGGGTAAGGAATACTCAAACAGAGAGATCGCTCTGAAAGTTATGAGAGCCCTGCCAAAAGAATGGGATGTTAAGACCATTGCAATGAGGGAGTCCAAAGATCTGAACAAGGTTGAACTTCATGATCTGTTCGCAGATCTTAAAGCATATGAGTTCGAACTGATAAGCAGAGGTGAAGCAGAGCCATTCATCTCTCAACCAAACAAAGCACTGGCAGCTATTCCAGACCAGATCGCCTCCATATCAGATCGATCTATCGAACAGATAAGTAATGATGCTATGTCATTATTTATCAAGAAATTTGGTAAATTCATGTCTAAAAATAAGAGGAATTTTAAACCCTCTCATTATAAATCAAGAAAGGACGATGCTGTTAATGATCAGGCTTGCTACAATTGTGGTAAGACCGAACATTTCATTGCAGATTGCACCAGACCGAAGAAATAAGAACGGAAGGAGAAGCATCACGATGAAAGGAAAAAGAAGCACTACAAAGACCGCAAAAATCATGGAAAGTCCCAAAAGGTCCTAGTAGCTGAAGAAGGAAACAACAAGTGGGCTCAGACTGACTCCGATTCAGAAAGCTCCGAATATTCTTACAGCGAAAGCGAAGAAGATATTCAATGTCTAATGGCAGACGAAGAGATGAGTCAGACAGACGAGGTATTTGATTTTGACTCAAATGAATTTACACGTGAAGAGCTCATGTCCGCACTGCAAGACATGGCTAATGATTATAGGATCTTAGCTGATTCATTTGAGAAAAATAAAGCTAAAGTCAATGATCAAATGGATGAGCACAACAAACCAAGCTGCTCTGAGCAGAGTGAGTGCAACAATCTCCAGATCGAGCTGAATAAGCTGAAAATCTCCTATGATCAGCTCCATGAAGAAAATAAGAGAATTAGCACACAAAATGCTAAGCTTTCTCATATATTCAAAACATGGACAAAATCCAGAACATCTTTGGAAGAATTACAAGAGGTACAAAGAAACGTTGGTGATTTCACCGGCATAGGCTTTGACACCAAAGAATCCACCAAAGATGAATCTGAACTGTTGCTGGTAAAGAACAAAATCAAACAAATGACATTTGTTAAATCCAGCACAGTATATGAGACTGAAGCACCTACGATTCAAACGGGAGTCTCTTTCGTGAATCAAGGTTTGAGAAATAGGATTGGGTTATGTTTGATGACAGGTACAGAAGAATCTTGCATCAGACTGGTACTTGGACAGCGGGTGTTCTCGTCACATGACTGGAAACATCGAGCTGCTGTCTGAAGTTACAGAATGTACTGGACCCAAGATCATTTTCGGGGATAACTCAAAGGGTAAGACCGTGGGCAAGGGTAAGATTGTCCATGGTAACATTATTATCAATGATGTGCTGTTAGTTGAAAATCTGTGCTATAATCTGATTAGTATAAGTCAACTTTGTGATAATGGTTATGCTGTAGAATTTCACACACTTGCACTGTTAAATCGTCAGATGGTATGACCATGCTTGTAGGAATCAGAAATGGAAATACATATAAGATTAACTGGAATCATGCTGAACCTGATAATCCTACTTGCTTCATCGCTAACAATGATAATAAACACTGGCTATGGCATAAACGCTTGAATCATATCAATTTTAAGACTAGCCTGTGTAAACATGAATTAGTTATCGGTCTGCCCAAGATCGATTTTGCTAAGGATAAGATCTGCGAAGCTTGCCAAATGGGCAAACAGATCAGATCATCCTTCAAAAACAAAAATGCCAAATCCTCATCCTGTTGTTTAGAACTATTGCATATGGACTTGTTTGGTCCTATACCAATAACAAGTTTAGGGGGAATGCGGTATACTCTTGTTGTTATTGATGATTACTCACGCTTTACATGGACTATATTTTTGAGCAGTAAAGATCAGACCGGTCCGAAGTTGATCAAGCTGCTGAAACGCACTCAGAATGAGAAATCATCCAGCATAGACAGGATTCGAAGTGACAAAGGCACTGAGTTTTCAAATCAGAATCTTGAATCCATTCTAGAAGATCATGGAATTAAGCATGAGTTTTCAGCCGCTCGAACTCCTCAACAGAATGGAGTTGCAGAACGAAGAAACAGAACGCTCAAAGAAGCAGCAAGAACAATGCTTGCTAATTCTGGAATTTCACAAAAGTTCTGGGCAGAAGCTGTAAATACTGCATGCTACACTCAAAATCGGTCTATGATTAACAAGAAGCTGAATCTAACTCCATATGAAATATGGACTGGTAACAGACCATCTGTTTCTCACCTTCATGTATTTGGCTGTAAATGCTTCGTTCACAACAATGGTAAGAATCATCTTACAGCATTTGAAGCTAAGCCAGATAATGGAATATTCTTAGAATATTCATCAACTAGCAAAGCTTATCGAGTTTTTAATAATCGAACCTTAACTGTAGAAGAATCAGTTCATGTAGTGTTTGATGAATCTTTGTGTGTTGAGGGTAACAAAGAATCAATTCAAAATCAGATGGAAAACATCCATCTCGAAGCTAACAGTGATGATGAGATTGTAGCTAACAGGTCAAGAGACAATCCACTAGAACCTGAAGTGCCAGCCAGATCGGATCAAGGCAATGAAGCTTCTTCAGATCAAGCTAATCCGGATGATCCAAACTCTCATATCAAAGCAGATGCTGATCATACCGCTACTACTACTCATCCGGCTGGATCAGACAATCCAGAGTCAAGCTATCGATGGACTAAGAGGCATCCACCTAATCTAGTGATTGGAAGTCCCTCTGCACCGATTAGAACCAGAGGACGGATGATGGATGAGTTCATTCATGCTGCCTTCATTCTCAACTCTGGAACCTAAGAAGATCGATGAAGCTCTGACTGATTTCAACTGGATTAAGGCCATGCAAGAAGAGCTTAATCAATTCGAACAAAATCAAGTTTGGAGTCTAACCCCCAGACCAAGCGATCTGCCTGTTATTGGAACCAGATGGGTTTTCAGAAACAAGCTGGACGCAGATGGAACTGTGGTTAGAAACAAGGCCAGACTGGTGGCACAAGGATTCCGACAAGAAGAAGGAATTGACTTCGATGAATCATTTGCACCAGTCGCCAGACTTGAAGCAATCAGAATCTTTCTTGCATATGCTGCCTTTAATGACTTCAAGGTATATCAGATGGACGTCAAGAGCGCCTTTCTTAATGGTTAGCTTCAGGAGGAAGTTTACATTGAGCAACCTCCTGGATTTCAGAACCACTCATTCCCTAATCATGTATACCTACTGAATAAAGCAGTATATGGTCTGAAACAAGCACCAAGAGCCTGGTATGACACTCTATCTCAATTTTTGCTGAACCATGATTTTTAGATCGGCTCAGTAGATAAAACTCTCTTTAAATTTATTAAGGGGGAACATACCCTGTTAGTTCAGATTTATGTTGATGATATAATCTTTGGGTCAACTAACCCCAAATTATGCTAGAAATTTTCCAAGTTGATGCAGGGACAGTTTGAGATGAGCATTGATGGGAGAACTCTCATTCTTTTTGGGTCTCCAAGTCAAACAGCTCAGCAATGGTATTTTCATCAACCAAACCAAGTATACCAAAGAGCTGCTTAAGAGATTCGGAATGGAAACATGCTCAACTGCATCCACTCTAATGAGTCCTACAATCAAGTTAGACAAAGACGAAGGGGGAACGGTAGTCGAAGTGACTATGTATAGAGGACTAATCGGATCGCTCTTATATCTTACAGATAGCCGGCCTGATATTATGTTCTCAGTCTGTATGTGCGCCAGATTTCAGTCAGAACCAAAGCAATCACATTTTATTGCTGCTAAGCGTATTCTGAAATACTTGAAAGGATCTCAGAACGTTGGTTTTTGGTACTCCAAAGATTCTAACTTCAGCTTGATCGGATATTCAGACGCAGACTACGCTGGCTGTAAGATTGATCGTAAAAGCACCAGTGGAACATGTCAATTTCTAGGTGAAAGATTGATCTCTTGGTTCAGTAAGAAGTAAACATCAATTGCCACATCTACAGCTGAAGCAGAATATCTTACCGCTGGAAGATGTTGCGCTCAAATGCTCTGGATTCAACACCAGCTCAAAGACTATGGCATCCAAGCTGTTGACTCTCCAATATTTTGCGACAACACAAGTGCAATCGCTATAACATATAATCCAGTTCTGCACTCTCGAACAAAGCATATTGATATAAGACCTCATTTTATTCGAGATCATGTTGGCAAAAAGGAGATTCGGATCGAGCACATCTCAACAGAGCAGCAAGCAGTAGACATCTTCACCAAACCGCTCCCTGAGGCTAAGTTTAATTATTTCCGTCAAATTCTTGGTTTAATTGACTTATCTTGATAGTTTAGATGTTTTCTTCTTTTCGCGTTTAAAGATGTTTGTTGGCACAGATCGATAATACAATGTTCAGAAAGACACAGACCGGTCCGAACTTTCAGACCGATCTATGTCAATCTGATGTTATCCTATGATCTGTCTGGACAATAAATCCTTTATTTTGTATTTATTTAAAACAAAAACGGCCCGGACTGATTGCAAATTTTAACCGCCTTATCTTTCTTTTATCCTGACCGTTTATTTTGAATTATTTAATTATCAGTCTTCGAGATAAAGACACATGTCTTCTCTCTCTTATTTAGCGGGCTGAACATTTCATTTTCATTCACTTTTTACCATTTACCGCTGTCTGCTTCTAACTCTCTCATAACCTCTCAAAACTCTTCGTATATTCTTCCATTTTACTCCAATGGCTACCATAACTCACAACTCTCTCTCCGTTGAGTTCAATGATATTTACAGGGCTGAAGATGCAGAGATGGTCTCCATTTTCCGAGCTTTGGAATCGTCTGGATTACGGAATTTTCTGGAGTGTGGCACGGTGGTTTACGAATCAGAGATTCGTGAAATGTTTGCCAATGTTGTATCCCAGAAGACATCTATCTCCACCTCTGTAAAGGGCAAAACATTTGAAATCTCGCCGATGACGCTGGCCAAGACCTTTGGTCTTCCCAACTCCGGACTGACTGAGTTTGGGCAGATTCCTCAAGCTTCTCTCACAACTCTTCAGGGGAAGATTTCTATATTTGGCCACGGCCTGCAGCCCTCATTCAAAAAGAAGGAAATGCTCTTTCATTTCAAGGTGCTGTGCGAAATTGTGGGCAAGCCATTATTGGGCAAAGCTGGAAGTTTTGACGCCGTCACTGCTGAGAAGTTCATGGCCATGGCTGCTATTGTTTCCGGACAGAAGATGAACTGGTCCGTGATTCTATTTGGAGTCCTGATGGAAACAGTGATTGCCTCCAAACAGGCCGTCTGCTTTGTTGTTCCTCTCAGCAAGCTACTGGAAACTTTGGACATTGAGCTGGGAAAGCAGTCTGCTCTGAGTCCTTTCAAAATTCTCAACTCCAAAGGGCTAGCACTGCTGAAGTCCAAGAGTGCTCCACCTACCCCTACCAATCTGGTGGCAGTCAAGATTGAGAAGGGAGAAGAACAGGCTGTTGCTCGCCAACCTCGGGTCAAGCGAAAGTTAACTATCCAGACTGACTCTGAAGAAACTCAGTCTGCTCCCTCGCCACCAGCCAAGCCCCTTCCCAAGAAGCCAAGAAGCCAAGAACCCAGATTACCAAACCAATCAAAACTCTACCTCTCAAAACACTACCCATATTGCCTCCAACAAAAGCCACCCCTGCACCCCAACCTACAACCCAAATTTCAACCACTTCAACCACTGCACCCAAAGTAACCATCCGAGTCCCCTCTGCCATTCCCGTGGTCAAAGGGATTGTTATCACTGAGTTGGGAGACTATACCCAATCAGGGATCAAGTCCCCTTCCTCCACCGGCAAGGGCAAAGTCATTCTCTCCAAACCACTCTCCTCTAAGCCCAAATCTGCAGCGCAGACAGCAATTGACATTGCTATGGAGGACGTTGAAGAGAAAGTGAAGGAGCTCATTGTGGTTTTTGATGAGTACGTCGAGTACAGAACGATAAACCACATTGAGATGTTCTTCGGCAAACTCAGACGCCTTCAGAAAATGGAAGAAGAAGTTCTGAAGGGGACATAGACCGATGATGTTCGGATTGCTGTGCAGCGCAAAGAGCTATTTAAGGCCAATCAAAGATTCAGACTGGCGACTCTGCTCTTAGATGCTAAGAAAGCGAACTTCGATCCGAATGCTCCAACTGCTAGAGATGATGGGGCTGTTATTGCTCAATTAGGGATGGATATTCATGCTCTCCATTTATCTGTCCGATTTCAACGACAGAAAATCAGCATATCCACTCCAGTAACCAGCCCGGATCATCCCTCTGCAAGCAAGACTCTGGCAGAACCTTTCATTGAGGTTATTCCCTCTGGAGAAGCAGACCAGACTGCAGATCGGGCAGCAGATCAGACAATAGATCGCGCAGCAGATCAGACAGCAGATCGCGCAGCAGATCAGACTGCAGAACTAGTAGCCGCTCAGACAGCGGAGCAGCCATTGCCTAATGCTCCGTCTGCTACAGAAGATGAACCATTGAATGTCTTTTTGGACTCTCCAACAACATCTATTCCTTTGGGATCATCAGTCTCCCACATTCAAATCAGTCCAACCGCAGAACTTGCAACAGTTGGCGCACCAGAGTTCGTCGATCCGGATCTGGTGGTGTCCACAGTTGTTGCAGCTCTACAAATTGAGGAGCCCTCCAGACCCAGCACTCCTCCAGTCCAATTAGATGAAGATATGGCTTTCATACAAGTATTTTCTTCGGCTCTGGTCACCTTGATCCGGTCCGAAAGTCACCAAGCTGTTGTATCTTCAATTATACCGATTGCTGAAGAAGATGATCATGCATTGTCATCATCAGATCACTCTCCAAGCCGACTATCTGATGCACCTCCATCCCTGGCAAGGACCCTTCAGCACTTATCTGACAACTGCCTGTCACTCTCTCAACGTGTTATAGAAGTTCATCAAGGTCAGAGGCTTACAGCTTTGGACTTTGATTCATTCAAAGAGAAGATGACAGCCAGTCATCATCTGTTCTCTCAGCAAGCTTCCTATAAAAATAGCCTGAGAAAAGATCAGATCGAGCTGGCCACTGAAGTTAGAGCATCCGTCGCCAATTCCCTCCGCGCTCAAGACGTTCGTCTTGACGCTATCAGATCTGAGCTAGCACAAGTTGTAGATTTTCTCCAAGAGATTGCTGCCGACAAAAAGGGGGAAAAGAAAAAAGACTTGAAGCCGCATCAGTCTCAGTCTTCAAGAAAATAGATTGCTTAAATATTCAGACTGTATGTGATATCCCCGAAATGATTAATTGTAATTTGGGCAATATTGAAATTATATGATTAATTATGGTGGTAATTAATTATGTACTGGATTTATTTATTGTGTTGAAATGCTAGTCACATGGTAGGCGTGACCGGGAATGCATTTCGGGGTGCATGTGATGTATGTTGGTTAATTGAGTGTTTTAATGACTTACATGTGTTGGTAGTCATTTATTGGTAAAACATGCATTTATTTGAGATTGTGGAGCATTGTGATGTAATGCCTTTTAAATATCATGTTGGGATATTTAATACATCATGTTAGTTGTGGGGAGTCAATTTGACTTACTTTAAAACCTCTACCCCACCTTTACCAAATCACTTTACTAAATTTCCCCAAAATCATTCCTCAAACCCTTCCTCCTCTCATTTTCGTTTTTGACCAAAGAGGTGGAGAGAAATCCTTCCAAAAACCTTGATTTGTGGAGTTTATTGGGAGATTTGGAGTCCCCAAGAGGTATGGATACCTCATTGTTGTTTTTGTAGTGTTTGATTTGAGTTTGAAATGGTTTTGAAAGGGTTTTGAAATGGGTTTGTTTGAGTTGGTGTTATTTTTGGGTGAGTGTTAGATTTATGGTTGTATGAGGAGGTTTATTGAAGATTTTTAGTGATTTGGTATGGTTGGTGTTTTCATGTTTGAGTTTGTTTGAGTTGGGGAAGGAGAAGGATGAATAGTGCCCAAAAATCGGGTGTGCAGGACTCGGCGATCGATCGGCACTTTCCACCGATCGATCGCGAGCTGCAAGGGTGAAGGCAGTAGCCTTCAGCGATCGATCGCGAGTTTGGCGCGATCGATCGGCGAGGTCGCGATCGATCGGCCCAAACTCGGCGATCGATCGCAAATTGGAAAATTTTGTTGGATGAGGCAGTGTGATCTCGCGATCGATCGGGGCTTCATGGAGATCGATCGCGAGACACCAAAATGGGTGTTTTTGATTATTTTTGTGGGATTTTTGGTATTGGACTATTATTGGGTTCTAATATTGATTTGTGTGAATATGTAGAACCATCCCAGGTGGCAACTCAGCCAAGGAAGTGAAGTCCTACCACATCCTACATTTTGGAAAGGTACGTAGAAGACGTACGAGCACCCAATGGTACATGTATCTAATATACTCATTGTTTATGCATTGTGGATGCGAGTATATGTGGAATTATGCATTGTGGATGCAAATACATGTTGAATTATGCATGATGATTGTATATGCATATGATGGTTATTGGTGCACATCCCATGAGTCGTGGTCATCCCTTGATGATTTTAATGCTTGCCGCTATTTGATTTGTTGCCGCTAAATGTGAAGCGAGCGGTGGGAGCGCCGCATGTCACGTTTGAGCATGGTTATCATATAGGGCGAGGAAAGAATATTTGCCGCTCAATGTGAAGCGAGGGGTGGGAGCGCCGCATGTCCATTGAAGCGAGGTTATTCTATGCCGCCTATATGTAAATAAGCGAGGGGCATTAAAATACATTGTGATGGACAGACTAGGGATTGGTGATTGGTATTTGGTGTTGATGAGATGGTATTATGTCATGACATGTGTGGACCATTAAATAATCTATTGATTATACTCATGAGTTATGGTACAGGGACAACCAAACTGGAAGCGTTTGAAATGCATGGGAAAACAGGAAGTGTTTTATTGTGATTTATGCATTTACGCTTTATATTCATATTGTGTTGAATATGAATGTTATCATTGCTCATGTTTGGGGGTTGTCCTTGTAGGTACTTTTGGCATGATAACAAGGGGCTAAAGCGGGTTGAGGCGGTGAGCTTGTGAAGAACACTTTTGGTAGATGAAGGACAGGATTACTTTTGTATAGTGTCTACTCTAGGAGTAGTGTAAAGCTATAGTAAATACATTCATTTGATTGGGAATGTAACTAATCCATTTGATAGTCCTTATTTTTGGCATGTAATTCTTAAAGCTCATAGTCTCAACACGATCATTTTACTCTGATAATTTATGTTAGCTCTAATTATGCCTTTAATCCGCACTTAAGGAACTAGGGTCCTTACACTGTCTGTATGCAAGATTGTTGGTGATCAATAAAGAAATCTTTCTTTGTTAAGTCCTTGTTCATTTATTTTGAACTAAAATAAAAGGCTTAATAATAAAAGGCTTAATCGATCCAACTTAATAATGTTCATTTATTTTGAACAAGAAGAAGTAATCGATCCGAAAGTATACGCTTCAGAGTTCTTAACAGACTGGTTAAAAAGACTTAGAAGCTAGGTTTTGTCATCATCAAAAAGGGGGAATTTGTTAGTTCCGAACTTTATCGATGAGATTTTAAAGATGACAAAATATATCAGACCGGATCGAGAGAAATCAGACTGACCAGATCGATCACCCAAAACAGATCAAGCTGATAAGATGACAAAGCATATCAGACCGGATCGAGGGTAATCAGACTGACCAGATCGATAGCTCAAAACAGAACAAGCTGATAAGGCATATCACATATAAGACCAGATCGATAGATATCAGACTGACTAGATCGAAGCTTCAAATCGATCTCAATCTTTATCAGATCAGAGCAGTCAAGGATGCATAAAGAGTAGCTCTTCAGTCCGAATCATTAACGGCTATTTATTGTAGCATTTAATGTCGCAATTAATGCTACAAAGGACCAAACACTGAAGATTACCATAAAAGGTAAGAAGACAAAGAAGAGCTTACCTGACAGTCGCCGAAAGCATGAACCAGAACGGCAAGTATCCTGAAGAAGAAGACTGTAGCTTACTCAGAGATTAAGCAGAGTCAAGAGTTGCACATTAAGGGAAATAATGTCGTTGGTACATGCAACTATAAAAGGATGCAACAACAATACAGATATATACAAGACTCTCGCTGATCAATCAAAAAAACAGCACAAGCGTTCAAACTCAGAATCTCTCGAGCTGAAATTATTCTTAAGCACGATTACATTGTAATATTTGATCATTTAGGATCACTGTGCGCATCTTGTGTATTCTGTATTGAAAAATAGAAGTGAGAAACAAATTGTAACTGTCAGACAGAGAGTGTCTGAACAGATCGAGTGACTAGGAGTGCCAGTCTGGTAGTGAGGTAAATCCAGCTGAATCGGGTTTGTACAACAGGATTGTATAAATCAAAGTCTTCTAGTAGAAACCTTCCTTAATTGGAAGAAGGGGAGATGTAGAAGGATTACACCACCTTCGAACTTCCAGAAACATATCCTGTGTCTTATCTTTCTGCACTCGTTCTTTCATTCAAGTCATCGAGCCGTTCTTACAAATATAAAAACAGACCGTTCCGCACTTATACATTCAGTGGTCTGTTCTATAAAAGAGTTGATTAAGAAACAGATTTCTTTCACTAATCCAAAAGAAATCACAAGGGAGTAAATTTTACAAGGAGTGTTCATTCACCCCCCCTCTAAACACTCTGGACCGATCCTAACAATACCAAATCATTAAACAATGATTACAGATATTCCAAATACCTCACTTATGGTTCCATAGTTCTATTCCATTGCTCACTCTACAATAGCGGCATTTCGTTCTCACGCATGCTCAACAGCAGTGGCGTCATAACCGATGTTCGCTCAAGGCGACAACATCCAATCATTGCTCACTCAAAAGCGGCACCATATAAATCCCAATGCATATATATACAATTGTAGCAATTACCATAAACCATGCATTTCAATATCCGTTTATTGCTAATACCTTATATCATGCATTTCCATACACATTCATTGCAATACAGTGTACCAAGCACTCAACAATTGCAATTATATTAAAGGGCTATGCTCGTACGTCATACGTACCTTATATTCCCATAGTTCGACTCCAAACTTGCCTTGGTCCCGTGACCGATGGATTATGCGCTAAACACGATTAATAACTCACAATTATTTATGAGCACACAACATACCAAAGCATGAATCAAACTGCCAAATACATCATAGATGTACCCATACAATCTCCTAAAATTTTAAGGAGATTTTGTTTTTAAAAAAGTTATTGTTCATCCCTACCGATGGATAGGTAACATCTAACGATCCATCGATAGAACCCAGATTTTTCATTTTTGGCTACGGCATTCGACTGATCGATCGGTAACTCCTACCGATCAATCGGTAGAACCCTGAAACTCGAAAATCACCATTTTAGCACCTCAAATCCTTCCCCAAACTCATACCAACACTTACCAACAACCACAACCTAAGTCACATAATCCTCCTACCCCCCTCCACGTACTGGCGCTCCGGCCGCGAACTGGAAAACTCGGTGCGCGTGCGGCGCATTAAGGCGACTTAAAAATTTCTAGTTCGCGCTTTAAGAATTTATAGTTCGCGCACTAAGATTTTATAAATCGCGCACTAAGATTTCCTAATTCGCGCATTAAGATTTACTAAGTCGCACACTAAGTTACTAAGTCTTGTTAATCCTCCTTAATTCTCCGATTTTTTTTTTTTGTAATTATAAACAAAATTCTTCGATTTTGGGTTTAGATGAATTTTTATGGTTTCTAGGTATTTTGGGTTGGTAAGAAAATTATATTATATGGTAAATAGATAGATAATGAATCATGAAAAGACATAATAACATATGAAAGATTAAAATATGTGATAAAAGAAAGTATGATAAATATATGATTTTTTAACATTTTTACGAAGTAAATAATAATAAATTTGATATCTTAGTTTTTTGCATGAAAACTAATAGAATGAATAAAATTTTATTTTTATTGAGTTAATTTAAATGTTTATATTAGTCATTTCATAAAGTAATAATATAAATCTCCGGAAATAATATGAGTCATTTTTAATAAATTCATACTATTACCAAACATGTTGAAATAAATATGAACAATTTGTTTCATTTTTCAAATTCGTTATTTTATATCTTAAAATAAAAAAAAAACTTTAATACTTCATTTTTATTTCTACAATATATTTTTCGGAGAATTCTTACTTGCGAACGATCAAATACAAGATTCAAATTACGTTGTATCACTGGCTATAACATTTTTGCAAAACTGCAAATGTTAGACTCTTCAATAAAATCTAATTTTAATGTGTTTTAAGAATGGTAAAGCTGCAAACATCAAAGTTGTTAAGAACTTCATATTGTAAATTTGCAAATATATATATTTATTTATTTATTAATTTTTAATAGGCGCATTAAGGCGCACCCGCACTCAAATTTTTTGCAAATTGACGCACTCACGCATCCGCATCCGCATCCGCTCCCGATCAGACTTATGTGACTTAGACCACAACACTTCATAAACTCCATTAAAACCCGTAAAAACACTAAAAACACAACTTTGGATATTTACCAAAAAACCCAATTTCCAAACCCAACATAATTCTTAACCAAAATCCATCATACTACTATCAAATCGAAGATAAGGACGAGGTGAAGTTTAATACCTAATTTACTTCGAGAAATCCGGCTCCGAGATCGAGCCTTGCTCGATTCTTCCATGGGAGGAGAAAAGGAGGGTTTGGGGAAATTGGGGAAGAGGCGTGGAAGAGGAGAGAGAGGGAGGAGGGGAAAATGGTTACACACCGAGATGTGAACCGTGGGTCCCTGTCTGACACAATAGATACTGGAATCCCATGTAGTCTCACTATGTCTCGGACATACAACTGAGCCATCCTCAAGTATGTGTACATCATACAATATGGAATGAAGTGAGCTACCTTCGTCAGTCTGTCAATGATCACCCAAATGGCATCACAGCCCGAAGTAGTCCTCGGCAGGTGGGTCACAAAGTCCATAGATATGTGTTTCCACTTCCACTCCGGTATCTCTAAGCTCCTTAGCTCGCCACCGGGTCTCTGCCTCTCTGCCTTAACTTGCTGGCAGATCAAACATCTCTTGACAAAAGCGATCACATCACGCTTCATCCGCTTCCACCAGAACTGATCACATAAGTCCTTATACATTTTCCTTCCTCCTGGGTGGATGCTAAATCGGCTACTATGAGCCCGTTCCAAGATTCCTCTACGCAACTCCGGCGTATATGGAACTACCCATCGGTTACCGAGTCTCAAGGAACCATCCTCAGCCACTCTGAACTTTGATGGCTGCCCCTGAAGTGCCAATGACGACCATCTCTGAATCTCATCATCTGTCCTCTGAGCTCTCCTGATATTCTCATAGATATCTGGCTCAGCTAATAAGGTCGATACCCAAACCGGTGATGCGTCCACATCGAAGTCATAGCCCAGATGGCAACAAGAAGTCATCATAGCCGACAAATGCATGACATCCTCAGCAGTATTCCTCACCTTCCTACTCAAGGCGTCTGCTGTCAAATTGGCCTTCCCCGGATGGTACTCTATTTCACAGTCATAATCTTTAAGTAGGTCCATCCATCTCCTCTGACGCATATTCAATTCCGCCTGAGTAAACAAGAATTTCAGGTTCTTATGATCTGTATAAATGGTGAAGGAGGTACCATATAGATAATGCCTCCAAATCTTCAGGGCAAATATAATAGCTGCCAACTCCAAATTGTGGACTGGGTACCTAGCCTCATGCGGTTTCAACTGCCTTGATGCATAAGCTACCACGTGCTTATCTTGCATCAATACACATCCCAAGCCCTGAAGTGACGCGTCAGTATACAGAACAAACCTCTTATTCTCTGAGGGAATTACCAAAACAGGTGCCGTGGTCAACCGGTGTTTCAGTTCCTGGAAGCTCTGCTCGCAAGCCCCAGACCAATAAAACGGTACCCCTTTCTGAGTCAACTGAGTCAGTGGCTTAGCAATCTTAGAAAATCCTTCGACGAAGCGTCGATAATAGCCAGCCAAACCAAGGAAACTCCGAATCTCTGGTACAGAAGTGGGTGCAGCCCACTCCATCATAGCTTCAATCTTCCTGGGGTCCACAGAAATCCCACTGCTGGATATGACATGCCCCAGAAATACTACTCTACTCAACCAAAACTCACACTTGCTGAGCTTGGCATATAATTGGTGATCTCTGAGGATCTGGAGCACTGTCCTCAAGTGTTTCACGTGCTCTTCCTCGCTCCTGGAGTAGATGAGTATATCGTCAATAAATACGATGACGAACTGATCCAGATAGGGTTGGAACACCCGATTCATCAAGCTCATAAAGACAGCCGGGGTGTTCGTCACACCAAACGGCATCACTAAGAACTCGTAGTGTCCATACCGAGTCCGAAATGCTGTCTTCTGTACATCCTCCTCCCTGACCCGTATCTGGTGGTACCTGGATCTCAGATCAATCTTGCTATAAAGTCTGGTACCTTGCAACTGGTCAAACAGATCATCAATCCTTGGAAGAGGATACTTGTTCTTTACCGTAGCCTTATTCAGTTGCCGGTAATCGATGCACAACCGCATCGAGCCATCCTTCTTCTTTACAAAAAGAACTGGTGCGCCCCAAGGCGATACGCTAGGGCGTATATATCCTTTATCAAGTAGTTCATGCAACTGCTCCTTCAGTTCTCTTAATTCTGCCGGTGCCATTCGGTAAGGGGCACGAGAAATAGCGGATGTCCCCGGTAATAACTCAATCCCAAACTCGACTTCCCTAGTCGGTGGGAATCCTGGAATCTCCTCTGGGAACACATCAGCAAATTCCGCTACTACTGGTATGTCCTCAACTTTTAACTCCTTGCTTTTTCCCAACAGATCTACGGTATAAATGAGATAGCCCATATGTCCACGTTCCAACAGTTGGGACATTTTGATTGCCGAGATCAACGGAATCTTCGCACGAGAACCGTTGCCATAGAAAATCCACTGAACTCCCAAATGAGATCTGAACCGTACTGTCCTCTGTCGGCAATCCACTACTGCCTGATATCTGTTCAGAATGTCGATGCCCACAATGCAGTCGAAATCTGACATGCTCAGAACAATCAAATCTGCCTTCACCTCATTGCCCTCAAAATAAATGAGGCAGTCCATTAGAAACTGATCTGCAACAACTTTCTTTCCGGTGGGTGTCGAGACCAAGAGAGACGTGGGTAACGGAGACGTGCACATATGATGTCTCGCCACAAAGTCCACAGACACAAAGGAGTGTGAAGCACCTGTGTCTATCAAAATAAAGGCGGAATATGTAAATAATAGGCACGTACCAGCTATAACCTCCTCTGGAGCTGCATCGGCCTGCTTCCTGGTCAATGCATAGACCTGTCCCTGGGGTGGCCCCATCACCTGTCCTCCCCCCTGACGAGGTACCATCGGTGGCCTCTGCTGTACTGTCCCGGTAGAAAACCTCCCTCTGCCTCCTCTCAGATCTACCTGACCATCACCATTCTGACAAAACCGGGATATGTGGCCCATCTGGCCACATTTATAACAAGCAGTACAGTCTCGCATGTGATGCGGTCCTCCACAAAAATGGCACTTCACCACTCCACTCCTATTCACTTGAGTCTGCCCTCTGTTGTTAGGCGCACCGCCCCTCCTGTTATCCATTCTTCTCCCACCAAACCGAGAAGATGACGAGGAGGCCCCACGAGATTTAAATGATTCTCCTCGTGGCCTCAGATTGTTAGACATTGGCCTCGGCGGTGGGACTTGTGGGGGTGTAACGTCCGGGTAGGCGCCGACCCCGATCTCTGCTAGCTCCGCTCTGGTGAGGGCATCATCAAAAGAAGTGGGTTTGTTGGAAATAACCCGATCAAAAAGTTCCAGTCGCAGTCCCTTCATGAAATTCCTCATTTTGGCATGTCCATTGGTGGCAATATGTGGAACATATCTCAGTAACGAAGAGTACTGCGTGGCATAGTCGGACACTGTCATGCTTCCTTGTTTCAAACTTGCAAACTCATCCTCCTTCGTCTGTCTTGCTGCTGCCGAGAAGTACCGGTTCAGAAACCGGGTTCTGAAGAGCGTCCAATCAATCACTGCACATTGTGCTCTCTGTTCCATTACAGTGCTCCTCCACCACATTAAAGGTTTCTTTGCTAACTGGAACTCCGCTAGCCTCAGCCAAGCTGTAACAGCACAAGGAGCCGATACAAAAATCTGTTCAAGCCTTTCCAGCCACTCCTCAGCCTCCTCTCCGGACTCTGTTCCCTCAAACCGAGGTGGGTGATACGATAGAAACTGAGTCAAGCTAATCTCACCAGGTAGCAATAACTGAGCCACTGGTTCCATGCTTACAGCCGGTGGAGGTAGAGGGTTTGCCTGTCCAATACTTGCGTTTACGCTACCCACATCGCCCACCTCTTCATTGAGATTCATAGCCGCCATGCTGTAACACAAGGGTTAAAACAACTCCAAACAAGAATATATGTTATGCCGTTAGATAACAGGAATGATAATAAGCATGTTAGTATAACAGGATATACATCAATATGCACTACATGCATAAACATGCTTTAAATGTAAGCACCTAGTCAATCATGCTAAGGCTACCCTTCACTCGTTCCCGGGTTCTCTAACCACTGCTCTGATACCACTAATGTAAGGACCCTAGTCCTTAAGTGCGGACTAAAGGCGTAATTAAAAAAATTTCCTTGCATAAACAGAATATAAAGGTTGTGTCGATGCTCTGAGCCATTAAATTACAGTGCCAAAATAAAGTTCCAAAATGGATTAATTACATTCTCAAACTATGAATGTTAATCCTATAGTTTTAGACTACTCCTAGAGTAGGTACTATACAAAAGAATGTGCCTGCTACAAGAGCACTCCGCACTAGCTCACTGCACCAACTCGTCTGAGCCCGTCCGCCCAAAAATACCTACAGGAACAACCCCAAAACCATGAGCATGTATAAAATCATATACACAACGATATGACAGCAATTCAAATGCATAATTGTAAATATGATTCACTTCTTGTATGAAACACATTTAAAATGCTCCCTTGGGTTATCCCTGTACCAAATGATAATCAGTAGATTATATTACCAACAATGTATGTCATGACATGCACCGATTCCCATATGCTCCGTGTTCAATTTCCGAGTCTTATTATATCAGTGGCATAATACCCCTCGCGTTAACATGACAGCGGAAATACCCCTCGCTTAAGACAATACCAGCGGCACTAATATCCCTCGCTATAAATATGACAGCGGTCGTGTTCTTCGCTTCATATTAGCGGCAAATATTCTCTCATCGCTACGGTATGACAGCGGCAAGTATTCACATCGCTACGCCACTAGCAGCAAGTATTCTCCATTACTGGAATATAATTCCTGACTCACAATCACATGCAACAATGCATCCAATATACACATGCAACCAAAATGCATGACCAATCATGTATACAATCCATGATGTATAAACATTACCCCATATGTAACCACAATGCCTAATCAATTCCATGTGCACAACCATAGTGCAAAATCAATACAAAGCGTAATAAATACGTTTTACCGTCCGATGCTCGTACGTCTCACTACGTACCTTGGTTCCAAAAGTGGAGATATTGTGGAACTTTATCTCCTTTGTTGTGTGGCTACCTGGGATGGTTCTACACAATCACATGAATCCATATTAGAAACCCATAATTGAACCATTACCAAAAACATCAATATTTAGAACAAAATCCCAAAATTCACATTTATAAGCCTTCCGATCGATCGGCCCCAAGTCCCGATCGATCGCCAAGTGAAGGAAAACAGGCATCCAAGTACTGCCTCCGCCGATCGATCGAGAGTTTATCTCGATCGATCGAGATTACACTCACCGATCGATCGGGACAAAATCTCGATCGATCGGTAAGCTCATTCCTCGCCTTGGACAGACACTGCCTTGCTCGATCGATCGGACCCATTTTCCGATCGATCGAGACGCCCTGTTCCTGCGAGAAATTTCCTTAAATGAGCTTCCAACAACACCTACACTCATGAACCACTAAGATCAACCATCCAACACAAAATTTAACCACAAAACAACCTTAAAAGACATCTCCCATCATGACCAACAAGATGGACCAAGATCCATTCATTTAACCTAAAAAACAATCTATAAATCAACCAAAACTCAACAAGACTCTACCATAAAGGAAGCTTACCACTTGAGCTTCAAGTTTTTGGCAAGAAAACACAAAAACTCCTCCTTTTCAAAGCTCTCTCTTCTCCTCTTGGTTTAGAACGAAAATGGGAGCTCAAGGAGTGAATGGATGAGGTTTAGAGACAAATTCTGAGAGGGATGGGGGTGATGGGATGTAAAGCATGCAAGTTGCCCTCCTTTGTCATGCTATGAATTTAATTTTTCTTTAATGTGTAACAAATTACAAGCATGATATATAAAATACCTCTACAAGATATTTCAAAAGCATTTTACTACAATGCACCAAAATCACCATTTAAAAACATGCTTTAACAAAATACACAACCATAACATTTAAACCATTATAACACCCAAACACCCAACATGAATAACATGCTCCCTGAAATGCCCTACCGGGTCACGCCTACCGTGTGACAAGTATTTACCAAGATAATTAGTCCGGACCTAAAGTCTAATTATCACTATAATATCGCATAAACATAATTAATGCCTAAATTGCAATTAATTATTTCGGGGATATCACAGGATATGTTGCGTGCTTGTGTATTGGAGTTTGATAACTCATGGCAAGAGTCGTTGCTATTAGTGGAATTTTCGTACAATAACAGTTATCAAACTAGTATACAGATGGCACCATTTGAGGCATTATATGGGCGACGTTGTAGATCGCCATTATATTGGGATGATGTTGATCAGACAGCACTTCATGGACCAGAAATGCTACATGAAATGGAGGAAAAAGTGAAATTGATTAGATTGAAATTACAAGCTGCTCAGGATAGACATGCTGCTTATGCCAATAAGCGACGTAGACCACTTGAATTCCAAGTTGGTGATCGAGTATTCTTAAAAATTTCACCTTTTAACGATTTGGTAAGCGTGGAAAGTTGTCTCCACGATACGTTGGTCCCTATGAGGTGTTGCAACGTATTGGTACGTTGGCATATCGCTTAGCACTACCGCCAGAATTGAGTAGTATCCACGATGTGTTTCATGTTTCGCTGTTGAGGAAATATGAACCAGATCCAGGTCATGTATTACCACCATCTGAAGTACAATTAGATACAGACTTGTCGTATGTGGAACGACCAATACAGATTCTGGATAGAGCTGAGCGGACATTGCGTAACAAAGTGATTCCAATGGTAAAGGTACAGTGGGATCGACGGGGTGTCGAGGAGGCAACGTGGGAGACGGAGCAGCATATGATACATCAGTATCCTGAGTTGTTTACTGGTATGGTTTACAGTTTTTATGATATTGTTGGTAAGTGATTCATAGGATGTTGCATATATGATCTTATGGCAATAGGATTGGTGATTTGATGTGTATATGTATGCATGTTATATATATGCAATTTCGAGGACGAAATTCAATGAGTATGGGAGAAATATCATGCCTCGATATGACGTATACATGTGTACTATGATTATGGTGTAATTATGATTAATTACAGTACGATGTGGACTCGGATTCGGGTTGAACCGAGCATGACTAATGTTATGCATGAAAGAAATCTCATGTTGATATGAAAACTCAAAGAGAGTGAGATAAGAACATGAACATGTGATAGCGGGAAATATTAAGTTATAGTGGAAAAGAGACTTGAAATGCATCACATAGTTGAACCTTAATATGTCTTGCATTTAACATGACTTTGGGGAGAATGTGTATTTGCATTTGTGTTGCATTTAGAGGTGACAAGATATAGCTAAACATCAGATTCCATTCACACAATACACCTCAACTCACATAGTAATCTCTACACTTTCTCTCTAAGCCTCTTTGCATTGTTGTTGGAGTTGAACTTGCAAGAACAACAAGGAAGTGCATAATTTGGTAAGGAAAGTAGAAATTCATACTTTGTGATCATAATTGATGCATACATGTACTTAGTGTAACAACCTTGAAGTATGTGAGTTGGTGAAAGAATGATGGAATTCATATGTTAGTCAATTCAATGAACTAAGTGGTAATCTGTTGAAAACATGTTTAGTTCATGCTATATAGTTGTTTTATGATGTTGTGAGAGTATGCTTTGAGGTGAAAAAGGTACACCATGAAGATAAGCTCAAAAATCGCCATTGTTTGAAAATTTTGTTGTCGACCGATCGATCGCTAGGATCGTACCGATCGATGGGTAGAAACAGGGGAAGTAAGGCGGTTCAAGTACCGATCGATCACTGAAAGCAACCGATCGATCGCTCAAATGCCGTAGCATTTTAAAGAAATTCAGATTTTAGAGCGATCGATCGTTAGCTTTCGACCGACAGATCGCTAGGGTTGTCTGTTTGGACCGATTGATCGCTAGAGGGACCGATCGATCGGTAGACTTAAAATGTTATATTTTGGTAGCTTTTGATTTTGATGCCAATGATAACATGATAGATTATTGGCATTGTTGTAGCATCATCACAGGGAACAGGATAACGAGACAGTTAGACAGTGACGCTTACTTTATATCGTTGTGTCGCAGAACAGGTACGTTTTGACGTACGAGTATATGATATTGTTGTAATGATGATGTGAGCATGTTATCATATGATTAGTGGTATCATATGCATATGCATTCATGAGATTTATATGATTGAGATGGATGCCACGATAGATATGTAGTATATGATTTGGCTTAGATCGGTGCCACGATAGATATGGCAGTGTTGGGCATATGCTTTGGCTGGGATTGTTGCCACGATAGGTATACTACATATGCTTTGGCATGAGAGATATACGCCGGTTGGGTACATGCTCTGGTTGTTATACCATGTAAGGACGGTACTATGATATGAGCTGCTAATATGAAGATGTGAGGAGGTTTCACTTACATATTGAGCTGAGATAGGCATATCATATTGGTCTGGTTATAACAGGATTAGGATATGAGATGAGACATGTCATGACATAATTGCATTTGATGAAGCATGATACATGACAATCACATTTGATGTTTATAGTGCTTTATCGTTTATGTTTTATATTGATATCGCATTGGGATGGTTTTGTATCTATACTCATGTTGTGTGATTGTTTCTGTAGGGACTCATAGATGTGGGAAGACGGGATTGTGAGTCTATTCCGCTGCGAGCTGAACCACTACTTAGGAGTTATTTTGGTTTAGGTTGTTATGATGTATATATGATGTGTAGTTTGACATGGTTTTTGTCAACTTGTAACAACCTATATAACTAAACTCTTAATCAGTGTATGTTTACTTAATTCTTACTCACATATGTATAAATGAAACTGATACATAATGGATTAAGTAATGAGGTCCCCACATTAAACATACATCGTTACCAAAGTGACCACCAGTACACAACAGTGTACCTAAACTACATCTGGTTCCTATTTCCAAATCCATCTCCATCAAAGGAGTAGTCGCACCACATTGCAACACGGATCGGGCAACTCATCGCTACCGATCAACTCAAAACACATCTCTAAAGATGTCTACATCCATAAGTTCCAAGAAAATCACATCTTGGTCCAACACATCATCGAGACTCTACAAGGTCTCAAATTCCCGAAAGGACATGCAAAACAATCAATCGCATTCCCGTTTCACGTGCCAACCACGACACCCAACACATCGAAACATGGTCATCCCTCGTTTACCCTAGGATTCGACGATCCAAACACAGGGATGTTATCAAATTACTCAGAAATGAATTACCATGGCCTAAGATACGACAATCCCTCCTCAGGGGAAGTCAACCAACCCTCACGATCATTCATCAGAATGCACCGTGCCATCGAGATTTACCAATCTCAAGATGCCACAATCTGTCACCGGAGATTCATCTAACCAAGCATACTAATCCGATGCTCAACAAGGACTAAATAAAAGCTGGCATCCTTACACACACACTGGTACACATGCCTAAGTACCAATACAACCTGCATACTCAATGCGATCGACTCGGGTATCACCAATCATACCCAAAGTCCCATAACCAACTGTCAATCCCCAGCTATTCTCACCTCGCGGAGAATAAATGATTGACAGATCAACAACCAACGGTGTAATTCTAACATCAACACCACACAACCCGACTCATTAATCTCCCATAGATTCCCAACCGGTAGGTATATCAATACCGTCTTCCTCACAAGGAAAATGTCATGAACTCACGACCCTCCAACATCGAACTGTCGTTCGGAAAACCTAGATATATTTATATCAAAACATATCCCAGAACCAATAAATTACACAACTGGTCCAGTATAGTGCATCCATGCCACAATTATCAAAACGAAATCCGCATACATAACGTATACTCATTCTAACAATGCTCTATACTAATACCATAGTACTACACAATCTCGAGCATTCCCCCGGAGATGTCTCCTCGTACGTTTCTCAGAAATAAAAGCCATTACTTAGCCCAACACCAGTAATGTGTACCATGGCTGATTCACAATCAGCCCACGATAGATACCAGCTGTCTCCATGACAGTACAATCCAAATCTCTCCAAGAGATAAAATCAATATAGTAGTGTTACCCCCACTAACTATATCCCACGATTTTCCAATTGTGACTCCCGTTGCATTCTACATGCAAAGATGTTCAACCAGAGCTAACAACGACTTGTCGACACCCACGTTGGTACTCTCAACAGAATTGAGTTGTCCCAGAACAAGTCCCTTAACATTTGACGTATAAACCTCCCCGTGAGGTATTCCCTGCCTCAATCATCATGCCACTTAGAGACTACAAGAGTCTACCATAAACCCTCATCATATCACCTTACGATTCACCAAACTCGGTCCCAACGTGCAGTATAATGGCTCCAACAAACACACTATATCACTGCCACGATATCTGGCTAGCAAAGCGCTGCCTCCATAGGCTTACCAGCATGCCATATGTTCCATCCCGGTATGCCATACCGTTCCAAACCATTAGAGTAGTGGGTCATCACCCAATATTTCTCTAAAACACCAAAGCATAATGGACATCCCGGTGTCCTTGCTCAACCACGATGCAATCCTAAACCATTAGCACTTATTCCACACCCTCAGGGTGGGTGTGACCATGTCTACCACAATCACAACGACAAGCGAGTAGTTTCCTCAATGACTACTCTTACCACCAATCACTTGGCCTTAGCCATTCCAGCGAGTATACCCAAATGTATCACTACTCAAAAATATTTACCTCTATTACATGATGTGGTACACTCACTGGTACAATGCATCCAAGAATCCATCGAGCAAACCTGCTCGTCGTAATAGTCTCGTCAACCAGTGACGTAGACATCACATTGTGCTTACCATCGGCACTCAAACCATACGACTATACACACACGTCCAGACGTATTATTCATCAAAACGACGCTACACGTCTATATAGAACATCCGCTATGTCATCGTCATCCTGTGACGGTATATACCAACATATGACATCCAAAATAGCATCGTCAACTCGTGACGGTACATGTCAACACCTGACATTCACGATCTCACCGTCAAACACATGACAACATATAACAACACATGGTATCCACAATAATGCTAGTAAAATAGTAATACATCATACCTCATCTCTAACAAGATAACGGCATACCTGTATCCATCGTCCACCAGTTGTACGCAAGAGCACCCATCGCTCGTAGGCGGCATAATCCAGTGCTACGTACATAGTGATATAACCCATCGCTATAGAATCAGCGGCATGATCCCTCGCCATAGAGTCCGCGGCATAAAACATCGCTATAAATATCCGGCGGTATGAACCATCGCCAAATAGGTAGCGGAATGACCCATCGCTATATAATACCCGGTGGTATGAACCATCGCCATAGATGTAGCGGAATGTACCATCGCTATATAATATCTGGCGGCATGAACCATCGCCATAGAATAGCGGAATAAACCATCGCTATGAATATCTGGCGGCATAAACCATCGCCAATAGAATAGCGGAATGAACCATCGCTATGAATACCCGGCGGCGTAAACCATCGCCAATAGAATAGCGGAATGAACCATCGCTATGAATACCTGGCGGCATAAACCATCGCCAATAGAATAGCGGAATGAACCATCGCTATGAATACCCAGCGGTGTAAACCATCGCCAATACAATAGCGGAATGAACCATCGCTATGAATACCAGGCGGCGTAAACCATCGCCAATAGAATAGCGGAATGAACCATCGCTATGAATACCCGGCGGCATAAACCATCGCCAATAGAATAACGGAATGAACCATCGCTATGAATATCCGGTGGCATACACCATCGCCAATAGAATAGCCGATCCCTAGTCTTGTTACAATAGTGTATTTTAATGCACCTCGCTTGTCATGACCGCGGCACTAATACCCCTCTCTTCGACATCTTAGCGGCATAGAATAACCTCGCTCAAATGCGACATGCGGCAAAATCCTCGCTTCAACATTTGGCGGCAAATATTCTTTCCTCGCTACGATATGACAGCGGCAAGTATTCTATCATCGCGTCAAGTGACAATGGCAAAGCATTTAAAATCATCACTCATCCATAACAACGACTCATGGGATATTCACCAAGCATTCCATCTATACCTGCAACACAATGCATATTCCATATTCCAATATACATCACCATGAGTGTATTTTAATGCACCTGACTCAAATGTGACATGCGGCAACACACTCGCTTCAACATTTGGCGGCAAAGCATTAAAATCATCACTCCAATATATATACAACCCCAATGAGTGTATTTTAATGCACCTCGCTCAAATGCGACATGCGGCAATACCCTCGCTTCAACATTTGGCGGCAAAGCATTAAAATCATCACCCCGATATATATACAACCACAGTGCATAATCCATGTTGTATATAAAATGCAGGTTACCGTTTCGTGTCTTTCAACCCTGGCCTTAGCCCTTCATGTCATAGCGTCCCTACAGGAACAATCCCAAACCATGAGCATATAATAATAATCCATATTCACCACAATATGATTATAATGAGTAAATGGATAAATCATGAGTACAAAGTACTTCCTGTATCCCAATGCATTTCAAAATGCTCCCTCTGGTTGTCCTTGTGCCACAACTCACAACAACAGATTATATTATGATTCCATAGATGTCATGACATATAATTGTTCCACTATGATCACATATCATAAATGCACATAAGCAACATAGTTGTGTCACACAACACTAACTACTATCATGCATAAATATGTGCTGCCCATTCCAATCAGCATGTTTCCAGGCCCTCAATAGCCCCAAAGAGCAAACCTACTGCTCTGATACCACTAATGTAAGGACCCCCGTGCCCTTAACCCGTTATTAGTGTATTAACCCTCGTCATTAGTGTATACAATCATGTTATCAAGGGGAAAAAGATTACATGCAACTCTAGCATGAAATACCATCTATAAAATTCATTTACATTAATCGTGTAATGTCCAAACTTTCCCCAACATAATCCATAAACATAACATGCACCTTTCTTTCATACACTAACATGCTCTCAATTCATTTTGCAATTCATAATTAATTGCATGCAACACATAAATGAAAAGAGAAAGGCACTTGCCTTCTTTATACAATCCATATACACATAATACTGCTCACATGAGAGCATCGAATAAGTATACGTGTATCCATTGTATAAAGTATCATGCTCAATACCGTCACTGGTACTTCGATCCCTGTAATCACCTCCATTTCATAGCTCGGGCTCAACTCCAAAGTCATCGATGTACCTAATCACCTGTCCCAACAGAGACAGCCCCCACACGGGGTGAGCATACCAATATCTCAAATCCAATAATCACAATAATACAATTCATAATTTACAACAATGTAAATGCTATGAAATACAAAAATGCTCCCTGGATGGTATCATCCTCATCCGGGATTCCCTGTATTGTCCCTGTTCTCAAAATAACTGAAACCATCAAATTCCCAAATCCCAGTTAATCATTACATTGATTAACAAATCCATTGCTATATACCGATATCATAATCAATAATACCAAATCATTAAACAATGATTACAGATATTCCAAATACCTCACTTATGGTTCCATAGTTCTATTCCATTGCTCGCTCTAAAATAATGGCATTTCGTTCTCACGCATGCTCAACAGCAGTGGCGTCATAACCGATGTTCGCTCAAGGCGACAACATCCCAATCATTGCTCGCTCAAAAGCGGCACCATATAAATCCCAATGCATATATATACAATTGTAGCAATTATCATAAACCATGCATTTCAATATCCGTTTATTGTTAATACCATATATCATGCATTTCCATACACATTCATTGCAATACAATGTACCAAGTACTCAACAATTGCAATTATATTAAAGGGCTATGCTCGTACGTCATACGTACCTTATATTCCCATAGTTCGACTCCAAACTTGTCTTGGTCCCGTGACCGATGGATTATGCGCTAAACACGATTAATAACTCACAATTATTTATGAGCACACAACACATACCAAAGCATGAATCAAACTCCCAAATACAACATAGATGTACCCATACAATCTCCTAAAATTTTAAGGTGAAATTATTATTATTATTTTTTTTTTTAAAGTTACTGTTCATCCCTACCGATGGATCGGTAACTTCTACCGATCCATCGCTAGAACCCAGATTTCTCATTTTTGGCTACGACATTCGACCGATCGATCGGTAACTCCTACCGATCGATCGGTAGAACCCTGAAACTCGAAAATCACCATTTTAGAACCTCAAATCCTTCCCCAAACTCATACCAACACTTACCAACAACCACAACACTTCATAAACTCCATTAAAACCCATAAAAACACTAAAAACACAACTTTGGATTTTTACCAAAAAACCCAATTTCCAAACCCAACATAATTCTTAACCAAAATCCATCATACTACTATCAAATCGAATATAAGGAATTGGGGAAGTTTAATACCTGATTATCTTCGAGAAATCCGGCTCCTAGATCGAGCCTTGCTCGATTCTTCCATGGGAGGAGAAAAGGAGGGTTTGGGGAAATGGGGGAAGAGGCGTGGAAGAGGAGAGAGAGGGAGGAGGGGAAAATGGTTACACACCGAGCCCTCTTGGCATATATATAGTACCAAGTCTCAAAAATTCCAAGTCCTCCACAAATACATCATGATTCATTAAAAATCATCTGTTTTCAAAATCCATCTCTCTAACCTCAATTCCCATTACCAGTCCCAGTACAAAGTACTTCGGACCCCAGGTTCCACCAAGAACCAAATTCCAAGGTTATCACCATGATGAGGATACAATCTCATCCCTTGGATCCAACGACTCCAAAAACAGGATTTAAAATCCCCAGGAGTCCCAAAACCCCAATTAATACACAATTGCCACAGTTAAAATCCATTAAGGATTATTACCACACCGGGATTAGTAACAATAATTCCCGGGCATCACATTCTTCCCCTCTCTATTGTCTTGGTTTTGATAGGAATTTTGTGAATTTTGTTATGATTTGAAAGGGATTTAAGTTTGGGGTTTTTTGAGAATTTGTTAAATTGATGTATTTAGGGTTTTTATGTGCTTCAATGGAGTTTTTGATGTATTGTTGATGTTGGGGGTGTTGGTTTTGAGTTTGGGTTTGAAAAACACCATGGAAGTAAAAAACAAATTCGAAAAATCGTAGGTCGCGATCGATCGCGGATCATGCGCCGATCGATCGCGAAGTGGAAATTTTGGAAGGCGATGGACAGTTGGGGGGTCTGGGATCGATCGCGGGGTCTCGGCAATCGATCACGGAAGAGCTAAGTTTGGCACTGAGTTCTTGCGATCGATCGCGAGATGACTGGCGATCGATCACATCTCGTTATTATATATTGTTTTTTAAAATTTGTTAAAGTGTTGGGATTTTGGAAATGTATATTTATGGTAGATTTTCATGATGATTTCTACATTCCAATGGAACTATCACACATTAAAATGAGGTAGCATGAGTTGAACTTTAGTAAGATGTACTACTCGATCAGGTTAATTAATAACTCAATGAATATAGAATCAAATGGGATGCCTTGAGTAGGATACAGAGTTCAGTAATTGTGATTGGTCACGATATGAGGCATGCCAAATTTAGTAGGTAAATGATGACGTTGTTGGAAGTATTGCTTGAGTAATATTGAATTGACATTCAATATAGATACTTCATAAACCTCCAGAGATTAAGGATGATTAAATCACGCTGTCGACTTTAAGGTACGTAGTGACCTACGAGCATGTATGTGTATCATTAATTATGATTTATGATTCATACAATTATGGAAATTGGTTATGTGATAAAATCAATGAATTGAGAATTCATGTTAGAATTCTAAATATGGTTGTACGAGATGAATTACGATAGAATCATTACATGATATTATTGTGCATGATGAACTATTTTGATGCCTCTATTGAGCGTGTGTTGGTTATGGATTATGATACTGCCGCTAGTGGCCGATGGATAATGGTGTCACCGCTATTGAGCGAGCGATGTGAGATGAGGAGAATATAATATGATGAGATTGTGTGATTAGTTGATAATTGAAATATAAACGATTTCAGTAATTATAGTGGTGATAAATTGTTCATTTCAAGAGAACTAATGATTATGAATGCGAGTACAGTAAATAATTGTAAGGCCTCGTTACTAATTAATTATGATTAATCCCGATTAATGATGTTTAAGCAAACTCTGATATTTAGAAGTATAGACTTTAAATTATGGTATTCCGAACTACGACACGTTGAATATTAATATATATATATATATATATATATATATATATATATATATATATATATATATATATATATATATATATATATATTGTGATATCCCTGAAATAATTATGTGCATTTGTGCATTTATTTATGTTTATGTGATAATTATGGTGATTAATTAATTTAGTGTTGGAATTAATTATGTGATGCCCCAAAATTAATTATATGCAATTTAGGCATTAATGATGTTTATGTGATTAATTATGGTAATTGATTTACGTGTTGGAAATTAATTATCATGTTGAAATGCTTAGTCACTTGATAGGCGTGACCCGGGGTTGTATTTCAGGGTTCATGTTATGCATGTTAGAAAATGGGGTGTTAACATGATTTATTTGTATTGGGTGTTAATTATGAGGAAGATATGAATTTAGTGGAAGTTTGTTGTATTTTTGTAAAATGCTTTTAAAATACCATGTTGGGGTATTTTATACATCATGTTAAGTTTGGGGTGCAATTTAATTAACTTTATAACCCCTTTACCCCACTACACTTTATTCACTTTACCCATCTCTTTTAAATCCCCAACCGTAACCCATTTTCTATTTTCGATTTTGGCATAAAGTGGAAGGAGAAATCTTCACAAAACCTTTGTTTGTGAGATTTATTGTAGGATTTGGAGTCCTCGAGAGGTATGGAACCCTTCCTAAAGTTTTTAATGATGTTTGGTTTTGAAATGGGATGATTTTGAAGTGTTTTATGTGGGTTTGTTTTGAGTATGTGTTGTATGTTGTTGGGGTATGATTTTTGAAGTGTTTTTATGTGGGTTTTAGTGAGTTATGATGATATTTGTTATGTTGGAAAGTTTGGGTTTGAAGGGTATGAAGTTGAGCTTGAAAAATGCTCAAAAATGGTGATTTTTCGATGTACAGGGATCGGCAATCGATCGCCCGTTTCTGGCGATCGATCGCGAGCCAGCAGTAGGCTCCAGAACCATTTGGCGATCGATCGCCACTTTTGGGCGATCGATCGGTGAGGCTCGCGATTGATCGCGCCAAAAGTGGCGATCGATCGCCGAAGACACAAAAAGTTGGCAACGGGCAGTGTGATCTCGCGATCGATCGGGACATCTCAGCGATCGATCGCGAGACACATAATTGTGTGTTTTTTATTATTTTGTGGGATTTTTGGATATTGGACTATAATTAGTTTCTAATATCGATTTGTATGGTTGTGTAGAACCATCCCAGGTACCCACATCTTCAAGGAGATAAAGTTCTTCGACTCTCCATTTTTGGAATTAAGGTACGTAAGAAACGTACGGGCATCGGACGGTAAAAAACACATCCATATACTATGACTATGCAATGATTGATAAGTATTTACGATGTTTATGATGATGATTATGATAAGTAAGTTTATGATGATGATGTTTATGATGAGTGTGATATCCCCGAAATAATTATATGCAATTTGGGCATTAATTATGTTTGTGTGATTTTTATGATGATAATTAATATATGTGTTTGAATTAATTATCTTGGTGAAATGCTTAGTCACATGGTATGCGTGACCCGGTGGTGCATTTCGGGGTGCATGTTATGCAAGTTGGGAAATTGGGTGTTATAATGGTTCAAATGTGTTGGTTTGTAATTTTGGGGAAACATGTATTATTTATGGTTTTGATGCATTTTGGAAAATGCTTTTAAAATATCATGTTAGGGTGTTTTATACACCATGGAAATTGTGGAGTGCAATTTATTTTAAAACAACCCACTTTATACCCCCCAATCCCAATATACCATCACTTTTCTACTTTCCCAAATAACTCATCCAAAACCCTTCTCCTCCTTAAATTTTCGAAATTGGGCAAAGAGGTGAAGAGAAATCCTTCCAAAAGCTTGATTTGTGGAGTTTGTTGGGAGATTTGGAGTCCCCAAGAGGTATGGATACCTCCTTGTTGTTTTTGTTGTGTTTGGATTGGATTTGTTGTGGTTTTGTATGGTTTTGAAATGGGTTTTATGGGTTGGTATTATTTTGGTTGAATGATGGATTTTTGGGATGTTTAAAGTGTATTTTGAAGGTTATTATGTGTTTGATGTTGTTGGTTTGAAGGTAGGAGAGTTGGTATGGATTGGAAAAGAATTTTTTGGAGCAAAAATGGCGGTTTTTTCGGGTTACAGACATTGGCAATCGATCGCCCATTTCAGGCGATCGATCGCGCGCTGGCAGTGCGCTTTTGGAGCGCATGGCGATCGATCGGCGAGGCTGGCGATCGATCGCGCCATTTGTGGCGATCGATCGCCAAAGCAAGGAAATTTCAGAATCGGGCAGTAGGGTCTCGCGATCGATCGCCCGGGGCGGGCGATCGATCGCGAAAGGCAAAATTTTGTGTTTTTGGATATTTTTGTGGAATTTTTGATATTGGACTATTATTGGCTCCTAATATTGATTTGTGTGAATGTGTAGAACCATCCCAGGTGGCCACACAGCTTAGGAGATAAAGTCCACGATATCTCCACTTTTGGAACTAAGGTACGTAGTGAGACGTACGAGCATCGGACGGTAAAACGTATTTATTACGCTTTGAATTGGTTATGCATTATGGTTGCATAAATGGTCTTGGTTATGCATTATGGTTGCATACATGGTTGGAATATGCATTATGGTTGCATGTAATTGTGAGTCGAGATTATATTACAGTGATGAAGAATACTTGCCGCCTTCATGTCGAAGCGATGATAGAATACTTGCCGCTGTCATATTATAGCGATGAAGAATATTTGCCGCAAACAAGTCGAAGCGAAGGATAATGCCGCTGACATGTTGATGCGAGGGATATTATGTGATGTCCCCGAAATGATTAATTGTGTTTAAGGCATAAATTGTGTTCGTATGATTAATTATGGTGGTAATTGCCTTATGTGTTAGAATTAATCGCCATGTGGAAATGCTTGGTCTTGTGGACTGGTAGAGCATTTCAGGGTACACGTTATGCATGTTGGGTAATCGGGTGTTTTAATGGCTTACATGTGTTAGTAGTCATTATTTTGTGAAACATGCATTTAATTGATATTTGGCGCATTGTGGTGAAATGTGTCTAAAATACAATGTTGGGCATAATTTGCATCATGATAGGAAGTGGGGTGTAAAATTTAATTAGCTTTCATAACCCACTATAACCTCATATCATCTTTACCCCCCCTCATATTATTCAACCCCCAACACTTTTCTAACCCTACCCTCCTCCTCTCATTTTCGAGTGGAACTCCAAGGTGGAAGAGAAGTTCTTGCAAAACTTTACTCTTGTGATTTCTTGGTAAGATTTGGGGCCTAGGATGTATATATATATATCATCCCTTGTTGTTTTGTGAGGTTTATTGTGAATTTGGGTTGTTGCTTGGAGTTTGAAATGGGTTTATTTGGGTTGGTATGTTTTGTGGTTGGGTGTGGGATTTTGGGGTTGTTTTATGATGTATATTGAAGGTTTAAAGTGTTTTTGTGTTTTGAGTTTGTTGGTATATGTGTTGAGGAAGTTGGGAAGGAATTTTTGGTGTAAAAATGGTGGAAATCGTGTGTCTGTGCGAGGCGATCGATCGCCTGAAAAGAGGCGACCGATCGCCTAAGGGCAGTGGGCTTATCGCAGGGCAGGCGATCGATCGCCTAAAATGAGGCGACCGATCGCCGAGAGGCAGTAGCCAATCCAAGGGTTAGGCGATCGATCGCCATGTTTGAAGCGATCGATCGCCGCGAAGAAAAATTTGAGGCGATCGATCGCCTCAGTGGAGCGATCGATCGCCAGCTGTGTAATTTTGAAAAATGTTGTATTTTGTTGAATTTTTGGTATTTGGCTATTGTTTAGCTTCTAATATTGATTTGTGTGGTTTTGTAGAACCATCCCAGGTACCGACAACGTCGAGGAGATAAAGTTATACAACTTCTCCACTTTTGGGACTAAGGTACGTAGTGAGACGTACGAGCATCGGACGGTAAAACGTGTTATAACTGTGATGATGTATATTGTGAATATCGTGCCCTTATGTGATGGAATATGTGAAGTGATAGTGTTATATCATGATATTGGAATCAATTGTGTTTGATTAATTGTGGTAGAATTGATGAATGTTCCGGTAGCCTTTATCTCCGAGCGAGGGAGGTACTTGCCGCTGTCATATGAAGCGATGGTAGTATGATATTTGCCGCTGTCATGTCTAAGCGAAGTAACATGCCGCTGTCATTCTCGAAGCGAGGGATATCATATGATGCCGCTATATGTCGAAGCGAGGGGTCCTAAAATTCCGCTGTTGTATTGGGACCGGAACAGTCACAATTCTAGTGATTAATGTGAAATATTGTGGATATAATTGGAAACGCGTTATCGATCATTATGTCATGAACTAATGATTTTGTGCATAAATTTGTGAAACAGGAACAACAGTGAAATGTGCTAATGTGGTGATCAAGGAGCATATCTATTATTTGCCGCATGCGCTTAAATTATTTTGTTAAGTTGAATTGTGATAAATGGTGATTTATATATGCTCATGGTGAGTTGTTCCTGTAGGTACGCTTTTGGACAAAAGGGGCTCAGGGTTGGGTTGAACTGTGAGCTGAAAGAGACTTGAAAGAAGTTAGATTACAGGATTTTTGTTAGTCTTATCATTCATTCTGGGAATGTAATTAACTAACTACTGAAGTTTTATTTTTGGCCTGTAATTACATTGAGCTCACATAACAACCAGAACTCTAAGATGTCTCTATTACATGTTTAGCCATGTTTATATCTTGATCTCACCGTTAAGGAACTGGGGTCCTTACATTAGTGGTATCAGAGCAGTGGTTAGATAAACCGGGAACGAGTGAAGGGTAGCCTTAGCAATAAGTTGGCTAGGCACTTACTTTTAAACATGTTGTGCGCGTATGAAGTATGTGACTGTTATGCTAACATGTTATGGCTTTCTAACGATGTATTATGTGAATTGTTTTTGGATATTGTTGTTAATCCTTGTGTTGCAGTATGTCAGCAAATGTAGATGCTGGTGATGCAGTGAGTGTAAATGCTAGTGCTAGGCATACAAACCCCCTACCGCCGCCAGCCTTGGGCGAAGAGCCGTCCGAACAACAGTTATTGCCGGAGAACTGAGTTTGACGCAATTTCTAGCTTATCGGCCCCCGACTTTTGAAGGGACTGAAACAGGGGAGAAGGCCGAGGAATGGCTAGAGAGGTTGGAGCAGATATTTGTAGCTGCCCCGTGCGCAAAGACAGCTTGGATACGGCTAGCAGAATTTCAATTGGCCAAAAAGGCGTTGATGTGGTGGAAGACCACAGTGATTGAACAAGAAGCTCAGGGTCAGGAAATAAACTGGAAGCTGTTTAGGACTCGATTTCTGACCCGGTACTTTTCAGCAGCGGCACGGCAGGCTAAAGAAGATGAATTCAATAGCTTGAGGCAAGGTACTATGCCGGTGTCTGACTATGCTCTCCAGTACTGTTCCTTACTCAGATATGTGCCTCATATCGCCTCTAGCACCCAAGCAAAGATGAGGAATTTTATGAAAGGCTTGAGGCCGAAGTTGTATGATATGGTGATCACTTACGGCCCTACTTGTTTTGATGACGCCCTAGCACGAGCTGAACTGGCAGAATTATGAGTGGGTGCATATCCGACTGTGGCACCGCCTCCAGCACCATCTCAGAGACCGACCCCTGAAAACTTGAAACCAAGGGGCGACCATTTTAAGCCAAAGGGAAACTCATCATCTTCCAGATTCAGTGGTAGATGGCAAGATGCTCGTGAAGGGGTGGTCGTGGAAGTAATGCTCCGTCTCGTAGGGGACAGTCTCAGGCTAGCAATTTTGAGAAGGTTAAGTGTTTCTGTGCGGGGGACCCCATTCAGTGAAAGGATGCTCTGCTTGTTATGAGTGTGGGAAACATGGGCACTTGGCCCGAAATTGTCCTAATCGGGGAGGGCCACAGAATACTATGGGGAGACCTTCAGACAGGCCAGCACAGCAGAGACCACAATTTGCACCGAGGCCATTGGGAGGACAGCCGTTGGGGCCACCTCAAGGGCAAGTGTATGCCCTTACCAGGGAGCAGGCTACAGCAGCTCCAGAGGAAGTGATAGCGGGTATGTGTTATTTATTTACGCACCCTGCTTATATTTTGATAGATACAGGTGCGTCACACTCCTTTGTGTCGACGAGTTTTGTGGAGAGGCACCGTATATGCACGACTCCGTCACCCACGCCTCTTGTGGTTTCGACACCCGCTGGAAAGAGTGTGATTGCAGATCAGTTTGTTGATGACGGCCTCATTTATTTTGAGGGCAACGAGTTGAAGTCAGATTTGATTGTTCTGGGAATGTCGGACTTCGACTGCATTGTGGGTATTGATGTTCTGAACAGATACCAGGCAGTAGTGGACTGCAGTCAGAGGACAGTACGGTTCAGATCTGATTTAGGGGTGCGATGGACTTTTTATGGGGATGGTTCCCGCTCAAGAATTCCGTTAATATCGGCTTTAAAGATGACTCAGTTATTGGAACGTGGGCACGAGGGTTATCTTATTTATGCCATTGACATTGCTGGCAAGAAAGAAGAGTTAAGAGTCGAAGATATACCCGTGGTTGCCGAGTTTGCCGATGTATTTCCGGAGGAGATTCCCGGATTCCCGCCGGTTAGGGAAGTTGAGTTCGGGATCGAATTGTTATCGGGGACATCCGCTATTTCTCGTGCCCCTTACAGGATGGCACCAGCGGAGTTAAGAGAGCTGAAAGAGCATCTACAAGAACTACTTGATAAGGGTTACATACGCCCCAGCGTATCACCTTGGGGTGCGCCTGTGTTATTTGTGAAAAAGAAGGATGGGTCGATGAGATTGTGCATCGACTACAGACAATTGAATAAGGCCACAGTGAAGAATAAATACCCTCTTCCGCGGATCGACGACTTGTTTGATCAGTTGCAGGGCACGAGGTTGTTCAGTAATATTGATTTGAGGTCGGGGTACCACCAGATCCGAGTTAGAGAGGATGATGTGCAGAAGACGGCCTTCCGGACCCGTTATGGTCACTATGAGTTTTTGGTCATGCCATTTGGAGTGACAAACGCCCCGGCTGTGTTTATGAGCTTGATGAATCGAGTGTTCCAACCCTATTTGGATCAATTCGTCATCGTCTTTATTGACGATATACTTATCTATTCTCGGAGCGAGGAAGATCACAGGAATCATTTGAGGACAGTGCTCCAGATTCTGAGGGACAATCAGTTGTATGCAAAGCTGAGCAAGTGTGAATTTTGGCTAAGCAGCGTGGTATTTTTGGGGCATGTGATCTCTAGTGATGGGATTTCTGTGGATCCCAGGAAAGTGGAAGCAGTGATGGATTGGTCTGCGCCTACATCTGTGCCCGAGATCCGTAGCTTCCTCGGTTTAGCGGGTTACTACCGACGTTTCGTCGAGGGATTCTCTAAGATCGCTAAGCCGTTGACGCAGTTGACTCAGAAGGGTGTTCCGTTTTCTTGGTCTGAGGCATGTGAGCAAAGCTTCCAAGAGTTGAAGCACCGGTTGACTACAGCACCTGTTCTGGTGATCCCTTCGGAGAACGAAAGGTTTGCTTTGTACACGGATGCATCACTGTAGGGTTTGGGCTGTGTACTGATGCAGGATAAGCATGTGGTGGCTTATGCATCGAGGCAGTTGAAGCCTCATGAGACCAGGTACCCGGTTCATGATTTAGAACTGGCGGCCATTATTTTCGCTTTGAAAATTTGGCGGCATTATCTTTATGGTACTTCTTTCACCATTTACACGGATCATAAGAGCTTGAAGTTCCTATTTACCCAAACGGAACTGAATATGAGGCAAAGGAGGTGGATGGACTTGCTCAAGGACTATGATTGCGAGATAGAGTACCATCCAGGGAAGGCGACCTGACAGCTGACGCCTTAAGTAGGAAGGTGAAGTGTACGGCAGATGATGTTATTCAGTTGTCGGCCTTGATGACCTCTTGTTGTCATTTGGGATATGATTTTGATTTAGATGCATCGCCGGTGCTGGTATCGACCCTATTGGCAGAACCAGACATCTTTGAACTTATCAGGAAAGCTCAGATGACAGACGTTGAGGTACAGAGATGGTTGTCATACTTACGTCTGGGTCAATTATCGAAGTTCAGAGTAGCAGAAGATGGTTCCTTGAGGCTTGGTAACCGCTGGGTAGTGCCGAGGGCACCAGAGTTGCGTCAAGGAATCTTGCATCGTGCTCACAGTAGCAGATTTAGCATCCATCCAGGTGGGAGAAAGATGTACAAGGACTTGTGTGATCAATTTTGGTGGAGACGGATGAAGAGAGACGTTATGACATTCGTGAAGAAGTGCCTAATTTGCCAACAAGTGAAAGCAGAGAGGCAGAGGCCCGGAGGCGAATTGAAGAGTTTAGAGATACCAGAGTGGAAGTGGGAGCACATCTCTATGGACTGCCTCGGGATTTGATGCGATCTGGGTGATTGTAGATCGACTGACGAAGGTGGCTCACTTCATCCCATATAGTATGACTTTCACATACTTAAAGATGGCCCAGTTGTATGTACGGGACGTGGTGAGATTGCATGGCATCCCAGTCTCGATTGTGTCTGATAGAGACCCGCGGTTCACATCGCACTTTTGGGAGGGTCTTCAATCGGCTTTGGGTACAGAAGTGAGGCTGAGTACGGCTTATCACCCTCAGACAGATGGTCAGACAGAGCGTACCTTACAGACGCTTGAGGACATATTGAGGGCGTGTGTTTTAGAGTTCGATACTCCGTGGCAAGATTCAGTGCCACTAGTGGAATTCTCTTATAACAACAGTTATCAGGCGAGCATTCAGATGGCTCCATTCGAGGCCCTTTACGGTCGACGATGTAGGTCACCGTTGTACTGGGAAGATTTGACTAGTAAGGCGGTCGGAGGACCGGAATTGATTCGTGAAATGGAAGAGAAAATCAAAGTGATCCGTCAGAAAATGAAAGCGGCTCAAGATAGGCAAGCGGCCTATGCTAATAAACGACGGCGACCATTGGAATTCCAAGTGGGAGACAGAGTCTTTTTAAAAATCTCACTTTCAGAGGTGTAGTTCATTTCGGTATGCGCGGGAAGTTGTCTCCGAGATATGTTGGGTCGTACGAGGTATTGCAGCGCATCGGCACTTTGGCTTATCGTTTGGCCCTACCGCCGTCCTTGTCTGGTATACATGATGTCTTCCATGTATCTATGTTGAGGAAGTATGAACCAGACCCGTCTCATGTGTTGCAGCCTTCAGAGGTTCATTTGAGTTCAGATGTGTCCTATGTTGAACGGCCAGTCAGAATTCTGGATCGAGAGGATCGCAGACTTCGAAGCAAGGTTATACCGATGGTCAAGGTTCAGTGGGATCGTCGGGGTGTCGAAGAGGCCACGTGGGAGACGGAACGGCATATGGTGCAGCACTACCCGGAACTATTCTCTGGTATGTGTTTATGTTTAGTTTCTTTTGGGGTAAGTGCATGCGATTTCGAGGACGAAATCTTCTAAGTAGGGGAGTATTGTGATGTTCCCGAAATGATTAATTGTGTTTAAGGCATAAATTGTGTTCGTGTGATTAATTATGGTGGTAATTGCCTTATGTGTTAGAATTAATCGCCATGTGGAAATGCTTGGTCTTGTGGACTGGTAGAGCATTTCAGGGTACACGTTATGCATGTTGGGTAATCGGGTGTTTTAATGGCTTACATGTGTTAGTAGTCATTATTTTGTGAAACATGCATTTAATTGATATTTGGCGCATTGTGGTGAAATGTGTCTAAAATACAATGTTGGGCATAATTTGCATCATGTTAGGAAGTGGGGTGTAAAATTTAATTAACTTTCATAACCCACTATAACCTCATATCATCTTTACCCCCCCTCATATTATTCAACCCCCAACACTTTTCTAACCCTACCCTCCTCCTCTCATTTTCGAGTGGAACTCCAAGGTGGAAGAGAAGTTCTTGCAAAACTTTACTCTTGTGATTTCTTGGTAAGATTTGGGGCCTAGGATGTATATATATATCATCCCTTGTTGTTTTGTGAGGTTTATTGTGAATTTGGGTTGTTGCTTGGAGTTTGAAATGGGTTTATTTGGGTTGGTATGTTTTGTGGTTGGGTGTGGGATTTTGGGGTTGTTTTATGATGTATATTGAAGGTTTAAAGTGTTTTTGTGTTTTGAGTTTGTTGGTATATGTGTTGAGGAAGTTGGGAAGGAATTTTTGGTGTAAAAATGGTGGAAATCGTGTGTCTGTGCGAGGCGATCGATCGCCTGAAAAGAGGCGACCGATCGCCTAAGGGCAGTGGGCTTATCGCAGGGCAGGCGATCGATCGCCTAAAATGAGGCGACCGATCGCCGAGAGGCAGTAGCCAATCCAAGGGTTAGGCGATCGATCGCCATGTTTGAAGCGATCGATCGCCGCGAAGAAAAATTTGAGGCGATCGATCGCCTCAGTGGAGCGATCGATCGCCAGCTGTGTAATTTTGAAAAATGTTGTATTTTGTTGAATTTTTGGTATTTGGCTATTGTTTAGCTTCTAATATTGATTTGTGTGGTTGTGTAGAACCATCCCAGGTACCGACAACGTCGAGGAGATAAAGTTATACAACTTCTCCACTTTTGGGACTAAGGTACGTAGTGAGACGTACGAGCATCGGACGGTAAAACGTGTTATAACTGTGATGATGTATATTGTGAATATCGTGCCCTTATGTGATGGAATATGTGAAGTGATAGTGTTATATCATGATATTGGAATCAATTGTGTTTGATTAATTGTGGTAGAATTGATGAATGTTCCGGTAGCCTTTATCTCCGAGCGAGGGAGGTACTTGCCGCTGTCACATGAAGCGATGGTAGTATGATATTTGCCGCTGTCATGTCTAAGCGAAGTAACATGCCGCTGTCATTGTCGAAGCGAGGGATATCATATGATGCCGCTATATGTCGAAGCGAGGGGTCCTAAAATTCCGCTGTTGTATTGGGACCGGAACAGTCACAATTCTAGTGATTAATGTGAAATATTGTGGATATAATTGGAAACGCGTTATCGATCATTATGTCATGAACTAATGATTTTGTGCATAAATTTGTGAAACAGGAACAACAGTGAAATGTGTTAATGTGGTGATCAATGAGCATATCTATTATTTGCCGCATGGGCTTAAATTATTTTGTTAAGTTGAATTGTGATAAATGGTGATTTATATATGCTCATGGTGAGTTGTTCCTGTAGGTACGCTTTTGGACAAAAGGGGCTCAGGGTTCGGTTGAACTGTGAGCTGAAAGAGACTTGAAAGAAGTTAGATTACAGGATTTTTGTTAGTCTTATCATTCATTTTGGGAATGTAATTAACTAACTACTGAAGTTTTATTTTTGGCCTGTAATTACATTGAGCTCACATAACAACCAAAACTCTAAGATGTCTCTATTACATGTTTAGCCATGTTTATATCTTGATCTCACCGTTAAGGAACTAGGGTCCTTACATATTATGCCGCTAATATGTCGAAGCGAGGGGTATTAACGCCGCTGTCATGTAAACGCGAGGGGTATTATGCCATTGATATAATAAGACTGGAACTGGCCATTGGTATACATGAAATGAGTGCATGTCATGACATAAATTATTGGTATTATAATCCATTGATTATGATTGTGGTACAGGGACAACCAAAGGGAGCTTTTAAATGTATTACATACAGGAAGTGAATCGCATTTAGGATTTATGCATTTGAATTACTATCATATTATTGTGAATAAGATTTATGTACATGCTCATGGTTTGGGGTTGTTCCTGTAGGTACTTTTGGGCGGACGGGCTAAGGCGAGTTGGTGCGGTGAGCTAGTGAGGAGTGCTCTTTTGTATAGTATCTACTCTAGGAGTAGTGTAAAGCTATAGGATTAACATTCATTGGTTGGGAATGTAATTAATCCCTTTTGAAACCTTATTTTGGCACTGTAATCCAATAGCTCAAGGCACCAACACACCTTTTATACTCCGTTAATGTATGAAAATTTTATTTACGCCTTTAATCCGCATTTAAGGAACTAGGGTCCTTACATTAGTGGTATCAGAGCAGTGGTTAGAGAACCCGAGGATGAGTGAAGGGTAGCCTTAGCATGGTTGGCTAGGTGGTCACATTTGAGCATGTTTATGCATGTGGTGCATATTGGTGTGTAAATTGTTATACTAACATGCTTATTATCATTCATGTTATCTAACGGCATAATATATATATATTGTTTGGAATTGTTGTTAACCTTTGTGTTACAGCATGGCGGCTATGAATGCGGTGAACCTCAATGAAGAGGTGGGTGTGTTGGGAGCGTGAATGCTAGCATTGGTCAAGCAAATTCTTTACCTCCACCTGCTGTGGGCATGGAACCGGTTGCTCAGTTGCTACTACCAGGGGAGCTTAGTCTGACTCAGTTTCTGACCTTCCACCCGCCTATGTTTGAGGGAACAGAAACAGGGGAAGAGGCCGAAGAGTGGCTAGAGAGATTGGAACAGATATTTGTGTATGCGCCGTGTGCTAGGACAGCTTGGTTAAGATTGGCAGAATTCCAGCTAGCAAAGAAGTCTTCTATGTGGTGGAAGACGACTTTGATGGAATTGAGGGCCCAAGGCATGGTAATTGACTGGACTTTATTCAAAACTCGGTTGCTAAACCGATACTTCTCTGCTGCGGCAAGGCAAACGAAGGAGGACGAATTTACAAATCTGAAACAAGGGAGCCTGACGGTTTCGGACTATGCCATGCACTACTCGTCACTATTGAGGTATGTGCCACACATTGCTACAAACGGGCATGCCAAGATGAGGCACTTTCTGAAGGGGCTCCGACCGGAAATATTTGATCGGGTTATTTCTAACAACCCGACATCTTTTGATGATGCACTGGTTAGAGCGGAGTTAGCAGAGATAGGGGTGAGCGCTTATCCTGAGGCCATACCCTCACCCGTTCCATCACAAAGATCTACACCTGAAAATCTGAGGCCCCGGGGAGGATCTTTCAAGTCAAGAGGGACTTCCTCTTCCTCCCGGTTTAGCGGAAGGTGGCCGGATGGCCGGAAGCAAGGGGACCGAAGGGGTGGTGCATCTACTCATGGGGGACCAACTCAAGCTGGTGGACCAACTCAAGATGGTAGAGTTGGAGACATTAAGTGTCACTTTTGCGGAGGGCCGCATTTGATGCGTGACTGTTCTGCGTGCTATATATGTGGCAGGTCGGGCCACATTGCTCGGCGTTTTCCTAATCGGGAAGGACAGACGGATCTCAGGGAAGGTCGAGGGAGGTTCTCTAGTGGTACAGTTCAGCAGAGGCCACCGATGGTGCCTCGAAATATGGGAGGACAGACTATGGGGCCACCTCAGGGACAGGTCTATGCATTAACCAGGGAGCAGGCCGATGCAGCTTCAGAGGAGGTGATAGCTGGTACATGCCTTCTATTTACATATTCCGCCTTTATTTTGATAGACACAGGTGCTTCGCACTCCTTTGTGTCTGCGGATTTTGTGGCGAGACATCATATGTGCACGTCTCCGTTACCCACGTCTCTATTGGTCTCGACACCCACCGGAAAGAAAGTTGTTGCTGATCAGTTTCTGATGGACTGCCTCATTTATTTTGAGGGCTATGAGATAAAGGCAGATTTGATTGTATTGGGGATGTCAGACTTTGACTGCATTGTGGGTATTGATATTCTGAACAGATATCAGGCAGTGGTAGATTGTCGGCAGAGGACAGTTTGGTTCAGATCTCATTTGGGAGTTCAGTGGATTTTCTATGGCAACGGGTCTCGTGCGAAGATTCCGTTGATTTCAGCAATTAAAATGTCTCAATTGTTGGAACGTGGGCACACGGGCTACCTCATCTATGCCGTGGACACGTCGGGAAAGGGTAAAGAGTTGAAGGTTGATGATGTACCCGTAGTAGCGAGTTTGCCGATGTATTCCCGGAGGAGATTCCCGGATTCCCACCGGCAAGGGAAGTCGAGTTTGGGATTGAGTTATTACCGGGGACATCCGCTATTTCTCGTGCTCCTTACCGTATGGCACCGGCAGAGTTGAGAGAACTGAAGGAGCAGTTGCAGGAGCTCCTTGATAAAGGATATATACGCCTTAGCGTATCGCCTTGGGGCGCACCGGTTCTTTTTGTGAAGAAGAAAGACGGTTCGATGCGTTTGTGCATCGATTACCGGCAACTGATAAGGCCACGGTAAAGAACAAGTATCCTCTCCCGAGGATTGATGATTTATTTGATCAGTTGCAAGGCATGAAGCTGTATAGCAAGATTGATTTGATATCCGGGTACCACCAGATACGGGTCAGGGATGAGGATGTACAGAAGACAGCATTTCGGACTCGGTATGGGTACTACGAGTTCTTAGTGATGCCGTTCGGTGTGACTAACGCCCCGGCTGTCTTTATGAGCTTGATGAATCGGGTGTTCCAACCCTATCTGGATCAGTTCGTCATTGTGTTTATTGACGATATACTCTTCTACTCCCGGAGCGAGGAAGAGCACGTGAGACACTTGAGGACAGTGCTCCAGATCTTCAGAGATCACCAGTTATATGCCAAGCTCAGTAAGTGTGAGTTTTGGTTGAGCAGTGTAGTATTTCTGGGGCATGTCATATCTAGCAGTGGAATCTCAGTGGACCCCAGGAAGATTGAGGCTGTGATGGAGTGGGCTGCACCCACTTATGTGCCCGAGATACGAAGTTTTCTTGGTCTGGCTGGTTATTACCGACGCTTTGTCGAGGGATTTTCTAAGATTGCTAAGCCACTGACGCAGTTGACCCAAAAGGGAGTACCCTTCTTTTGGTCAGAGGCTTGCGAGGAGAGCTTCCAAGAGTTGAAGCACCGATTGACGACGACACCGGTATTGGTGATTCCTACTGAGAATAAGAGGTTTGTCCTTTATACTGACGCATCACTGCAGGGCTTGGGTTGTGTACTGATGCAAGATAAGCATGTGGTAGCTTATGCATCGAGGCAGTTGAAGCCGCATGAGGCTAGGTACCCAGTCCACGATTTGGAATTGGCGGCTATTATCTTTATCCTGAAGATTTGGAGGCATTATCTGTATGGTACCTCCTTTATCATATATACGGATCATAAGAGCCTGAAATTCTTGTTCACTCAGGCGGAACTGAATATGCGTCAGAGGAGATGGATGGATCTACTTAAAGACTATGACTGTGAGATAGAGTACCATCCAGGGAAAGCCAATTTGACGGTAGACGCCTTGAGTCGGAAGGTGAAGAATACTGCTGAGGATGTCATGCATTTGTCAGCCATGATGACTTCCTGTTGCCATCTGGGCTATGACTTCGAGTGTGGACGCATCGCCGGTTTGGGTATCGACCTTATTGGCTGAGCCAGATATCTATGAGAATATCAGGAGAGCTCAGAGGACAGATGATGAGGTTCAGAGATGGTCATCATTGGCACTTCAGGGACAGCCATCAAAATTTAGAGTGGCTGATGATGGTTCTTTGAGACTTGGTAACCGATGGGTAGTTCCATGTACGCCGGAGTTGCGTAGAGGGATCTTGGAACGGGCTCATATTAGCCGATTCAGTATCCACCCAGGAGGGAGGAAAATGTATAAAGACTTATGTGATCAGTTCTGGTGGAAGCGGATGAAGCGTGATGTCGTCGCCTTTGTTAAGAGGTGTTTGTTCTGTCAACAGGTTAAGGCAGAGAGGCAGAGACCCGGTGGCGAAATGAGGATCTTAGAGATACCGGAGTGGAAGTGGGAGCACATATCTATGGACTTTGTGACCCACTTGCCGAGGACTACTTCAGGTTGTGATGCTATTTGGGTAATCATCGACAGACTGACAAAGGTAGCTCACTTCATTCCCTACAGTATGACGTACACGTACTTGAGGATGGCTCAGCTGTATGTCCGGGACATAGTGAGACTACATGGGATTCCAGTATCTATTGTGTCGGACAGAGACCCGCGGTACGTCTCATTTCTGGGGAGGTCTTCAGTCAGCATTGGGTACTGATGTGAGATTGAGTACGGCATATCATCCCCAGATGGATGGGCAGACAGAGCATACTATACAGACGCTCGAGGACATGCTACGAGCTTGTGTGTTGGAGTTTGATGCCTCATGACAAGATTCTTTGGCCTTGGTAGAGTTTTCTTCAACAGAAGCTATCAGGCGAGTATTCAGATGGCATCGTTTGAGGCCTTGTATGGTAGGCGTTGTAGGTCACCATTATACTGGGATGACTTGACCAGTAAAGCGGTGGGAGGACCCGAATTGATTCGGGAGATGGAGGATAAGGTGAAGGTTATCCGTCAGAAAATGAAGGCAGCCCAGGACAGGCAGGCAGCATATGCGAATAAACGGCGGAGACCGTTGGAGTTTCAGTTAGGAGACAGGGTCTTTCTGAAGATTTCACCTTTCAGGGGTGTGGTTCGGTTTGGTATGCGTGGAAAATTGTCTCCGAGGTATGTGGGACCGTATGAGATTTTGCAGCGCATCGGTACCTTGGCTTACCGTTTGGCACTACCACCGTCGTTGTCTGGTATTCACGACGTATTCCATGTATCTATGCTGCGGAAGTATGAGCCGGATCCGTCACATGTATTGCAGCCTTCTGAGGTTCAGTTAGATTCTGATGTATCGTATGAGGAACGGCCAGTCAGGATTATGGATAGGGCGGATCGCAGACTTCGGAACAAAGTAATACCAATGGTAAAGGTACAGTGGGATCGCAGGGGTGTCGAAGAGGCCACGTGGGAGACGGAGCATCATATGATGCAGCACTACCCGGAGTTATTTTCTGGTATGTGATTTATGTTTGGTTTCGTTTTGGGTAAGTGCATGCGATTTCGAGGGCGAAATCTTATAAATAGGGGAGTATTGTGATATCCCCGAAATAATTATATGCAATTTGGGCATTAATTATGTTTTTGTGATTTTTTATGATGATAATTAATATATGTGTTGGAATTAATTATCTTGGTGAAATGCTTAGTCACATGGTATGCGTGACCCGGTGGTGCATTTCGTGGTGCATGTTATGCATGTTGGGAAATTGGGTGTTATAATGGTTCAAATGTGTTGGTTTGTAATTTTTGGTGAAACATGTATTATTTATGGTTTTGATGCATTTTGGAAAATGCTTTTAAAATATCATGTTAGTGTGTTTTATACACCATGGAAATTGTGGAGTGCAATTTATTTTAAAACAACCCACTTTATACCCCCCAATCCCCAATATACCATCACTTTTCTACTTTCCCAAATAACTCATCCAAAACCCTTCTCCTCCTTAAATTTTCGAAATTGGGCAAAGAGGTGAAGAGCAATCCTTCCAAAAGCTTGATTTGTGGAGTTTGTTGGGAGATTTGGAGTCCCCAAGAGGTATGGATACGTCCTTGTTGTTTTTGTTGTGTTTGGATAGGATTTGTTGTGGTTTTGTATGGTTTTGAAATGGGTTTTATGGGTTGGTATTATTTTGGTTGAATGATGGATTTTTTGGGATGTTTAAAGTATATTTTGAAGGTTATTATATGTTTGATGTTGTTGGTTTGAAGGTAGGAGAGTTGGTATGGATTGGAAAAGAATTTTTTGGAGCAAAAATGGTGGTTTTTCGGGTTACAGACATTGGCGATCGATCGCCCATTTCAGGCGATCGATCGCGCGCTGGCAGTGCGCTTTTGGAGCGCATGGCGATCGATCGCCACTCTTGGGCGATCGATCGGCGAGGCTGGTGATCGATCGCGCCATTTGTGGCGATCGATCGCCAAAGCAAGGAAATTTCAGAATCGGGCAGTAGGGTCTCGCGATCGATCGCCCGCCCCAGGCGTCGATCGCGAAAGGAAAAATTTGGTGTTTTTGGATATTTTTGTGGAATTTTTGATATTGGACTATTATTGGCTCCTAATATTGATTTGTGTGAATGTGTAGAACCATCCTAGGTGGCCACAAAGCTTAGGAGATAAAGTCCACGATATCTCCACTTTTGGAACTAAGGTACGTAGTGAGACGTACGAGCATCGGACGGTAAAACATATTTATTACGCTTTGAATTGGTTATGCATTATGGTTGCATATATGGTCTTCTTTATGCATTATGGTTGCATACATGGTTGGAATAAGCATTATGGTTGCATGTAATTGTGAGTCGAGATTATATTACAGTGATGAAGAATACTTGCCGCCTTCATGTCGAAGCGATGATAGAATACTTGCCGCTGTCATATTATAGCGATGGAGAATATTTGCCGCAAACATGTCGAAGCGAAGGATAATGCCTCTGTCATGTTGATGCGAGGGATATTATGCCGCTAATATGTCGAAGCGAGGGGTATTAACGCCGCTGTCATGTAAACGCGAGGGGTATTATGCCATTGATATAATACGACTGGAACTGGCCATTGGTATACATGGAATGAGTGCATGTCATGACATAAATTATTGGTATTATAATCTGTAATGCCTCGATTTGTTGTATATACGTGTGATATGATTATGGTGTAATTATATCAATTAGCGGTATGATATTGGGGGTTCGGGTGGAACCAAGAATGAAATAATACATGTATGAAATGATATATGGCAAGGGCAAGGAATGAAACATGGTGTATAATGATTTAATAACATATCAAGTCATGACCTAGTAGGCATTGGATTATGCATGTGAATTTATTTGCAATTGGAATTGCATTTGAATTTGTAGTTCATTTCATGTAAATGTTACTTAACATGTAATTACCTCTAAATGACATGATAGCAAGTGAATTAGGGAACTAAGGATCTATATCAAGTGGATTAGGGAAGTGGAATCACATACTACACCACTTTCACCTCAAAATCTCTACAAAGCTCCTCTCCAAACCCTTAGAGATTTTAGTAGTTGAAGCTTGGTTTTTCACTTGTGATTTGAGCTAGGAAGTTAGGTGAAGTGATTTCTTCACATCTTGGTAAGGAATTCATAGCTTTACATTTGAATTATGACATTGGTGTTGCATATGTGAAGTAAACTATCAAGTGTTCATGTGAAGAATCATATCATGTTTCTATGCTTTGAATTGAAATCTATGATGTTAGAAACATGTTAATATGTTCCTAGGGATTGCAAGAAACATGTTGATATGGTTCAATTTGAGTTATAGGAGAAGAACCATGGAGATAAGTTTGAAAATCGCCATGCTCTAAACTTTCTGGGCATCGGCGATCGATCGGTACGTGTATGGCGATCGATCGCCGAAGACAGCCAAATTTTAAGGCGGTGAAAATGTGTGGCGATCGATCGGTGAAATTGTCGCGATCGATCGCTATGAACAGAGCATTGTGGCGATCGATCGCCAAGTTGTTGCGATCGATCGCGAGGGGACAGAATGTTATGGCGATCGATCGGTGTTGGAAGCGATCGATCGGTGATTGAGAAAAGTTGAAAAATGTTATATTTTTGTAGAATTTGATTTTAATGCCTATGATAACATGATATATTGTTGGCATTGTTGTAGCATCATCTCAGGGGACAGGACAACGAGGCACTTAGCCAGTGATGCCTAATTTATCTCGTTTGTGTCGCAGTACATGTACGTGTTGACGTACGGAGTATAGATATTATGTGATGATGTTATGAGATTGATATCATATGAATTGTTTTGTATTATTATCATATGATTGGTAGTATCATATACCTGTACATTCATGGATATCATGTGGTAGAGATATACGTCTGGTTTGGGTATATGCTCGGTTATGCATTTGAGATATACGCCTGGTATTGGGTATATGCTTGGTTATGTTACATAGAGATATATGCCTGGTTTGGATAAATGCTCGGTTATGTGACAGAGAGATATACACCTGGTTTGGGTATATGCTCGGTTATGCTATATAGAGATATACGCCGATTTTTGGGTATATGCTCTGGCTATTATCATTTGAGGACGGTACTATGATATGTGCTGCTAATATGAAGATGTGAGGTGGTTCCACTGACATATTAAGCTGAATAGGCATATCATTTTAGTCTCGTGATAATAGGGTACTTGTTGAGGCATGTCATGACATGATGCATTGGTGGATGCATGATACAAAACATTCACATTTGATGATTTATTGTGCTTTATCATTGTTATTGATATTGTGTTTTGATATCGCACTGAGATAGTTGTTTATCTATACTCACGTTTTGTGAATGTTTCTGTAGGATTGCATAGACGTGGGAATCGTGAGTCTTATTCCGCTGCGAGGTGAACCACTGCATAGGAGTTGTACTGGCTTAGGTTGTTATTTTTACATGTAATATATATGGAGAAAAACAAAGTTAGTTGGTTTTTGTATCAGGGTTTGGTACATCTTATATCTGTAACAACTTAACTAGTAAGATACTCTTAATCAGTGTATATTATTACTTAATTCAGACTCACATATGTATGTTAACATGATACATAATGGATTAAGTAAAGAGGACCCCACATTAGTGGTATCAGAGCAGTGGTTCGAGAACGGGGTGAACATGGGTAGAGGAAGTGTCTTTGGGAGTTACCTAAACACTTTGAGATGGTACTAGCATGTTAGTATGTGGAATATGATGTTATTCTCACATGTTATATCCTTGTGAATGTTATTGTTAACCCTTGATCTACAGCTATGACAGACAGAGGGTATCATGAGGATGTTGGGGATGCCCTGAGTGGCAATGCGAGTGTGCGGATGGCGCCTGTGCCACCACCACCGATTGAGCAAGGGCCAGTGGAACAGATACAGTTGCCTGGAGAATTGACATTGACGCAGTTTCTGAGTTATCAGCCACCCAGGTTTGAGGGGACTGAATCAGGGGAACTGGCAGAGGAGTGGCTAGAACGTGTGGAACAGATATTTGTGTCAGCACCATGTGCCAAGACTGCTTGGTTACGTTTAGCTGAATTCCAGTTAGCTAAGAAAGCTATGATGTGGTGGAAATCCACAGTACTTGAGTTGAGGGCTCAAGGACAGACAGTGAACTGGGATGTGTTTCGAACAAAGTTTCTGGAGCATTATTTCTCTGTTGCTGCAAGGCAGAGGAAAGAGGATGAATTTACAAACTTGAGACAGGGAGCGATGACAGTATCTGACTATGATGTGCACTATTCTTCCTTACTCCGGTATGTGCCACATATTGCTGTTAACACAAAAGCCAAGATCAGACAATTTGTGAAAGGTTTGAGGCCTGAATTGTTTGATAGGGTCATGTCCAATAACCCTACATCTTATGTAGAAGCGTTGACTAGAGCCGAGATGGCTGAGATTGCTGTAGGGGTATACAGAGATGTTGGACAAGCCCAACCACCTACATCTGACAGTATGAGACCTAGAGGAGAACCATTTAAATCATCACGAGGTGGTGCATCTTCATCTAGGTTTAGTGGGAAACGTTTTGGACCACGAAAAGGGGATGACCGAAAATCAAAGGGACAGTTCCAAGGTAGTATTAGTGGCAGTGGTGTGCAATGCTTTAAATGTGGTGGACCACATTTGAAATGAGATTGTCCTCAATTCAATCCAGTAGTTTGTTTCCGTTGTGGGAGGCCCGGACATGTGATCCGTGATTGTACTCAAGTGGGTGGACAACAGAGGAGAGGACCCATTTCAGAGACTACAGTACAACAGAGACCACAGGGTGTACCACAGTCTGGTGGAGGACAGAGGACAGGAACACCTCAGGCTCAGGTGTATGCACTGAACAGGGAGGAAGCAGAGGCAGCTTCTGATGATGTGATAGCGGGTAAGTGTACTTTGTTTACTTATCCTGCTTTACTGTTGATTGATACTGGTGCATCACATTCTTTTATTGCACAAGCATTTATTGATCGGTATCATATATGCTCGTCTCCACTGTTGATGCCTCTTTATGTTTCGACACCCATGGGAACTACTGTGATGACTTGTCAGAGTGTGTCTGATTGTGCTATTCAGTTTGAGACTGAGTTACAGGCTGATTTGATTGTGTTAGACATGTCAGATTTCGATGCATCCTTGGAATTGATGTGTTGAGTAAATATCAGTCTGTTGTGGATTGTAGTCAGAAGATAGTGAGATTTCAGTCTGATACTGGAAATCAATGGTTATTCTATGGCCAAGGATCGAGGGCAAGGATTCCTTTGATATCAGCAATCCGAATGTCGCGTTTGTTAGAACGTGGACATACGGGTTATTTGATTTATGCCCTTGATATCACTGAACAGAAACTAGAAAGGAAAGTGGAGGAGATACCAGTAGTTGCAGAATATGCGGATGTGTTTCCAGATGAGATACCTGGATTTCCACCGAGTCGAGAAGTGGAATTTGGTATTGATTTGATACCGGGTATTTCTGCAATTTCACGGGCTCCTTATCGGATGGCACCAACTGAATTGAAAGAGTTGAAAACTCAATTGCAAGATTTATTGGACAAGGGGTACATACGTCCTAGTGTATCGCCTTGGGGTGCTCCGGTCTTATTTGTTAAGAAGAAGGATGAGACAATGAGATTGTGTATTGACTATAGACAATTGAACAAGGTAACGATAAAGAATAAATATCCTCTTCCTCGTATTGATGATTTGTTTGATCAGTTGCAGGGATCAAAGATTTATTCTAAGATTGATTTGAGGTCAGGATATCATCAAATACGTGTGAGGGAAGGAGATATACAGAAGACAGCATTCAGAACTCGTTATGGGCATTATGAGTTTCTGGTGATGCCATTTGGAGTGACAAATGCTCCTGCTGTCTTTATGAGTTTAATGAATCGGGTTTTTCAGGAATACCTTGATCGATTTGTCATTGTCTTTATCGATGATATACTGATTTATTTGCAGAGTGATGCCGAACATGTTCAACATTTGCATATGGTATTGCAATTGTTGAGGACACATCAGTTGTATGCCAAACTCAGTAAGTGTGAGTTTTGGTTGACTAGTGTCGGCTTTTTGGGACATGTAATATCAGAAGAAGGGATATCAGTTGATCCAAAGAAAATAGAAGCAGTGTTGAATTGGTCAGCACCTACTTCTGTGCCAGAGATTCGTAGTTTCTTAGGTTTGGCTGGATATTATAGACGGTTCGTTGAAGGATTTTCAGCGATCGCCAAACCATTGACACATTTGACACAGAAGGGAGTACCATTTAGATGGTCAGACGCATGTGAGCATAGTTTTCAGGAATTGAAACATCGGTTAACTACTGCTCTAGTGTTGATCATTCCATCAGAGCATGACAGGTTTGCTTTGTACACTGATGCACCATTACTTGGTTTGGTTGTGTATTGATGCAGGACAAACATGTAGTAGCTTATGCATCACGACAGTTGAAGCCACATGAAATGCGATATCCAGTACATGATCTAGAATTGGCTGTCATTGTCTTTGCATTGAAGATATGGCGACATTATTTATATGGTACGTCGTTTACCATATACACAGATCATAAAAGTCTAAAATTTCTATTCACTCAAGCGGAGTTGAATATGAGACAAAGGAGATGGATGGATCTGTTGAAAGATTATGATTGTGAGATTGAATATCATCCAGGAAAAGCTAATCTTACAGCAGATGCTTTGAGTCGAAAGGTACATCATACGGTTGATGAGATGATTCATTTATCTGCTTTGATGACTTCTTGTTGTACTTTGGGTTATGATTTTGATATGGAAATAGTGCCAGTACTAGTTTCAACATTGTTGGTTGAACCCGACATTTTTGAGAAAATCAGAACGGCACAACTGACTGATGATGAAGTACAACAGTGGAAGGAAAGGATAAGTCAGGGACAAACATCTCAATTTGTACTTACAAATGATGGAACTTTAAAATACAGAAACTGTTGGGTAGTACCTACTTCATTAGGACTACGCCAAGAACTACTACAACATGCTCATTGTAGTAGATACAGTGTACATCCTGGAGGGAAGAAAATGTATCATGATTTACGTACACAATTTTGGTGGAAACGTATGAAACAGGATGTATTGAGCTTTGTGAAACGATGTTTGATCTGTCAACAAGTGAAAGCGGAAAGACAAAGACCAGGAGGTGAATTACATAGTCTGGAAATTCCTCAGTGGAAATGGGAACATATCACGATGGATTTTGTGACTCATTTGCCACGGACGTCTTCTGGTTGCGATGCTATTTGGGTGATTGTTGACCGACTCACCAAAGTATCTCATTTTGTGCCATATTGTATGACGTTTACATATCTGAAAATGGCACAGTTGTACATTCAACATGTAGTGAGATTACATGGTATTCCAGTTTCCATTGTATCGGATAGGGATCCGAGATTTACTTCTCATTTCTGGGAAGGGTTACAGACAGCGTTGGGAACTGAAGTGCGGGTGAGTACAGCATATCATCCTCAGACAGATGGACAAACAGAGCGTACGATACAGACGCTTGAGGATATGTTGCGTGCCTGTGTATTAGAGTTTGATACCTCTTGGCAAGAGTCGTTGCCATTAGTGGAATTTTCATATAACAATAATTATCAGTCTAGTATACAGATGGCACCATTTGAGGCTTTGTATGGGCGACGATGTAGATCGCCATTGTATTGGGATGATGTGGATCAGTCTTCCTTACATGGACCGGATATGATTCATGAAATGGAAGAGAAAGTGAAGTTAATTCGATGGAAACTTAAAGCTGCTCAGGACAGACAGGCTGCTTATGCCAATAAGCGACGTAGACCACTTGAATTTCAAGTTGGTGACCGTGTATTCTTGAAAATTTCACCTTTTAAAGGTGTAGTACGGTTTGGTAAGCGTGGAAAATTGTCTCCACGGTATGTTGGCCCGTATGAGGTGTTGCAACATATTGGTACGTTGGCATATCGCTTGGCACTACCGCATTGAGTAGTATTCATGATGTTTTTCATGTTTCACTGTTGAGGAAATATGAACCAGATCCGAGTCATGTAGTACAGTTACCTGATGTACAGTTGGATACCGATGTGTCGTATGAGGAACGACCGGTTATGATCTTGGATCGAGTTGAACGTAGGTTGCGTAATAAAGTGATTCCTATGGTGAAGGTACAGTGGGACAGAAGGGGTGTCGAAGAGGCAACGTGGGAGACGGAGCAGCATATGATGCAACGTTATCCGGATTTGTTTTCTGGTATGTTGATATGTTATTTATACATGTTTCTTATGTTACATATATCATATATGTTCTTATATGCAGCATGTATTATGATATTGGTATATGCAATTTCGAGGACGAAATTCAATAAGTGGGGGAGAATTGTAATGCCTCGATTTGTTGTATATACGTGTGATATGATTATGGTGTAATTATATCAATTAGCGGTATGATATTGGGGGTTCGGCTGGAACCAAGAATGAAATAATACATGTATGAAATGATATATGGCAAGGGCGAGGAATATAACATGGTGTATAATGATTTAATAACATATCAAGTCATGACCTAGTAGGCATTGGATTATGCATGTGAATTTATTTGCAATTGGAATTGCATTTGAATTTGGAGTTCATTTCATGTACATGTTACTTAACATGTAATTACCTCTAACTGACATGATAGCAAGTGAATTAGGGAACTAAGGATCTATATCAAGTGGATTAGGGAAGTGGAATCACATACTACACCACTTTCACCTCAAAATCTCTACAAAGCTCCTCTCCAAACCCTTAGAGATTTTAGTAGTTGAAGCCTGGTTTTTCACTTGTGATTTGAGCTAGGAAGTTAGGTGAAGTGATTTCTTCACATCTTGGTAAGGAATTCATAGCTTTACATTTGAATTATGACATTGGTGTTGCATATGTGAAGTAAACTATCAAGTGTTCATGTGAAGAATCATATCATGTTTCTATGCTTTGAATTGGAATCTATGATGTTAGAAACATGTTAATATGTTCCTAGGGATTGCAAGAAACATGTTGATATGGTTCAATTTGAGTTATAGGAGAAGAACCATGGAGATAAGTTTGAAAATCGCCATGCTCTAAACTTTCTGGGCATCGGCGATCGATCGGTATGTGTATGGCGATCGGTCGCCGAAGATAGCCAAATTTTAAGGCGGTGAAAATGTGTGGCGATCGATCGGTGAAATTGTCGCGATCGATCGCTATGAACAGAGCATTGTGGCGATCGATCGCCAAGTTGTTGCGATCGATCGCGAGGGGACAGAATGTTATGGCGATCGATCGGTGTTGGTAGCGATCGATCGGTGATTGAGAAAAGTTGAAAAATGTTATATTTTTGTAGAATTTGATTTTAATGCCTATGATAACATGATATATGTTGGCATTGTTGTAGCATCATCTCAGGGGACAGGACAACGAGGCACTTAGCCAGTGACGCCTAATTTATCTCGTTTGTGTCGCAGTACAGGTACGTGTTGATGTACGGAGTATAGATATTATGTGATGATGTTATGAGATTGATATCATATGAATTGTGTTGTATTATTATCATATGATTGGTAGTATCATATGCCTGTACAGTCATGGATATCATGTGGTAGAGATATACGCCTGGTTTGGGTATATGCTCGGTTATGCATTTGAGATATACGCCTGGTATTGGGTATATGCTTGGTTATGTTACATAGAGATATATGCCTGGTTTGGATATATGCTCGGTTATGTGACAGAGAGATATACGCCTGGTTTGGGTATATGCTCGGTTATGCTATATAGAGATATACGCCGGTTTTTGGGTATATGCTCTGGCTATTATCATTTGAGGACGGTACTATGATATGTGCTGCTAATATGAAGATGTGAGGTGGTTCCACTGACATATTGAGCTGAATAGGCATATCATTTTAGTCTCATGATAATAGGGTACTTGTTGAGACATGTCATGACATGATGAATTGGTGGATGCATGATACAGAGCATTCACATTTGATGATTTATTGTGCTTTATCATTGTTATTGATATTGTGTTTTGATATCGCACTGAGATAGTTGTTTATCTATACTCACGTTTTGTGAATGTTTCTGTAGGATTGCATAGACGTGGGAATCGTGAGTCTTATTCCGCTGCGAGGTGAACCACTGCATAGGAGTTGTACTGGCTTAGGTTGTTATTTTTACATGTAATGTATATGGAGAAAAACAAAGTTAGTTGGTTTTTGTATCAGGGTTTGGTACATCTTATATCTGTAACAACTTAACTAGTAAGATACTCTTAATCAGTGTATATTATTACTTAATTCAGACTCACATATGTATGTTAACATGATACATAATGGATTAAGTAAAGAGGACCCCACATAATCCATTGATTATGATTGTGGTACAGGGACAACCAAAGGGAGCTTTTAAATGTATTACATACAGGAAGTGAATCGCATTTACGATTTATGCATTTGAATTACTATCATATTATTGTGAATATGATTTATGTACATACTCATGGTTTGGGGTTGTTCCTGTAGGTACTTTTGGGCGGACGGGCTAAGGCGAGTTGGTGCGGTGAGCTAGTGAGGAGTGCTCTTTTGTATAGTATCTACTCTAGGAGTAGTGTAAAGCTATATGATTAATATTCATTGGTTAGTTTGGTGGCACTGTAAACAAATAGCTCAAGGCACCAACACACCTTTTATACTCCGTTTATGTATGAAAATTTTATTTACGCCTTTAATCCGCATTTAAGGAACTAGGTTCCTTACAATAAGTAAAGATGATATGATGTTTATGAGGACGTTATGATAAGATGATGATGTTTATAAGATGATGATGTTTACAAGATGATGATGTTTATAAGATGATGATGTTTATGATATGATGATGATGATGTATGTTTAACTATGTTATTGAGAATGGTAGAGTGTTCTGGTGGTTGTTATGGGAAAGCGAGGAAGGTACTTACCGCTGACATAGCTAGCGAGGAGATACATCCGCTATCAAGGTGTAGCGAGGGGTATCACAGTACCGCTATATGTCGAAGCGAGGGGGCCAATTGTTCCGCGGACATAACAAGGCCAGAAACATCCCCATTTCTAACTATCATTATTGGTTATGAGAATATATATATGAAGTATGATTTTAATCATTTATGTCAAGGACTAATGATTATATGCATGACTATGAAACAGGGACAACCAAAGTGGGTTAATGCGATTAACCACGAAGTATATGTTACGATTATTTTCATGCAATTATTTATATGCCAATTATTTATGATGTTAAGTAATGATGTACATGCTCATGATGGGTTGTTCCTGTAGGTACACTTTTGGACTGAAGGACTAAGGGTCGGGTTGAGGCAGTGAGCTAAAAGGAGCATGAAAGAATATAGGATACAGGATTTTGGATAGTCTCTACTCTAGGAGTAGTGCAAACCTATAATGTTAGCATTCATTTTTGGGAATGTAATTATTAAGTTTGAAATTTTATTTTTGGCCTGTAATTCTATTAGTTCAAAGCTACAACCGGTACCCTAAGACGTTATTATTGCATATTTAGTCCATAATACGTTATTATGATGATCTTAAGGTAGGAAGACCCTACAAATTATTATGGTGGAATGCTTAGTCACATGCTGGGCGTGACCTGGTAATGCATTCGGGGTGCTTGTTATGCATGTTGGGAAATTGGGTGTTAACATGGTTTAATTGTGATGGTTAGTGATTATTTGGTAAAGCATGCATTTAATTGAGGTTTGGTGCATTTCTGGAAAATGCTTTTAAAATATCATGTTAGAATATTTTATACATCATGCTAATTATTGGGGTACATGTTTTAATTAACCCCACTACCTCACCCCTCCCACCACTCTTTATCAAACAACTCTCCCAACCCTACCCAAAAACTCCCAAACCCGATTTTGGCAAGAATGAGGAAGAGAAACCTTTGCAAAAGCTTTATTTGTAAGATTTTTGGTAGGATTTTGAAGTGTAAAAGGGGTATGGATTCTTCCTTGTTGTTTTTATGATGTTTGGTTTTGATTTGAGTTTGTATTTTGAGTTTTGAAATGGGTTTGTTTTGGGGTTGTGTTGTATTTGGTTGGGTATTAAATTTTTGGTGGTATTAAGGTGTTTACTGAAGGTTTATTGTGTTTTAATGTTGTTGGTTAAATGGTATTTGAGTTGGTAGGATTTGAGGAAAGTTTGAGGTGCAAAAATTGTAAGACCACAACCCCTTAACTCGTCATTAGTGCAATTATGACGTCATTTGTGTATGTAAAAAAAATTTCTTTTCATTTAAAGAATCATTACACGCTTCACATAAGCCCCATGACTTTTAAAAAAATTTGGGCAGAGTCTCCCCATAATTAAGGCTATCCGAAAATATAGCACATCACTCAAATAACTCCCAGCCAGGGAAAACACAAAAATATGAAGATATAAGAAGTGGACTCCCAACACCATTATTACAGTCCATATACACGACTCCAAGTGCTCACATGCGAGCAACAAATAATGGATAACCGTCTAGTAGCATAAATAATGTATACCATTTACCCAATCTCATTCTACGCTTCAGGAAGCAATATTATCCAGCCAAGCTCGAGCTTGCTACGCCAAATAACTTGTAGCTGTAATACCTGTTTCAACAGAAACAGCCCCCACACAGGGTAAGCATACCAACATCACACTACCCATGTGATGACCAGGGATTATAGGTGTTAATCCCGGAGTATTAATAATCCCTAAAGTGGTTTTACGTGGCGATTTGGGATTTAATCGAGGTGTTGGGCCTTCTGGGCTCGTCTATTTGAGTAGTTGGGATCGTTGGATCCCGAGGTTGAGATCGTATTCTCGTTTCGGTGAAAACCTGTGAGTTGGGTTTTTAGTAGGACTCAGAATCTCGGGTGCTGTGTGTGGGCACCGGTAGGGAGTTTTTGAGTTAGAGAGAGAATTATTGAAAACAGATGATTTTTAATGAATCATGATGTATTTGTGGGGATATTAGTATTTCGGGGTATTTTTGCTATAAATACCAGTTGAACCCGAGATTTTTATTATCGGAACCATTTTTCCCCTTTCTTCCCTCTCTCCTCCCGCGCGCCCCTTTCCCGATCCAGCTGACCCCCGCGCACAAAAGGCCACCGCCCGCCGCCGTCCGGCCGCCGTTCGGCGCGTGCCACCCGCCGTTGGAATCGTCTCTTCCAGGCGCTTCTATACGTACCAACAATTCGAAGTTTCGTCGAGAATCGAGCTCGGATTTCTGCAGAAAGCGCTAGGGTTCGTCACTGATTTTCTGTCCGATTTTGTGGCCCGATTTTGGTACGTTTTTGGGGCTTTTCTCCCGATGTTTTAGGGGCGTTTTTGTACTGCTTTTGAGTCGTATATTTCTTACTTTCATGGGTCGAAATTTGTTGCTTATGGATTCGATTTTTGAACGCTGATTTTGTGAATTTAGGGTTCGAAATTTGGGTTTTTGGTATGAGGATGATGATTCTTGTTGTTATTCGATTAATTCATGTTTAAATGAATTATGAGCTTAATTGGGATCAAATTGAGATGTATGGTTCGAAATTGCCCTAATTTGGTGAGGGTTTGATTTCGATTTTGGGGGTTTTGGCTATGGGTTGATGATTCATGTTAGGGATCGTTTATTACATGTTTTAGATGATTTATGATGGTTGGTTGGGTTCGAATCGTCATGCTAGGGTTCGAATTATTGAAGTTGTTCTTGAGCAATTTTTCGATATGTCGCATTCGTTTTCCCTCCCTGCATGTACCCTGCCCCGGGTCTTTTAGATGTTTAATTGTCGTGTGTCGACAATATTTTGAGGGTTATGGATGTGCTTGAGCATGGGTTGCATGTTCGTAAATAATTGTGAATTATTTATCGTGTTAGCACATCGTTCCTCAGGGCTTGGAACTCGAGCAAGGGTTGGCTCGGACTTCGAGGATTTAAGGTACGTTTAGCGTACGAGCATAGTTTAAATGATGTTTTACAAGTATGATGCATGATCTAAAATACATGAAATGCTTTACTATGATGGTACCGGGACTTGATTACGTTATGATGATTCACATGGTGAAATGCTTAGTGCCGCCATGAAGCGAGCAAATGATGGGTGTGGTTGCTACGGAGCAAACACCGATAGTATGATGCTACTTGAAGTAAGAAATGAAAAAGATGGTATTTGATTAGATATCTAGGATATCTGTATTTTATTCCCTATTGGTAATGAATAAGAACAGAGACGTAGTTAATCAGAGAAGTGATTAACTAGTATCGGAAGTTAAGGAAGTCTCATTATAATATCTAGAATTATGATAATTGCTAGATAAAGAAAGATGTTATGAAATGTTGTTAAATTGAAACTGGCTAGGGTTAACCAATATGATGATTAACTGCATATTCAGGATTTGATGATTTATCTGTTTTGAGAACAGGATTATTACAGGGGTACGCTACGATGAGGATGATACCATCCAGGAAGTATCACATATGTTCCGCAATATTTACATTTTCGTAAATTATGTATTATGTCATTATGATTATGAAATTGTGGAATTGGTATGCTCACCCCGTTGGGGGCTGTCTCTGTTGGGGCAGGTGAACAGGTACATCGATGGCTTTGGAGATGAGCTCGAGCTGTTCATTGGAGGTACTCCCAGGATCGTGGTACCAGGGCTCGATGGAGCACGGTATCGTATAGAGTACTTATACACCCATGAGGGTTATATACATATTCATGATGCTCGCATGTGAGCAAGATTACTTGTATATGCGTTGTATATAAAGGCATGAGCCTTCCTCTCTTTCATTATATGTTGCATGCAATTGTGGTAGAATTGCTAATGATATGAGAGTCGTTAGTGTGTTATGTGGGTGTTGGAACCCACTTTTGTTGACGTATGTGTGGTGTCTTCCCTGGCTGGGAATCTACTTGTATTACTGCTTTCTGTTGAGTATTATGTGTTCCCTGGCCGGGAATTTTGTTATGTGTTGTACTCTGTTTTGGGATAGCTCTATTTATGGGGAGACTCTGCCCAAATTTTTGTAAAAGTTTACAATGTGAAAAGCGGCACCAAGGGGTTGGTAAAGGGCAAACATATGAGTCTTTTATTGACAGGCAATGATTAAGTATCATCAGAGCTTCCCGATTGACATTTTATAGAAAGCATGTACCACACATAGTGGTTAATACACTAATCAAGGTTTTAAGGGCTTGGGGTCCTTACATTAGTGGTATCAGAGCAGTGGTTGCTCATTGGGGCTGTTGAGGGCCTAGGAAGTTATTGATAGCACATATTTATGCATGATGGCATTAATGTTATACGACATGACTAATTGTTTATGTGCTTTTATGATATGAAAAGTGGTATTGCTAACCATTGTGGTTGCAGGAATCGTGTGGAACACGATAGGATGACATTTATTTGTGAAACCATACATTCTCATAATGTGTTTTTATTATGAATTGAATGTGGATGCATAGCGTATATGGCTATTGTTGTTAACCCTGATGGTTGCAGGTTACAGGAAATATGGAGTATAAAAAGGAATGATGATTATGCATTCCAGGAGTCCTGCTTATGACAGTGAGAATTTTTATACTTATGCTTGACCGCTAAAAATGTGGAGCGGGCGGGGATGCTCGCTTGCACATGGAGGCGGGGTATTCCATACGAAGCGAGGATGATATACCGCTTGTATGAAGAAGCTTATGCTTGTACCGCTAAAAATGTGGAGCGGGCAGGGATGCTCGCTTGCACATGGAGGCGGGGTATGCCATACGAAGCGAGGATGAGATACCGCTTGTATGAAGAAGCGAGGATGAGATGCCGCTTGTTAGGATGATGATTCATTCCTATGTGATGACACGGATGATAGCGGTGATGTGTCCCGCTGTGTCGATTTATATTCATTTCTCTATGAGGACACGGTTTATAGCGACGGTTTATTCCGCTATATTTATTGGCGATGGTTCATTCCGCCAGGTGTATTTATAGCGACGGTTCATTCCGCTATATCTATTGGCGATGGTTCATTCCGCCAGGTGTATTTATAGCGACGGTTCATTCCGCTATATCTATTGGCGATGGTTCATTCCGCCAGGTGTATTTATAGCGACGGTTCATTCCGCTATATCTATTGGCGATGGTTCATTCCGCCAGGTGTATTTATAGCGACGGTTCATTCCGCTATATCTATTGGCGATGGTTCATTCCGCCAGGTGTATTTATAGCGACGGTTCATTCCGCTATATCTATTGGCGATGGTTCATTCCGCCAGGTGTATTGATAGCGATGGTTCATTCCGCTATATCTATTGGCGATGGTTCATTCCGCCAGGTGTATTGATAGCGATGGTTCATTCCGCTATATCTATTGGCGATGGTTCATTCCGCCAGGCGTATTGATAGCGATGCCTCTTTCCGCTACTATGTGGACGATGATTCATACTCAGGTATATAGCGAGGTTTCATGCCACTTATTATATGACGAGGTGTCATGCCGTCGATTCTATAGCGAGGGATTTTGCCGCTATGTACTCAGCACAGGATTTTGCCGCCTTCGAGCGATGGGTGCTGATTACGCACTATTATTGAGCGACGGAGACAGGTATGACGCTATATCACTAGCGATGAGGTATGAGATATTGCTATTTTATTAGCTTTATTGTAGCTGGCATGCATTGATATACATGTTTTATTATGCCTATTTTACTAGCATGATAGTGGATGACATACGCTGATGTACATGTATCGTCACTAGTTGGCAATGTTTTAGATGCCATGAGTTGGCATGTGTCGTCACAGGATGACGATGACGATGGTGTAGGAGATGTCTTATTAGACATGCATCATCGTTACGATGATCGATGCGTTGAGTATACGTATTCAGTGGTATGCCTTGGGTGCCAGTACCGAGCACAAGGTGGTGTGTGCGACACCGATGGACGTGACCCTTATACCGAGCGGGTTGCTCGAGGAATGGTTGGATGCGCTATACATGGGATTGTACCGCAGCTTACGATTGGGGCGATCATATTACGAGTGGTGATACCCTAGAGGTATGCTCGTTGGAATGGCTTTTGGCCATGTTTTTGACGACAGGAGTAATCGTGGAGGAATTACTCGCTTGCTATTGATAGGACATATGGTAGACATGGTCACACCAACCATGAGAATGTAAGATGGGTCCTAAGGAAGTAGGATCAGGTTATGTTAAGTGCATGGGGACATTGGAGTGTCCAGGGTATTTCAGCATTGGAGGAATGTTGGGTAAAGACCCACTACTCTATTGATTTTCTTCCCATGGTATGGTATGCCGTGCGGAAACGTCCATCTGATTGGTAGGTTTGAGGTGAAACCTAGTGAGGCAGCGACTAGTTTGTCTGCCGCGTGTATGTAGCACCATGATGGGCTTGCTAGAGCCGTTATACTGCTCGTTGGAACCAAGTTTGGTAAATCGTAAGGTTATACGAGGTGGATTGTGGTGGACTCTGGTAGTCACCACATCATTTGAAGTTGAAGTTGAGTATGCCTCACTGAACGTATAGATGTTTATGTTTAAATCTTGGTGAGACTTGTCTGGGACAGCTCATGATGTTGAAGTACCAACAAGAGAGCCATCAAGTCGTCGTTGTTTTGGCCTGGGAATCCATGTATTTGGGATGCATTGGGTTTATTGCATGTCCTTTCAAACTTGAAACTCTGAGGAGTCTCGATTGTTTATTTATGATCAGGACGTGATTCTTAGGATATCCGGAGGTAGACATCTTGCGAGATGTCTTTTGTGTGAATCTGTGGCCGTGAGTTGCCCAAATTGAGTTGCAATGATGCGACTGCTCATTTGAAAGAGGAAGTTTGAAAGGGGGAACCAGGTTTGGTATGTGTACACCGTGGTATGCTAATGTTTCCCTCGTAACGATGTATGTTAGACATTGTGAGTCATGATAGAGATGTCTTTGAATGATATCTACGATGGAATCGGAAGCAATTCGAATCCTTGCAGTTTCAGTTGACTAACTGCTTTTGGACCGTTAGCGTTGAGTTGTACTGACGCTCTTCGACGTTATGATGGATTTGGAAGTCTATTCCACTCCAGAGTTTGACACGAGGTCAACGTTCTTACGGTTGAGGTGTCATTCAGGATGTGTTCGTACTGTTGTATTAGATCAAAGGATGACTGTCCGATCTACAGTCGTAAGTATTGGTTGATTTGCAGTCATGAGAGGCTGACTTTTGGGATGACCCGCATCGAGGTACGTTTTACCTCTTGGGTGATATGTTGGTTTTGGTAAGTCGCTCTGTTTCAGAGTTAGATGAGAGGTAAGTATCCTCGCGTTTATTAATACGATTCTGATATGGTCAGGAATCGAGGTTATGGCTTCATGTTGTTGTGTAGCCTGGGTGTTACGTGATACACCAGTGCTAATTTCGAGGACGAAATTCTTTTAGTGGGGGATATTGTGATGACCAGGGATTATAGGTGTTAATCCCGGAGTATTAATAATCCCTAAAGTGGTTTTACGTGGCGATTTGGGATTTAATCGAGGTGTTGGGCCTTCTGGGCTCGTCTATTTGAGTAGTTGGGATCGTTGGATCCCGAGGTTGAGATCGTATTCTCGTTTCGGTGAAAACCTGTGAGTTGGGTTTTTAGTAGGACTCAGAATCTCGGGTGCTGTGTGTGGGCACCGGTAGGGAGTTTTTGAGTTAGAGAGAGAATTATTGAAAACAGATGATTTTTAATGAATCATGATGTATTTGTGGGGATATTAGTATTTCGGGGTATTTTTGCTATAAATACCAGTTGAACCCGAGATTTTTATTATCGGAACCATTTTTCCCCTTTCTTCCCTCTCTCCTCCCGCGCGCCCCTTTCCCGATCCAGCTGACCCCCGCGCACAAAAGGCCACCGCCCGCCGCCGTCCGGCCGCCGTTCGGCGCGTGCCACCCGCCGTTGGAATCGTCTCTTCCAGGCGCTTCTATACGTACCAACAATTCGAAGTTTCGTCGAGAATCGAGCTCGGATTTCTGCAGAAAGCGCTAGGGTTCGTCACTGATTTTCTGTCCGATTTTGTGGCCCGATTTTGGTACGTTTTTGGGGCTTTTCTCCCGATGTTTTAGGGGCGTTTTTGTACTGCTTTTGAGTCGTATATTTCTTACTTTCATGGGTCGAAATTTGTTGCTTATGGATTCGATTTTTGAACGCTGATTTTGTGAATTTAGGGTTCGAAATTTGGGTTTTTGGTATGAGGATGATGATTCTTGTTGTTATTCGATTAATTCATGTTTAAATGAATTATGAGCTTAATTGGGATCAAATTGAGATGTATGGTTCGAAATTGCCCTAATTTGGTGAGGGTTTGATTTCGATTTTGGGGGTTTTGGCTATGGGTTGATGATTCATGTTAGGGATCGTTTATTACATGTTTTAGATGATTTATGATGGTTGGTTGGGTTCGAATCGTCATGCTAGGGTTCGAATTATTGAAGTTGTTCTTGAGCAATTTTTCGATATGTCGCATTCGTTTTCCCTCCCTGCATGTACCCTGCCCCGGGTCTTTTAGATGTTTAATTGTCGTGTGTCGACAATATTTTGAGGGTTATGGATGTGCTTGAGCATGGGTTGCATGTTCGTAAATAATTGTGAATTATTTATCGTGTTAGCACATCGTTCCTCAGGGCTTGGAACTCGAGCAAGGGTTGGCTCGGACTTCGAGGATTTAAGGTACGTTTAGCGTACGAGCATAGTTTAAATGATGTTTTACAAGTATGATGCATGATCTAAAATACATGAAATGCTTTACTATGATGGTACCGGGACTTGATTACGTTATGATGATTCACATGGTGAAATGCTTAGTGCCGCCATGAAGCGAGCAAATGATGGGTGTGGTTGCTACGGAGCAAACACCGATAGTATGATGCTACTTGAAGTAAGAAATGAAAAAGATGGTATTTGATTAGATATCTAGGATATCTGTATTTTATTCCCTATTGGTAATGAATAAGAACAGAGACGTAGTTAATCAGAGAAGTGATTAACTAGTATCGGAAGTTAAGGAAGTCTCATTATAATATCTAGAATTATGATAATTGCTAGATAAAGAAAGATGTTATGAAATGTTGTTAAATTGAAACTGGCTAGGGTTAACCAATATGATGATTAACTGCATATTCAGGATTTGATGATTTATCTGTTTTGAGAACAGGATTATTACAGGGGTACGCTACGATGAGGATGATACCATCCAGGAAGTATCACATATGTTCCGCAATATTTACATTTTCGTAAATTATGTATTATGTCATTATGATTATGAAATTGTGGAATTGGTATGCTCACCCCGTTGGGGGCTGTCTCTGTTGGGGCAGGTGAACAGGTACATCGATGGCTTTGGAGATGAGCTCGAGCTGTTCATTGGAGGTACTCCCAGGATCGTGGTACCAGGGCTCGATGGAGCACGGTATCGTATAGAGTACTTATACACCCATGAGGGTTATATACATATTCATGATGCTCGCATGTGAGCAAGATTACTTGTATATGCGTTGTATATAAAGGCATGAGCCTTCCTCTCTTTCATTATATGTTGCATGCAATTGTGGTAGAATTGCTAATGATATGAGAGTCGTTAGTGTGTTATGTGGGTGTTGGAACCCACTTTTGTTGACGTATGTGTGGTGTCTTCCCTGGCTGGGAATCTACTTGTATTACTGCTTTCTGTTGAGTATTATGTGTTCCCTGGCCGGGAATTTTGTTATGTGTTGTACTCTGTTTTGGGATAGCTCTATTTATGGGGAGACTCTGCCCAAATTTTTGTAAAAGTTTACAATGTGAAAAGCGGCACCAAGGGGTTGGTAAAGGGCAAACATATGAGTCTTTTATTGACAGGCAATGATTAAGTATCATCAGAGCTTCCCGATTGACATTTTATAGAAAGCATGTACCACACATAGTGGTTAATACACTAATCAAGGTTTTAAGGGCTTGGGGTCCTTACAACCCATATCATAACAATGCATAAAGATCATGATACGATCATAACATCATAATTTACAATTATTTAAAATCTATAAAAAGGTACTCCCTGTACGGTTCTGAATCTGTATAGCTTCCACGCACTGTTCCTATTTCAAACTCACACGCTTTCATAACATCAAATTCAGTATCGTTATTTAAACATGATACTCCTCAACACGATAAATTCAATACAATCAAAATCTATTATTTATGCTAAGTCATAAACAATTTCATATCGCATATGATCCTGCCTATCAATCTATCTCATTCTCGACATTTTCTCATATTGATCATGCCCCAGCATCAATACTCAGCTCGTATACTCGGATCACGTATAACTACGCATCCCTCATACCACACATACATATATACATATTTATATTTCGGATCACGTACAAATACGTATCCACCATGCCACATATGTCATACTCAACACACATATACATTTCTTACGTTCCGTAATGACATTTAATAATTCATGAATATATGAATGTGTAAGTACCTCATCATAAGTATACCTGCCCGTACGTCACTACGTACCTTATAGTCGACGACATGAACAAGCCACCTTTGACGTCCTGAGACCGTTGAGTATCTATATTGAATGTCAATTCATCAACTAGTTCATTAATAATACAATTGATATCATTTATATGCATTTCAACTTCAATTCAATATAATTTTGCCATTATACTCAATCTCAATTATCATACCCCATATACCACACAAACAAGCCATTACCTTCCATTTATTCGAGTTTTCACTAACTCAAGTATGTAATATTTTACATTACTAAGGTTCAAAATGTGTAACCTTACCTCATTGTTCAAGAATTCCTCAAAACATAATCATCATATAAAATAAGCGTGCAAGTCATAAATATTCATTTAATTCAATTTTAACATCCATTATAAGGTTAGAACAAGATTCCCAACTTTTATCTCATATAATCACTCACAACTCACAAACATCTCATAACATTGCCCAATCACTCACAAAGGCACTATAATGCTTTTAAGTTGGAAAGTGTAGGATTTTCACCACCAAATGATCAAGGCTTTAGGCCAACACTTGGACACCATTTAGACATATTAACAAACACCTTCCATGCATGGTTTTTAAATCTTCATATTTTAACCAACAATTTCCTTCTAACAATTAATAGCATTTCCTCATACTCTCCAATTCCCAATTACAACACTTCAATACATGTAGGAATACATAATTACTTGCATGAACACCATCTACACACACAATCACATGCCCAATCAATTTCCAATATGAATAATCATCTTCTATACATGGCAAACTCATATCTTCCCATATTAATATACCCAACCCATGCACACAACATCCACACACCATTTCCAACACCTACTAAGCACAAATTATGCACAGACACTAGCACACAAGTCACGCACACACACTAACACACACTTTCCAGCACACACTAAACACACATTCTGCACACACTAGAAAAGCAAACCCTTTTCCTTTCAATTAACAACTCAAAACACATCAAAATCCATACCAATAAAGGCCAAGCCTAGCTCTCCAATAGCCCCACAATTTCGAACCAAAACCCCAAAAGAAGCCAAATTTTCGAAATGAAAATTGTGCCAAACCAACACACAAATTCGAAAATAAAGAGGGCAAGGTGCCTAGGAACATGAGGAAGCATCATACCTTCGAATTGGTGGCAAGATATTGGAGTTTGGAGATCAAAATCAAAGTTCTATTTGGGCATGGAAGGGGGCGACGGGTTTGGGTGAAGAGGAGGAGGAGTTACAGATTTTTGTTATGTGTTTGTGTGTGTGGGTTATGTGTTAATCCTCCTTTTAAATCAAGGCAAAACACTTAAAATAAAATAAACCCTCCCCAACAATTAAGTAATTCCAACTTTAAATACAAATTAATATAAGTCCCCAAAACATTTAAATTATGCCAAAATTCCATCTATGCCCAAAGAATCCGGTCCGACCAATCACCGAGGCCCAAAAATTTAAATCACGTAAATTATCCCGTAATTTACCATTTAAACAATTAATTGTAAGCAGAAGAAATTGGGCATCACAGTTCTTCCCTACTAATAAAATTTCGACCCCGAAATTTGAATACACGCTTACGAGAAAAGCCAAAGTAAATATTTACATACCAGCAAATAGCTCAGGATAGTGTAGGAACATGTGTTGCTCCGTTTCCCATGTGGCCTCCATGACACCCCGTCTTTCCCACTGGACTTTAACCATAGGAATCACTTTATTGTGAAGTTTACGATCGGCTGATCCAGAATCCAAATAAGACGCTCAACATAAGAGACATCAGAATTCAACTGTACCTCAGAAGGCTGCAAATCACGTAACTTTACCATATCCCAACATTAGCATCTAATGAGCTAGCATATATTAGTTCCATGTCATGTAAATCATTACAAGATTAACATCATCATATAATCGCTAAATCATGCAATCCATGCATATCTCGTGTATATCAGAATGTATGACGATACACCAACCTTTTATAGTATAATTAACCTCATACCTGTGTGGTTGTAAGTTTATGCAATATATATCAACCTCGTCATATCGCACGTCACCCTTGTCTGTATGAAATAATGGTACTCTTGAGCCCTTAAACATCAACTTCTCATATATCATCTTCTGGTTATTATCTGGCGCAATGCAATTACTAGAAAGCCCATTAGTAATTCTCACACGTATATCAACATTATACGCATAACAACCACATATCATCAATATCAAATCATAATGAAGGTCTAACACGAATATTCTTACATCACGATTATACGCACATAGCATCATAATATCGTTCATCCCTCAAATTTATCTCATAACTCATCATTTATTCTTATCTACTTGGATAAGTTATCTTGTACTGACCATCGCTCCTTACTAATCACTTGCATATAGGCCATTTAAAATAAGGCATCAACATCAATATCGAATAATTCATCTCATACCTTTATAGGTGAAGTCATCTACAATATACAATAGCATCATAGTATCATGCTCATCACAGTACTCACATGCTCTTAAGCATCAACTTCCGCATTTCATCAGCCAACTATCATCTATAATGGGGCAAGTACAAAATAAACTCATTAGTATTTCTCAAATACTCATAGCATAACCACGTACCTTGTCATTTACGCATTATTGATATTCACAATGTTTCCGTCATCATACATTAATATCCCTGCGTCAAAAGTTTCACGCAATCCTGCACGCATCATGCTACAACAAACTATCACATATATGTGTGATTGAAATTCAACATAAGAATCACTCACATGCCTCAATGACGTAATTCCTTTTGATCCTTTATTCAACAAAGTACTATTTCATAAATGAATAACATATCACCGTGTAGTATGTATTCATGATTTCTCATACATCAGTCTCATCGCATATATCATCATTTATATGCCTTCCCGTTTCTAACACAATATCAATATGATAAATCATCTAAAGTGAATGTTCATATATCCCATGTATTCTCATTATGACATCATTATATTGTCTATCACATCATGTCTAACTCATCATTAATCACTACATGATTATTTATCAGTGTTGTTATTACATACCAGAGAATAACATCATAATTTCGTACTTACTACGTCGACCCGCAACGTTCACAATAATCACACGTCCACACAGGACATTCGTAGCGATCTCACGTCATCCCGTGACGTTCCATGTCATCTCATGACCTGTTCATTAATCTCATTCCAACATGGTTACATTTAACTCAACATAACATGATTGACAGATCATTAATCTCACATTATACAAAACAATCATGTTTTCATAAACCGATATCATTTCAATCTGATCATCATCACCCCACTGTTATCTCGTCACTGCAAAAATATTCAATGAATATATCAATACTATATGTCATTTCAATTTCATTCTCAAGTCATAAACTATATAAATCAATCGAAATACTTCACAATCCACGTATATCAAACAGGTTAAACCAAACGAAATGGTTTACCTCAATTCCTCGTTCCCGTAGAACATTCCAATATTCTCTTGAGCCTACAACTCATGTGTCCAAGAAACAATAATATGGTTTGTATAACACAACGTTCACTGCTCTCTACAATCAACACATCATCAATATACATCGCTAACACAATAGCAGTACACTAATACTCATGTTCATGCTAACATAATAGCAGCACATCAATATTCATCGCCCAATGACGGCACACTAGTATTCACTGCTAACACAATAGCAATATATCAATACGCATTGCCAACAATGGCATGCATAATCCCATCGTCACTACGAGCATGTGCAATGTCATCGCCACTACTGGCATACATAATCTCATCGCCACTACAGGCATGCACAATATCATCGCCACTACTGGCATACATAATATCATCGCCACTACGGGCTTGCACAATATCATCGCCACGACTGATATACATATAATATCCATAATCACAATGCATAAAATTACATTCTTAAAACAATAAGATGTAATAACACTTACTGTACACAATGGATCCACACTCGATTCTTTAAACTGTCCCTGTTCTCAACATAAATATGCCACAAAATATAATTTCATATCAATACACAATTGATATAATCATCATCAATAACATGACCGTCCAAAAATATTCATTGCCTCGACATATCATCGGCATTCACACTTTCCATCGCTTCGATATGATAGCGGTAAATATTATAAATCTCAAATATCACAATATAATCATACCATCATCTCGCCAATAAATGTCATCAATATATCGGTATCAATCACACCCCGCTATTGCATCCACTGCAATAAAATGAAAGAAAACAATATTGTCACTTCGTTCACTCTCTCCATGATCGCTTTCACCTGTACATTTGATTATCACAATACGTCAAATCAACAAGGTCAATTTAAATCGTATATTCATCATCCTCCCTCTATAGTGGAGGCACATAAAATACATTGCACACTCTCAATAGTGTCGATCCCGACAATAGTCACATCGCATGCTCTCCCTAGCACCGACTCAATATCAATATACACGTCACATGCTCTCCCTAGCATTGACCCTGAAATATACACGTCGCTCGCTTGTCAGCGGCGACCACATCACTCACTTGTCAGTGGTGACCCGAATCACATCGCACACTCCTAAGTGGCGAACTCTAAATCATACTAACACATCGCACACCCGTCAGTAGCGACCACATCACTCACTCGTCAGTGGTGACCCAAATCACATCGCTCACTCCTAAGTGGCGACCTCTAAATCATACTAACACATCGCACACTCGTCAGTGGCGACCACATCACTCACTCGTCAGTGGTGACCCATATCACATCGCTGACTCCTAAGTGGCGACCTCTAAATCATACTAACACATCGCACACTCGTCAGTGGTGACCACATCACTCACTCGTCAATGGTGACCCAAATCACATCGCTCACTCCTAAGTGGCGACCTTTAAATAAACACATCACTCGTCTCAGCGGTGACCCACTGTATATCCAACACAACACAATCACATCGCACACAACTAGTGGCGACCTCTAAATAAACACATCACTCGCTACTAGGCGGTGACCCTTCAATATATTAATACTTCGATCGTACCCACAGCGACCCACATATAATAATAACACGTCGCTCAGCACGAAGACGACCCACACATAATAATAACACGTCGGTCAACCATAAAAGCGACCCTAAACCTAAGCGACACTTCGCTTTTCAATAATACAGTGTAAAATATATTCATCCATGCTTGTACATCATTACGTACCTGTGCCATCATGTAAATGACATACACATACCCGATTGTCACATCATCTGTTGTCATACTCCAACAGCACAGTATTGCCTGCCATTTCCTATCCTCAGATATCATTTCTCATTTTCTGATTTCTCTTGTAAAATCAGATTTCTCAGCACTGCACATACATATACATAACATGTACACAAAACTCAACTCAATAAAACGCATTTATCCCTCTACTAGTAACAACATCCACTTATCATCAACGTTAATTATCAACGATGTCATTCGTCACGCACCTTAAAATGCATTATCATTTCACCATAGTCAAGCTAATGATATAAATAAAACGAGTTACCATACTCGAGGCTTTTCAACCATACCACCCTCATTGTGTATGTTCATCGTATCTCATACGATCCTGCAATCACGATGGTTAGCAATAACACCAATTTTCATTGCTTCATTTATAAAATGCACATAGCAGGCGCCATGTCACAATGACAGAAAACTACGATCATGCATAAAAGTATATGATATACATGTCTATCAACACATCCCTAAGCCATTAAACATCCCAAAGAACTAACCACTGATCTGATACCACTAATGTAAGACCACAACCCCTTAACTCGTCATTAGTGCAATTATGACGTCATTTGTGTATGTAAAAAAAATTTCTTTTCTTTTAAAGAATCATTACACGCTTCACATAAGCCCCATGACTTTTATAAAAATTTGGGCAGAGTCTACCCATAATTAAGGCTATCCGAAAATATAGCACATCACTAAAATATCTCCCAGCCAGGGAAAACACAAAAATATGAAGATATAAGAAGTGGACTCCCAACACCATTATTACAGTCCATATACACGACTCCAAGTGCTCACATGCGAGCAACAAATAATGGATAACCGTCTAGTAGCATAAATAATGTATACCATTTACCCAATCTCATTCTACGCTTCAGGAAGCAATATTATCCAGCCAAGCTCGAGCTTGCTACGCCAAATAACTTGTAGCTTAATACCTGTTTCAACAGAAACAGCCCCCACACAGGGTGAGCATACCAACATCACACTACCCATATCATAACAATGCATAAAGATCATGATACGATCATAACATCATAATTTACAATTATTTAAAATCTATAAAAAGGTACTCCCTGTACGGTTCTGAATCTGTATAGCTTCCACGCACTGTTCCTATTTCAAACTCACACGCTTTCATAACATCAAATTCAGTATCGTTATTTAAACATGATACTCCTCAACACGATAAATTCAATACAGTCAAAATCTATTATTTATGCTTAGTCATAAACAATTTCATATCGCATATGATCCTGCCTATCAATCTATCTCATTCTCGACATTTTCTCATATTGATCATGCCCCAGCATCAATACTCAGCTCGTATACTCGGATCACGTATAACTATGCATCCCTCATACCACACATACATATATACATATTCATATTTCGGATCACGTACAAATACGTATCCACCATGCCACATATGTCATACTCAACACACATATACATTTCTTACGTTCCATAATGACATTTAATAATTCATGAATATATGAATGTGTAAGTACCTCATAATAAGTATACCTGCCCGTACGTCACTACGTACCTTATAGTCGACGACATGAACAAGCCACCTTTGACGTCCTGAGACCGTTGAGTATCTATATTGAATGTCAATTCATCAACTAGTTCATTAATAATACAATTGATATCATTTATATGCATTTCAACTTCAATTCAATATAATTTTGCCATTATACTCAATCTCAATTATCATACCCCATATACCACACAAACAAGCCATTACCTTCCATTTATTCGAGTTTTCACTAACTCAAGTATGTAATATTTTACATTACTAAGGTTCAAAATGTGTAACCTTACCTCATTGTTCAAGAATTCCTCAAAACATAATCATCATATAAAATAAGCGTGCAAGTCATAAATATTCATTTAATTCAATTTTAACATCCATTATAAGGTTAGAACAAGATTCCCAACTTTTATCTCATATAATCACTCACAACTCACAAACATCTCATAACATTGCCCAATCACTCACAAAGGCACTATAATGCTTTTAAGTTGGAAAGTGTAGGATTTTCACCACCAAATGATCAAGGCTTTAGGCCAACACTTGGACACCATTTAGACATATTAACAAACACCTTCCATGCATGGTTTTTAAATCTTCATATTTTAACCAACAATTTCCTTCTAACAATTAATAGCATTTCCTCATACTCTCCAATTCCCAATTACAACACTTCAATACATGTAGGAATACATAATTACTTGCATGAACACCATCTACACACACAATCACATGCCCAATCAATTTCCAATATGAATAATCATCTTCTATACATGGCAAACTCATATCTTCCCATATTAATATACCCAACCCATGCACACAACATCCACACACCATTTCCAACACCTACTAAGCACAAATTCTGCACACACACTAGCACACAATTCACGCACACACACTAACACACACTTTCCAGCACACACTAAACACACATTCTGCACACACTAGAAAAGCAAACCCTTTTCCTTTCAATTAACAACTCAAAACACATCAAAATCCATACCAATAAAGGCCAAGCCTAGCTCTCCAATAGCCCCACAATTTCGAACCAAAACCCCCAAAAGAAGCCAAATTTTCGAAATGAAAATTGTGCCAAACCAACACATAAATTCGAAAATAAAGAGGGCAAGGTGCCTAGGAACATGAGGAAGCATCATACCTTCGAATTGGTGGCAAGATATTGGAGTTTGGAGATCAAAATCAAAGTTCTATTTGGGCATGGAAGGGGGCGACGGGTTTGGGTGAAGAGGAGGAGGAGTTACAGATTTTTGTTATGTGTTTGTGTGTGTGGGTTATGTGTTAATCCTCCTTTTAAATCAAGGCAAAACACTTAAAATAAAATAAACCCTCCCCAACAATTAAGTAATTCCAACTTTAAATACAAATTAATATAAGTCCCCAAAACATTTAAATTATGCCAAAATTCCATCTATGCCCAAAGAATCCGGTCCGACCCAATCACCGAGGCCCAAAAATTTAAATCACGTAAATTATCCCGTAATTTACCATTTAAACAATTAATTGTAAGCAGAAGAAATTGGGCATCACAAAAATGGTGGAAATTCGAGATGCAGACAGCGGCGATCGATCGCCCAAAATGAGCGATCGATCGCCCAAAATGAGCGATCGCAGGTGACCACACAGCCTAGAAGATAAAGTCCCACAACACACCACATTTTGGTACAAAGGTACGTAGTGAGACGTACGGGCATCGGACGGTAAAACGTATTTTTACGTATTAGACTATGCATTGTGGTTGCATATATTTGTTGGACTATGCATTGTGGTTGCATACATACATTGGTTATGCATTGTGGTTGCATACATGAATTTGGTTATGCATTGTGGTTGCATACATGAATTTGGTTATGCATTATGGTTGCATACACTCATTGGATGTATTGGTGCATGTCATTGTAAGTCGAGATTATATTTCAGTGATGAAGAATACTTGCCGCCAGTGGCGTAGCAATGTGAATAATTGCCGCTGTCATACCGTAGCGATGAGAGAATATTTGCCGCTAATATGTGTGAGGACCCGTTCCTAATCAAGTGTTTAATTATCACACAATGATTATTTATGTGTAAACAGCGGAAGATTTTTTTTTTTGTTTTAAAGTCCTGCCAACAAGTGGCTCTCAAAATTTCGGCATGGCCTCGACGCACGAGGGACATATCAGAAAAATAAAAAGCATCAAATAATATACCAGTGCAGTACATAATACCATAGCATGCATCATAGGCATCCAACACATAATCCGTACTCAAAATATTTACATAATACCATAGCAGGCACAATAAATCTCCAGCACACATTTTATACTCAAAATATTTACATAATACCACCAGCAGTAAAGAAACAGCAAAATATTCACCAATAATCAAGGCTGGACGGAAATAAACTAACTTTACATAGTTATACGACCCAGGACACACCCTGGTATAATTTAACTATCCTACGATTGGGAAAGAGACAAAAGAAACAACCTCAGGTAAGACTTCAACGAGTATTCCCTATTTGGGATCCTGGTTACTTGTAATACCTGCCATTGTCCACACACAATGACAACAACAGCCCCCTACGGGGTGAGCCAAAGCCCAATATGAAACTATCAAGTAAATACAACATGCATCTATAAAATGTGATATATGATGTAATACAGTGCAATGTAATGCAATGCATGTAAGGTACAATGGATCGAATCTCAAGATACCAAATCGGAGTCCAAAGAAAGGTATCAACAATCAATATCAAGCTCGAGCAGAGGGTGACAACACACGCACATTGCGTTAGGAGACTCATCCTATGTGTTGTGTTCGTCCATCCCTCGTGTCTAGGTCCGATGACACGCACGTGACTATAGTTACTACCTATACTGCATGTCATCGCCGTGCTCGTCGTCCCCGACACTCAGAGTGAACCAACTCAGTCATAATCAACATGGATATCAAAGAAGTAGATAGCTCAATATGATATGTCCATGTATATGTCATGTATCAATGTATATTATCAAAAATGATGTGTGTTAACAAAACATTTATTTTCATACATTGATATGCCAATTATGAATGTTCCATCAATCAATTTAACTCACATAGCCAAGTAATTCCACATAGCCAAGTAATTTCACATAGCCAAGTAGCTTTACGTAATTCACGTAAGTTCAGCAAATCAAATATCAAATAATACAGATACCTGTCGTATGTTACCGACCGCAACATACCTATTTCTTTCATTGTTCTAGAAGTTGAATATTGTCATCATAGTTAGTGGAACTCCAATGTCGTATGTTAATCTAAGCAAATGCATACGACGCCATTATTTATACTCATCTACTACTTCCTTTAATTCACAATATAAGAAAATGAGGAATATTTTAAACTCCAATCATAATCCAATCATAATCATAATCGAGAATGATGTTTATGAACTTATATCTTATCTATCAGATCGTTTCACATCTTAACTAAGAGTCTTTAGAATCATTCAATATATTCTCTGAGTTATCTATCAATATTGATTAACCGACTTCGTCTAGTCCAATCGTTATCATTTTATTTGTTCACTTCTTCCTATCAATTTCCAGATAAATCAATTCATTTCAGCAACTAAAAATGGTATATTTCAACTGTCAAATTTCGATTAAACTCAGAGCAGATATTTGGATTCAAAGCATGTATTTGACCCAAAGTAGCAGCATATACCTACTCATATACACTAGCATATACCTACTCATATACACTTCAGCAATTACACATTCTCATACTAGCTAAGATGCACACACATGCACCCAAGTAGTACTTTCTTAATTCCTATCAATAACTTCGAACTCAACCAAAAATGCATTTGAGATTACATGCAATCCATTCATGCATGATTCATCAAACTAAAGTAGGATTTAAATTAGTTATCAGTTGACTAACTGCGAATTTAGAACATTCGCCCCAAAACCATGAACTCCATCGACATTTCCCATTTTCAGCAGAAAATCGATCCAAACAACCAGACAATTTGAAAAATCTTAACAATCCTCCAACACAAGGTTAATCAAGCTGAAACATGATTTAAGAACCTTTACTCCCACATGCATGAAATTCGAAGCCTATACCCGTCAATACATCGACAAAAATCGAACCAAATTCAACATGCAATGCAAGAACTTCAAACAACTAAATCCCAATACTGTCAAACCATATTATTCTGTCAAAAATAAGTTCAAATGCATCAAAATCAACAAATATCATAGCTGGAATTCGAAACTCGCGTTTTCCCCAAAAATCGTGAACAGTAGCCGAGCTTGCATGTGCGATTTCCGGCGACCATGGCGGCGGCAGGGGCGGCGACTGGAGGGTAAATGTCGGCCATGGTGAGGGGAAGGTGTTAGACAACAATAATCAAACTAATACAAGACCTAAACGAAGAAATCGAACAAAATATCGAAGAACCCTAAAATGACGAGCTCACCGATTTCTGGCAAAATCCAACGGAATCAGCAACGGAACCTCAAATGGATGGTATAGAAACGTGCGCCGGTGAGAGGTGAGCATGGTGGTAGGTCGAGCTCACCGTGAGGTGGTCGGACGGTGGCAGGCGCGAGCCTTTTCCGGCGAATGGTCAGGTGGCGCGGGAGAGATGCAGAGTGAACGGGTTAGTGTGCGTGCGTTTACACATTTTCGTGTGTGAAAAATGTGCTGAATGCATTTTAATATGCATTGCTTCCAGTCCAGTTATATACATTGGAGTGTCACCGATGCATTGATTAAATTTACAGACAACATTTGGGATTTATACCCACTATTATAACACGAAATTAAATTCTTCATTTTAATTAAATTCTCCATTTTAATAACTTATCTCTAAAATATTATCGGAGTATATTTTACAATTTCAAAACTATTTCATGTTCCGATTAAATTGTCAGTTGACATTCATCTTGTCAATTTCAAATTTAATTAATTAATTACAAATTAATTATTAATAAATTCCCAATTTAATTATAAATAATTTCCCAAATTATATAATTAACATTAATCAAATCTCGGGGCCTTACAATATGAAGCGAAGAACTCGACCGCTGTCATATTATAGTGAGGGATATTATTGCCGCTGATTTTGTCTAAGCAAGGAGTATTTTCGCTGTCATGTTAACGCGGGGGTATTATGCCACTGATATAATAAGACTTGGAAATTGGATATTGGTATTGATGGAAATTGGTGCATGTCATGACATACATTATTGGTGTTAAAATCTATTGATTATGATTGTGGTACATGAACAACCAAAGGGAGCATTAAATGTATTAGATACATGAAGTGATTCGCATTTACGGTTTATGCGTATCTACATTACAATCATATTATTGTGAATGTGGTTTGTTACATGATCATGGGTTTGGGGTTGTTCCTGTAGGTACATTTTGGCAGGAAGGGCTAAGGACGGGTTGATGCGTGAGTTAGTGAGTAGTGCTTTTGGTATTGTAAGGACCCTCGTGCCCTTATCCCGTTATTAGTGTATTAATCCATATCATTAGTGCATACAATCATATTATCATGGGAAAGATAACCATATGCAAGTGTAGCATCATATACCATCTATAAAATTTCTTGCATTAGAACCTCATAATATTCAAATTCACTAACCAAGACCATTTACATAGCATGCACCCTCATAATACACTAACATGCTCTCAGTTCATTTAGCAATTCCAAATTTAATTGTATACAGACAATAAATGAATAGAGAAAATCCATGCCATTTTATATATTCCATATACACATAAAAACGTGCTCACATGAGAGCGCCCAATGAATGAACGTGTATCTAATGTATAAGATACTCTACCAAATACCGTTACTGGTACTTCCATCCTGGAAGCACCTCCCATGCATAGCTCGATCTCAGCTCTGGATCTACTGTTACACTTATTCAACCAGCTTTGTACTTCAATCTTGGAAGTACCTCAAATCAACAGCCCGAGCTCAACTCCAAAGCCATTGCTGCACCTGTACCACCTGCCCCAACAGAGACAGCCCCCACACGGGGTGAGCATATCAATACCAATATTCCAATAATCACAGTACGTAATTTACAGAATATAAAACTGTAATGTAAATGATACTCCCTGTATAGTATCGTTACCACGTAGGATTTCCCGTACTGTCCATGTTATCAAAATAACTAAAACCATCAAATTCCCAAAGCCAGTTAATAACCACATTGATTAACTAAAACCATTCCTGCCATACTAGTTCCTTAATCAAATATGATTAAATCATTAAATGAAGTACCACAGATATCACATATATCTAGCCAATGATTCCATAGTTCTATTTCATAGCTAGGTCAACAATAGCGACATTTTAACCCCACGCACGCTCAACAATAGCGGCGCCATAAATCGATGTTCGCTCGCTCAAAAGCGGAACCATATAATTCCCAATGTCTATCCATTTATCACAATTACCATATACCATAAATTTCAATATCCATTTATTGCAAGTACCATATACCATGCATTTCAATATCCATTTATTGCAAATACCATATACTATGCATTTCACAGTTGCAACATTATAATAGACTATGCTCGTACGTTATACGTACCTTATAATTCCGTAGTTCGAGTCCAACCTTGCCTGAGTCCCACGAACCGATGAATTATGTGCTAACACATAAATAACTCACAATTAAACACAAGCATGCAACCACGTGCCCAAGCACGTTCACAACCTCTAAACCCATCGTCAATCCATGACGATTAACCATTTTAAAAGACTCCGGGTTAAGCATGCATATTACCCAAAATAATCCATTTACAAGTTCAAAGGTTAGCCAATTACTGAATTTAGTCATACCATAATCACTTTAAAATTTGGCTACAACCACTCCATTTTAAAAGTATAGCATTCCCATTGGAATGTAGACATTGCCCCGAAAATCGGCTAATTAAACCCCGTTTCCAAAATCCCAACTTTTTGCCAAAGTTTGAAAAAAAAAAACACAACACTTCGAGCCGCGATCGATCGCCGCTTTTATCGCAATCGATCGTGCGCACCCACTGCCAAACAGAAACATCTCGCGATCGATCGCCGAGACCTTGCGATCGATCGCCAGCACTGTACATCTTCTTAAATTTTCAGAATCTCGTCGCGATCGATCGCGACCTGCGATTTTCCGAAAAATTCGAGCTTCCATGGTGTTTTTCACACCTAAACTCAAAACCAACACCCCAAACACCTTCAACACCTCAAATACTCCATTTAAAACCAATAAAACCTCCAAAACTCAACTTTGGATTTTTAACCAAAAATCCCCAAATCTAAATCCAACCCAAACCTTAATCAAAATCAACAATACTACTACCAAAACGAAGATAATGACGAGGGGAAGGTTAATACTTGATTATCTTCGAGAAATCCGACTCTCGTGCCAAGCTACCAGCGATTTCTCATCCAAGGGAGAAAGGAGGGAAATGGGGGGAAGGGGTTGGGCACAGAGAGAGGGGAGAGAGATTGGGGATCCGTGCAATGACGGAATACCGAGTCTACTTGGTATATATAGTACCAAAACTCCAAAATACCAATCCCTCCACAAATACATCATGACTCATTAAAAATCATTTGTTTTCAATAATTACCTCCCAATCTCTATTTCCATTACCAGCCCCAGTATAAAGTACTCTGGACCCCAAATCCCACCAAAACCAAATTCCAAGGTTTTTCACCACGATGAGAATACAATCTTATCCCTTGGATCCAACGACTCCAAATACCGGATTTAAAATCACTGGGGGTCCCAATACCGCAATTAATTCATAATTGCCACAATTAAAATCCATTAAGGATCATTACCACTCCGGGATTAACACCATTAATTCTCGGGCATCACAAGCGATCGATCGCGAGACACACCGAAACTTGATATTTTGGTTATTTTTGTGGGATTTTTGGTATCGGACTATTATTGGCTTCTAATATTTGTTTGTGTGAAAGTGTATAACCATCCCAGGTGGCCACACAACCTAGGAGATAAAGTCTCACACACCACATTTTGGTACAAAGGTACGTAGTGAGATGTACGGGCATCAGACGGTAAAATGTATTTTACGCATTGAATTTGGTTATGCATTTTGGTTGCATATATAGATTTAATTATGCATTACGGTTGCATACATGGTCTTGGTTATGCATCATGGTTGCATACATGGGTTGGATATGCATTATGGTTGCATGTGTATATTGGATGCATTGGTGCATGTGATTGTGAGTCGAGATTATATTCCAATGATGAAGAATACTTGCCGCCTTCATGTCGAAGCGATGATAGAATACTTGCCGCTGTCATATTATAGCGATGAAGAATATTTGCCGCAAATATGTCGAAGTGGAGGATAATTCCGCTGTCATATTACTATTGCGAGGTATATTATGCCGCTAATATGTCGAAGCGAGGGGTATTAATGCCGTTGTCATGTAAACGCGAGGGGTATTATGCCACTGATATAATAAGACTGGAAATGGCCATTGGTATACGTGAAATGGATGCATGTCAAGACATACATTATTGGTATTATAATCTATTGATTATGATTGTGGTACAGGGACAACCAAAGGGAGTATTTAAATGTATTAAATACAGGAAGTGATTCGTATTTACGATTTATGCATTTCTAAATCACAATCATATTATTGTGAATATGGTTACATTTTGGGGCGGAAGGGCTAAGGCGGGTTGATGCGGTGAGCTAGTGAGGAGTGCTTTTGGCATAGCAGATGTGATTCTTTTGTATAGTCTCTACTCTAGGAGTAGTGTAAAGCTATTGGATTAACATTCATTTGGTTGGGAATGTAATTAATCCTTTTGGAATTTTTATTTTGGCACTGTAATCTTAACAGCTCAAGGCATCAACATGAACTTTATACTCTTATAGATGTATGTTAGCTCTACTTACGCCTTTAATCCACACTTAAGGAACTAAGGTCTATAGCAGATGTGATTCTTTTGTATAGTCTCTACTCTAGGAGTAGTGTAAAACTATACGATTAACATTCAATTGGTTGGGAATGTAATTAATCCTTTTGGAATTTTATTTTGGCACTGTAATCTTAATAGCTCGGGCATCAACACGAAAGTTTTATACTCTGATTATGCATGCTTAGTTCTTATTGTATCTAAATCCACACTTAAGGAACTAGGGTCCTTATATATATAAACACACACACAAATATAATACATACATATATGTAGCTATACACGACACACACTAATAAACGTATAGTATACAGATGGACTTAAAAACACATAGGAATCATCAGAAGTTTTGTTTCTTCATTTCGTTCCTTTCTTTCTTCTACCCTTTGATTTGTTCTATTATTCTTCAACACGGAGCAAAACCCTTTAAAACATACATGCAACAAATTTTTGGAAGGAAACATGTGATGTCCGAAAATTAATGGTGTTAATCCCGGAGTGGTAATAATCCTTAAGGGATCTTTATTCTGGCGATTATGAATTAATTGCGATGTTGAGACTCCCGAGGATTTTAAATCCTGTATTTGGAGTTGTTGGATCCAAGGGTTGAGATTGTATTCTCATCGTGGTGATAACCTTGGAATTTGACTTTTGATGGGATCTGGGGTCCGGAGTACCTTGAGTTGGGACTGTTAATGGAAATTGAGATTGAGAGGTAATTAATGAACACATATGATTTTTAATAAGTCATGATGTATTTGTGAAGGACTCGGGATTTTGGAGTTTTGTTACTATATATACCAAATGGACTCGGTGTTCAGTCATTTATTTCCTCCTTCCTCTCTCTCCACTCTCTCCCCTGCGATTCCCATCTCCCCCTTTCACCCTTTTCTCCTCCCATGGAAGAATCGAGCAAGGCTCGATCTCGGAGCAAGATTTCTCAAAGATGATAAGGTATTATTCTTCCCCTCGCATCCATCTTCGATTTGATAGTAGTATTGTGGAGTATGGTTTGGTATTATGTTGAGTTTGAGTTTTGAAAATTTTAAAAGATTTTGGGGTTGTATGTTGAAGGAGGATTTATGACTCCTTGTTGAGGTTTAATGGTGTATGGGGTGTGAGGATTGTTGTTGTGGAAGTTTTTAGCTTTAAAACGCCATTTTTGGCTGGTAGAGGTCGAGGCGATCGACCCCTAGGGCAGGGCGATCGATCGCCGCGGCGTTGGTAAAATTTTGAGGAAGATGAACAGTGAGGCAATCGACCGCCTCAAATGAAAGTGATCGATGGCCATGAGGCAGTAGCCAAAAACACTGAGAGGCGACCGATTGCCTGGAATGGAGCGATCGATCACCCATGCCTATTTTGAGAGGCGATCGATGCCTGGGATGAAGCGATCGATCGCTAGTGCCTGTTTTTGGGGAATTATTTCGTGTTGAGTTTTCGATGCATGCTTCGCCCGAGGTATTTTAAAATGGTTAATCGTCATGAATGACGATATAATTGGGGATTATGAACGTGCGTGGGCACTCGGTTGCATGCTGGTGTTTAATTGGGGTTATTTATGTGTTAGCACATAATTCATCGGGTCGCGGGACTCAGTCAAGGTCTGGTTCGGACTACGGAATCATAAGGTACGTATAACATACGAGTATAGCTTTAAATATATTATTGCAATTGTTGTGCATTACATGGTGCCGCTTTTGAGCTAGTAATGAATGGGATGATGTTGTTATTGAGCGAACATCGATTATGATGCCGCCGCTGTTGAGCGTGCGTGAGATTAAAATGCCGCTATTGTAGAGCGAGCAATGAAATAGAACCATGAAACCATTAGTGAGATAAATGGAATATCTGAAATCATTGTTTAATGCTTTGTTTTTATTGATTATGGTATCGGTATATGGGAAACATATTAGTTAATCAATGTAATGATTCACTGGCATTTGGGAATTTGATGGTTTCGGTTATTTTGAGAACATGAACAGCACAGGGGATCCCGGATGAGGATGATGCCATCCAGAGAGTGTCTTTTAATATTCATAGCCTTTACATTGTGTAAATTATGAATTGTAATATTGTGGTTATTGGATTTGGGATATTGGTATGCTAACCCCCGTGTGGGGGCTGTCTCTGTTGGGGCAGGTGAATAGATACATCGATGGCTTTGGAGTTGAGCTCGAGCTATGGATTGGAGGTGCTTCCAGGATCGAAGTACCAGTGACGGTATTGAGCATAATGTTTTATACATTTGATACACATATACTTATTTGATGCTCGCATGTGAGCACTATTATGTGTATATGGTTTGTATAAAAAGGCAAGGGCATTTCTCTTTTCATTTATTGGTCGCATGCAATTGTTTATTGAATTACTAAATGAATTGAGAGCATGTTAGTGTATTACAAGGTTGCATGATATGTATGTGGATTTAGTTGGGGAAAAGTGGACATTAATGAAAGGATGCAAGAAATTTTATTATTGGCATGTTTTGTCATATGATAGCAAGTGGCTTTCCCCTACATATATGATTGTATGCACTAAATGCATGGGTTAAAACACTAATAACGGGTTAAGGACACGGGGGTCCTTACATTATTAGTGGTATCAGAGCAGTGTTTTGCTCTTTGGGGCTGTTGAGGGCCTAGGAACATGCTGATGGAAATGGGTAGCACATACTTATGCATGATAGTAGTTAGTGTTGTGTGACACAACTATGTTGCTTATATGCGTTTATGATATGTGGTCATAAATAAAATGGTTATATGTCATGACACTTATTGAACCGTAATATAATCCATTGATTATGATTATGAGTGTGGTATAGGGACAACCAATGGAAGCATCTTTAAATGTATTGGAATACAGGAAGTACTTTGTACTCATGGATTATGCATTTACTCATTATAATCATATTGTGGTGAATATGGATTATTATATGCTCATGGTTTGAAGATCGTTCATGTAGGGACGCTTTGGCATGGAGGACTAAGGCCAGGATGACTGGCACCAAACGGTAACATGTGTTTTTTATACATCATGGATTATGCATTGTGGGTGCATATATATTTGAGTGATGATTTTAAATGCTTTGCCGCTAAATGTTGAAGCGATGGTAGATTCCGCATGTCACATTTGAAGCGAGGTGCATTAAAATACACTCATAGCGATGTACATTGGATATGGATTATGCATTGTGGTTGCCTATATATTTTTGAGTGATGATTTTAATGCTTTGCCGCTAAATGTTGAAGCGATGGTAGATTCCGCATGCACATTTGAAGAGAGGTGCATTAAAATACACTCATAGCGATGTATATTGGATATGGATTATGCATTGTGGTTGCATATAAATTTTTGAGTGATGATTAATGCTTTGCCGCTAAATGTTGAAGCGACGGTAGATTCCACATGTCACATTTGAAGGGAGGTGCATTAAAATACACTCATATCGATGTATATTGGTAGATTCCCCATGAGTCGTTGTTATAGACGAGTGATGATTTTAATGCTTTGTCGCTGTTACTTGAAGTGATGATAGAATACTTGCCGCTGTCATATCATAGCGATGAAAGAATATTTGCCGCCAAATGTTGAAGCGAGGGTATTGCCTCATGTCGCATTTGAGCGATGCTATTCAATGCCGCCGATATGTCGAAGCGAGGCGTATTAGTGCCGCGGTCATGACAAGCGAGATGCATTAAAATACACTGCTATAACAAGGCTAGGGATTGGCTATTCTATTGACGATGGTTCATGCCGCCTATCTATATAGCGAAGGTTCATTCCGCTATTCTATTGGCGATGGTTCATGCCGCCGGGTATCTATATAGCGATGGTTCATTCCGCTATTCTATTGGCAATGGTTCATGCCACCGGGTATTCATATAGCGATGGTTCATTCCGCTATTCTATTGGCGATGGTTCATGCCGCCGGGTATTCATATAGCGATGGTTCATTCCGCTAATTCTTAGGCGATGGTTCATACCACCAGATATATATAGCGATGTTTTATGCCATTGACTCTATAGCGAGGGATCATGCCGCTGATTTATAGCGATGGGTTATGCCGCTATGTACGTAGCACGGGATTGTGCCGCCCACGAGCTATGTGTATTGATTGTGTACCGCCGTTGGACGACGGAGACATGTATGCCGCTATCTTATTAGTGATGAGTAATGGTATGTTGCTGTTTTGTTAGCATTATTATGGATGTCATGTATTGACATGTACCGTCACGTGTTTGACGATGATATTATGGATGTGTGGATGTCATGTATTGATATATACCGTCACGAGTTTGACGATGAGATTATGGATGTATGGATGTCATGTATTGACATATACCGTCACGTATTTGACGATGAGATTATGGATGTCAGGTATTGACATATACCATCACTGGTTGACGATGGTATTGTGGATGTCATGTGTTGACATGTACCGTCACAGGATGACGATGACATAGAGGATGTTCTATGTGAACGGATGTTGTCGTTACGATGAAAAATACAGTTGGGTGTATGTATTTAGTCGTATGGCTTGGAGTGCCGATGGTGGGCACGAGGTGGTATCTGCGTCACCGGTTGACGAGACCTTTATGCCGAGCAGGTTTGCTCGATGAATTATTGGATGCTCCGTACAGGAAGTGTACAGCAGCACATATTAAGGTAAATATCTTACGGGTAGTGGTACCTTTGGGCATACTCGTTGGGATTACTATGGCCAACTGACTGGTGATAGGAGCAGTTATTGAGGAAACTACTTGCTTATACCGATGTGACATGTGGTAGATGTAAGACCACGTTGCATTTAAATCGGTTATTTAGCGATTAAGCAAACCCGGATGATTTTAAGTTGAGTTTTCGAGTTGAGGTGTTCCGGATCACAACACCTTATTTCTAATCAAGATAAAATACATCAAAATTATACCAAAGACATTTATATTTTTCGGCCAAAACCATGTCCAATTTACCATTGACACATCATGGTGGACACTTGGACTTTGAGGAGTAGGATATTATTAAATTATGCCTTGTTTTTGCCTAGTATCCCACGCCCCTTTCATTATTTTAGGCCTTGGGATTGCTTGTTATGATCAATCTGATTTTAGACCATCATCTTCCTCACTCCAACAAGCAACCATCTTCTCTCCTTTCCCTCCATTAAAATCGAAAGCTTCACCTTCTTTCCTTCACCAACTTTTGCTCAAATCTTGCATGGAAGCTTGGTTTTGGATAGGAATTGAGAACAGCTTCAAGGTTTTGGGTGTTTTTTAAAAGCTTGGGAGGTATATCATTTCCCTTTATATTGTTAATCTTCGATTTTATGCTGGTTGGGTCGATTTTTGGAGTTTTAAATGGAAATAAGAAGTAAAACTCATGCTGTCATAAGATTCAGCAGAAATGATGTTGCATACAGTATCTAGTGTTGCATTTTCGGTTTTCTTAGAATCTGACTTAGAGTTCTATATAAAGGTTGTAGATATATGTGTTTTCGTCCTGTGGTTAACATTTGAGACGACTTGGACTTAAAATGAATGAGTTATGATGTTTTTACCACAAGGTGCACAATCTGGAACATGCATGTAGGCGGGTTGCACATGCAGTGTGTTCTTGGTAAATCTGGGCAAATTGTGCTACGATTTTGAGCTTGGTGTCTGAATAAAAGTTGTAAAATTTGAGTTATATTGCATTAGAAACTGGCCTCACATGATTTGGAGTTTATTTGTGCAAGATATGCACTTTTTCCTAGAACAGCTCACTCTGTCAAAACAGAGTGTATAAGTATTTTTAAAACTGCCATACTTTGTTTTGCATGTACCTCTATATGAACGAACTAGCTTCTGGACTTCAAATATGAACTGTAGTACATTTAGTTTTCGTGATTTTCCCACTAGCCTCAAGTCATTTGGACGTCATATGAATATATTACGATTTTTGTACGAAAATGGGTCAGGATGGAATTTGGTGAATTGTCCTGTTTTTTCAGCAGATTATTCTTGGCCATTTTACCTAGGCTAAATGAACGAATTTTTTAAGGACCCCCGTGCCCTTAACCCGTTATTAGAGTATTAAGCCATACCATTAGTGCATATAATCATACTATCATGGGGAAAACCATATGCAAGTGCAACACCATATGCAATCCAGAAAATTTCTTGCATTTCAATCCACATAATATTCAAATTCCCCAACCAAGATTATTCATATAACATGCACCCTCATAATACACTAACATGCTCTTAGTTCATTTAGCAATTCCGTATTTAATTGCATGCAAACCATAAATGAATCGTCAAGAGCCGTAGCCCATTTATACCTTCCATATACACGTATAATGTACTCACATAAGAGTAACCAATGAACACGCGTGTATCTAATGTATAAAGACTCTACCGGGTACCGTTACTGGCACTTCAATCCTGGAAGCACCTCCCAAGCGCAGCTCGATCTCAACTCTGGATCTATGCACTTATTCAACTAGCTCTGGTACCTCGAATCAACAGCCCGAGCTCAACTCCAAAGCTGCTGCTACACCTGTAACACCTGCCCCAACAGAGACAGCCCCCACACGGGGTGAGCACACCAATATCACCAATCCAATAACCATAACATTGCAATTCATAATTTACAGAATGTAAATGCCATAATTTAAATGATACTCCCTGGATGGTAACACCCTCATCCGGGATCCCTTGTATTGTCCCTGTTCTCAAAATAACCAAACCATTAAATTCACAAAAGCCAGTTGATCATCTCATTGATCAATTAAAACCATTCCTGTTATACCAGTTCCATAACCAAATACGATTAAACCATCAAAATAGAATACTACAGAATCACATATATTTAGCAATTGACTCCATATTTCTATGTCATAGCTCGCTCCACAATGGCGGCATTTCGACCCCACGCACGCTCAACAATAGCGGCGTCATAACCGATGGTCGCTCAACGGCGACAACATCCCAATCCTTGCTCGCTCAAAAGCGGCACCATATAATTCCCAATGTATAATCCATTTGACGCAAATACCATTTACCGCAGATATCGTTTTCCATTTATAGCAAGTATCATGCACCATGCATTTCAATACCTATTCGATGCAATTACCACGTGCCACATATTTCAATGTCCATATAATGCAATTATCACACACCATGTGTTCCAATGCCCATTTAATGCAATTATCACATACCATGTGTTCCAATGCCCATTTAATGCAATTATCACATACCATGCATTTTACAGTTGCAACATTATAATAGGATATGCTCGTACGTCATACGTACCTTAGAATTCCGTAGTCCATGTCAAGCCTGGCTTGAGTTCCATGCTCCGTGAAACATGTGCTAAAACACATAAACAACCCACAATCAAGCATAAGCATGCAACCATGTGCCCAAGCACGTTCAAAACTCCCAAACATATCGTCTATCTATGACGATTACCAAATTATAAAAGTTCCCGGCTAAGCATGTATAATACCCCAAAAATATTGTCTATCCATGACAATTAACCTTTTAAAAATAACCCGGGGCGAAGCATGCAAGACACCCAAAAAGAGCCAAGAAACAACAAAAGAGGCACCAACAAACTGGCCATCTCGGTCGATCGAAATTTCCTCTCGATCGATCGAGAACCACCCTCCGATCGATCGGTCAAAATCTCGATCGATCGGTCCACTGTTCCAACGCCACAAAACACATTCTGCCATGCTCGATCGATCGAAAATATTTTCGGATCGATCGAGCAGCCCTGTATGCGCGAGAAACTTCCAAGAATGAGTTTCCAACAACACCCTAACTCACACACCACCAAGATCAACCATCCAACACAACACTAAACTACAAAACAACCTTAAAATACATCCCCCAAACATAAACAATATGTTGGACCAAGATCCATCCTTATAACCCCAAAAACAAGCTACAAGCCCAACCAAAACTCAACAAAACTTTACCATAATGAAAGCTTACCACTTGAGCTCCAAGTTTTTAGCAAGAAATCACAAAAGATCCCTTTTTTCAAAGCTTTCTCATCCTCTCTTGTTGCAGAAACGAAAATGGGGGTTTTGGATAATGGATGGGGTTGAATGGACATCAAAATTGATAGAGAGGGGTGATGGGATATAAAGTAGGTGCAAGTGGCTCATTTGCCATGTATGGGATTTAAATGTGTATCAAGACACAAGCATGATATATAAAATACATCAACATGATATTTTAAAAGCATTTTACTACAATGCATCAAAATCACCATTAAAATCATGCTTTACCAAAATTACAAACCAACATATTTAAACCATTATAACACCCAAACACCCAACATGTATAACATGCACCCCGAAATGCACCCCAGGTCACCCATACCACGTGACTAAGCATTTTTACCAAGATAAGTAATTATCACCGCAAGAATCATATAACCACAATTAATTCCTAATTGCCACAATAAAAAAAAATCTATTAAAGATTAATAACCCTCCGGGATTAATACCAATAATCCCAGGACATCACAATTTTGAAGATGAGTTCAACTGATGAAATGTTCATTTTTGAGTTATCTTTGAAAATAAATTGGACCCATGCGATTTTATTAAGTATCGGACAAGTTATGAGCAGATCTCTACGGTTGCGCAGGCTGAAATTTAGAGAATTGGTTTTGGGTCTAAGTTTGAGTTTTATTTTGATAAGTTTAAGGCTAGTATGTGACATTATGTTGTATTTGGAACTATAATGATCAGGTTAACAGATCTCGAGATTATTTGAGGAGTAATCGATAGATATAGCATTGGTCCGAGGTACGTAGAAAACGGGTTTTATCACAATGTCTGGCAAAGACATGTGATGTTCCCGGATATGATTTACTTGTCATTACTTGCTCCTTATGTGACTATGTGATAAGTTGATCTGCAGTATGTGAATTACATGGTACATTGACTGCATGATATATAATGACATGAGATTTGAGATGCATCACATGAGATTATGATATTGCATGATGCATTGACACGCATGGACAATGAGCATGTCATGTTGATCCTATCGATTCGTTTCTTGGTACCTATATCTTTTCTTTAGTATCTGTGATGCGTGTCTAGGGATGATGGGCACGCCGATGGCTCGGCGGAGAGAGTGAGCTGAGTGATGCCTTAGCGACGAGCGTGTCGACGTCGCCCGGACACGAGGATGATGGACCGCCGATGGCTCGACTGAGAGATAGGTCGGAGCGACGAGCGTGTCGACATCCTGCTCAAGCATGATGATGATTTGATTGATGATCTTCCTTTGGACTCCGGAGATATGGATATTCGAGATTTGATACCCTTCATATGCAATTGCATTCATGCACGGCATGCATCGCATGTTATTTGCCATACACTGTGATATTATCTGTTTCTCGTACTGGGTGCTGACCCCCTTCGCGGGGGTCTTTCATGTCTTTGTTGTATGGGCATGACAGGTGGTACAGGTGGACGTACTGTGGATGCTCGAGATGAAGCATCGATAAATACCAGAGCTCGTTGAGAGCGAGCTCAGGTATATGGTTTATGTTTTGAGTCCCAGTAGTTGTTTGGTATTTTCACTTATGTTTTAAATTGCTGGGGTATGCCCCGAGTATCTGTATTTTTAAGTATTACTTGATTGAGAAATTATATGTAATGCTTATGTGATGAATATCATGTTAGATGTAAAACTGAAAATACATATTTTCACTATTCGGAAATGGTTTAGAAACAAACTGCGAAAAATTTTGAGGGTCACTTTTTGAAAGTTTTTAACTAAATCTTCCGCTGTTTACGTTCATATAACAATCGTGTGTTAATTAAACCTCTGATTAGGACCAGGCCCTCACAGTAGACATGGTCACACCCACCCATGAGGGTGTGGAATAAATCCTAATGGAGTAGGATTACCTTGTGGTTGAGTGAGGACACCGAGATGTCAGTTATACATTAGTATTAGAAAAATATTGGGTGATAACCCAATACTCTAATTGATTGTACGGTATAATATACCGGGATGGAACGTATGATACGTTGGTAGGTTTGGTATAAACCTAAGGAGGCAGCGATTTGCTAGCCAGGTGTTGTTGCAGTATTATAGTGAGCTTGTTGTAGCCATTATACTGCTCGTTGGATCCGAGTTTGGGGAATCGTATGATGATACGATGAGGACTTATGGTAGACTCGGTAGTCACCTTGTGGCATGAGGATTGAGGCAGGAGATACCTCACGGGAACGTTTATACGTTAATACTTTGAGGGACTTGTACTGTTACAGCTCAGATTTGTTGGGAGTACCAACGTGAGTGTCAACAAGTCGTTGTTAGCACTGGTTGAGCATCTTTGCTTATGGAATGCAATGGGGAAACACAATCTGAATTATGGAATATAGTTAGTGGGGTGACACTACTATGTTGATTGTATCTCTTGGAGAGATTTAGATATATTGTCATGGAGACATCTGGTATCGATCGTGGGTTGATTGTGAATCAGCCATGGTAAGCATTACTAGTGTTGGACTGAGTAATGGCTTTTTATTTCAGAGAGACAACGAGGAGACGTCTCCGGGGAAATGCTCGAGATTGTGGAGTACTATGGTATAAGTACGGAGCATTGTTAGAATGGGTATACGTTGTGTATACGGATTTCGATTTGGTAATAGTGTCATTGATGCACTATTCTGTATCGGTTGTGTATTCTATTGGTTCCGAGATATATGTTTTGTATAATATAACCAGGTTTTCCGAACGGTGGTTCGAGGTTGGAGGGTCATGGGTTCATGACACTTTCCTTGTGAGGAAGTCAGTATTCATATACCTATTGTGAATCTTTGTAAGACTCGATGAGTCGATTTGTGTGGTGTTGATGTTGGGATCACACCGCGTTTAGTTGGTTCGTCAATCGATATTCTCCGCGGGGTGAGAATAACTGAGGATTGACAGTTGTATTTGGGGCTTGTGGGCATGATTGGAGATACCCGAGCCGAGTGCAGTGAGTATGCACGTGGTGTTGGTGCTTAGGCATGTACACCAGTGTGTGTATATGAATGCCATCATTTTGGGTACTTTTCGAGCATCGGGCTAGTATGCTTGGATGGATAAATCTCTGGTAAGAGATTGTGGTATCAACGACACGATGTATTCTGTAGAATGATTGTGAGGTTTGGTCGACTTCCTCTGATGAGGGATTGTCGTATTTTGGGGTCTTGGTAGATCATTACTGGGTAATCTGATAGCATCCTTGTGTAAGGATTGTTGAATCCTAGGGTAAACGAGGGATGGACGGAGTCCATCTGTTGGGTGTCGTTGTTGACACGTGTGGTGAGAATGCAATTGATTTTTACTTGCACGTTCTCTATGGGAACTGAGACCTTGTGGAGTCTCGATGGTGTGTTTAGACCAAGATGTGATTTCTTGGAACACACGGATGTAGACATCTTTGGAGATGTGTTTTGTGTTGATCGGTGGTCGTGGGTTACCCGATACGAGTTGCAAAGTGATGCAACTACTCCTTGATGGAGATGGATTTGGAGAGCGGAAACCGGGTTTAGTATAAGTACACTGTGGCGTACTGATGGTTTCCTTGGTAACGATGTATGTTTAACATCGTAGGCTAAGTCGTAGAGATATCATTGAGGCGATATCTATATTGGAATCACGAATGATTCGTTGGATAGCGGTTAAAGTTGACTGACTGCTTTTGGGTGGTTAGCATCGGGGTATGCTGACGTTCTTTTGAGATTATGATGGTTTGGGAGACTTACTCCATTCCAGATATTGGTGCGAGGTCGGTGCCCTCGCAGTTGATGTGTCGTTCAGGATATGTTCATGATTCGACGATGTGAATCCGTTTGGATTATGTGGTTTTGGCAGTACGTGAGGTACGCCTGTGCAAATTTCGAGGACAAAAGTTTGTTAGTGGGGGATAATTGTGATGTCTGGAAATTAATGGTGTTAATCCAGAGTGGTAATAATCCTTAAGGGATCTTTATTCTGGCGATTATGAATTAATTATGGTGTTGAGACTCCCGAGGATTTTAATCCTGTATTTGGAGTTGTTGGATCCAAGGGTTGAGATTGTATTCTCATCGTGGTGATAACCTTGGAATTTGACTTTTGGTGGGATCTGGGGTCCGGAGTACCTTGAGTTGGGACTGTTAGTGGAAATTGAGATTGGGAGGTAATTGATGAACACATATGATTTTTAATGAGTCATAATGTATTTGTGAAGGACTCGGGATTTTGGAGTTTTGGTACTATATATACCAAATGGACTCGGTGTTCAGTCATTTATTTCCTCCTTCCTCTCTCTCCCCTCTCTCCCCTGCGATTCCCATCTCCCCCTTTCACCCTTTTCTCCTCCCATGGAAGAATCGAGCAAGGCTCGATCTCGGAGCAAGATTTCTCAAAGATGATAAGGTATTATTCTTCCCCTCGCATCCATCTTCGATTTGATATTAGTATTGTGGAGTATGGTTTGGTATTGTGTTGAGTTTGAGTTTTGAAAATTTAAAAAGATTTTGGGGTTGGATGTTGAAGGAGGATTTATGACTCCTTGTTGAGGTTTAATGGTGTATGGGGTGTGAGGATTGTTGTTGTGGAAGTTTTTAGTTTTAAAACGCCATTTTTGGCTGGTAGAGGTCGAGGCGTTCGACCCCTAGGGCAGGGCGATCGATCGCCACGACGTTGGTAAAATTTTGAGGAAGATGAACAGTGAGGCGATCGACCGCCTGAAATGAAGCGATCGATTGCCATGAGGCAGTAGCCAAAAACACTGAGAGGCGACCGATCGCCTGGAATGGAGCGATCGATCGCCCATGCCTATTTTGAGAGGTGGTCGATCGCCTGGGATGAAGCGATCGATCGGCAGTGCCTGTTTTTGGGGAATTATTTCGTGTTGAGTTTTCAACGCATGCTTCGCCCGGGGTCTTTTAAAATGGTTATTCGTCATGAGTGACGATATAATTGGGGATTATGAATGTGCTTGGGCACGCGGTTGCATGATGGTGTTTAATTGGGAGTTATTTATGTGTTAGCACATAATTCATCGGGTCCCGGGACTCAGTCAATATTTGGTTCGGACTACAGAATCATAAGGTACATATAACGTACGAGTATAGCTTTAAATATATTATTGCAATTGTTTAGCATGAATAATATATGGTAATTGCAATCACTTGATAGGCATTGAGAATTACATGGTGCCGCTTTTGAGCGAGTAATGAATGGGATGATGTTGCTGTTTAGCGAACATCAGTTATGACGCCGCCGCTGTTGAGCGTGCGTGAGATTAAAATGCCGCTATTGTAGAGCGAGCAATGAAATAGAACCATGAAACCATTAGTGAGATAAATGGAATATCTGAAATCATTGTTTAATGATTTGTTTTTATTGATTATGGTATCGGTATATGGGAAACAGATTAGTTAATCAATGTAATGATTAACTAGCATTTGAGAATTTGATGGTTTCGGTTATTTTGAGAACAGGAACAGCACAGGGGATCCCGGATGAGGATGATGCCATCCAGAAAGTGTCTTTTAATATTCATAGCCTTTACATTGTGTAAATTATGAATTGTAATATTGTGCTTATTGGATTTGGGATATTGGTATGCTCACCTCGTGTGGGGGCTGTCTCTGTTGGGGCAGGTGAATAGATACATCAATGGCTTTGGAGTTGAGCTCAAGCTATGGATTGGAGGTGCTTCCAGGATCGAAGTACCAGTGACGGTATTGAGCACAATGTTTTATACATTTGATATACATATACTTATTTGATGCTCGCATGCGAGCACTATTATGTGTATATGGTTTGTATAAAAAGGCAAGGGCCTTTCACTTTTCATTTATTGGTCGCATGCAATTTTTTATTGAATTGCCAAATGAATTGAGAGCATGTTAGTGTATTACAAGGGTGCATGATATGTATGTGGATTTAGTTGGAGAAAAGTGGACATTAATGAAAGGATGCAAGAAATTTTATTATTGGCATGTTTTGTCATTTGATAGCAAGTGGCTTTCCCTTGCATTTATGATTGTATGCACTAAATGCATGGGTTAATACACTAATAATGGGTTAAGGACATGGGGGTCCTCACAAAACAAGACACAAAAATCGATTTTAGCAGGAAGAGACGCAAAAAACTTTATGTTGAGCGAATCAACAGCGGTATGCCGTATTTCACAGCGCCGGACATTTTTGGTTGGTGTTGTAGCATCATATCTCGACCAATTGAAGGTATATATGTATATTTTGAGATTATAAACTGAAATGGTCGAATTATTGTGCAATTAGATGGAAATGTTGCTGTATTAGATGAAAAAGTTGTTGTCAAATTCTTTATGTTTGGAATCAGTACATAAGGATGATGTTGTTTCGAATTTTTGGGGTTTTTTTGGTTCGAATTTGAAGATGGTGTCCATTATTAAAGTTGTAGTATTTTAACATAGCTTTAATTGGCCACCAAAATCAGCAAATTTAGAGTTAAGATGAAAATGTTATGGTCATTTTACCAACATGTGTCAAATCTAGAAATTCACTGCATACGAGTTTTATGCATCGTATTCTTCAATTTTATGGGAATAAATGGCTATGAATTTGAAGTTTTAGGCTCTAATAAGCGTTGTAATATTCAGTGTTACCTTGTATTTGGAATTGGCCTCAATCCATTTGGAGTTCATATGAAAATGTTATGCTAATTTTACCAACAACTATGCAATCTAAAATAGGGTAGTGACGAGGTTTTTTTTGCTGTAACATTTTTCAAAGACTGTACCTCAAGAGGAACTAATTTGCTTAAAGCTCATAAGAGATGTATTGTAGAATTTTGAGTTATCTTGCATTAGAAACTGTCCTCACATGATTTGGAGTCCATATGAGTGATATCTTTTTCCCTATCACTGCTCAATCTATACTAACAGAGCATATTAGAATTCGATGAAATATGCTATGAATCGACCTATAGACCTATGAATTAGCTAAAAATCATAAAATATTAAATGTACCTTGTTGTGTTGTCGAACATTTCCCATTGGTTTGAAGTCATTTGGAGGTCTTATGAATTTATGGTGAATTTTCTACTAAAACTGGTTGAACTAGTTTTTGTAAATATCACACGGAAATTGTATGCCCAGATTGGGCTAATACTTAGATCCATTAAATAAACAATTTTGGGAAAGTGTTGAACATATGAAATGTCCTCATTTGAATTATCTTTCAGGTTATTACTAGGTGTATGTCTGCTGAAATACTAAACTAGTGAATTAAGATATTGCCTTGTTTAGTGTATTGATAGATTTGGATGATTTGAATGGACTAAGTTGTGATATCTAAGGTCAAACTTGAGGAAATCCAGAGCTTACGAGCATTTTTGATAGCCTGGTGGAGGTACGTAGAAATAGTTTTATCATGACGTCTGACGAAGACGTGTAATGATGTTATTGTATGATTTTACATGTCATTAATTGATTTATATGATTTAATTGTCGCTATCTGATTCTTATGTGACTATATGACATGTTGAGATACATTGTTGTAAGGACCCTAGTTCCTCATGTAATGCCTCGATTTGTTTTATACACGTGTGATATGATTCTGGTGAAATTATATCAATTGGCAGTATGATAATGGGGGTTCGGGTGGAACCAAGAATGAATTAATACATGTATGAAATGATATATGGCAAGGGCAAGGAATGAAACATGGTGTACAATGATTTAAATAATAACATATCAAGCAACATGAACTAGTAGGCATTTGAATATTCATGTGAATTGAATTTGAATTGGAGTTGCATTTGAATTTGGATTTCATTTTCAAGTACATGTTACTTATCATGTCATTAACTTCAAGGGATTTAGGGAGCTAATAACTTTATATCAAGTGATTTAGGGAGGAGAATCACATAGTTTCTCATTTTACACCTACTAAAACACTACACAAGCTCCTCTCCATCTCTTTCAAGTTCTTGTTGGTTTGAGCTTGGGATTCACTTGTGAATTGAGCTAGGAAGTTGTGTAAAGTGACATTGTACCATCTTGGTAAGGAATTAATGGTTTTACACTTGAATTATGTACTTGGTGTTGATGTATGAGAAGTAGAATATCAAATGTTCATGTGAAGAATCATATCATGTTTATATGCTATTAATTTGATTCTATGATGATAGAAACATGTTAATATGTTCCTAGAGATTGCAAGAAACATGTTGAAATGGTTCAATTTGAGTTATAGGAGAAGAACCATGAAGATAAACTTGAAAATCGCCATGCTCTAAACTTTCTGGGCATCGGCGATCGATCGGTACTTGTATGGCGATCGATCGCCGAAGACAGCCAAAATATAAGGCGGTGAAATTGTGTGGCGATCGATCGGTGAAATTGTAGCGATCGATCGCTATGAACAGAGCATTGTGGCGATCGATCGCCAAGTTGTTGCAATCGATCGCGAGGAGACAGAATGTTTTGGCGATCGATCGGTAATGGTAGCGCTCGATCGGTGCTTTAGGGATGTTGAAAAATGTTAAATTTTTGTAGAATTTGATTTTAATGCCTATGATACCATGATATCTTGTTGGCATTGTTGTAGCATCATCTCAGGGGACGGGACAACGAGGCACTTAGCCAGTGACGCCTAATTTAAGTCGTTTGTGTCGCAATACAGGTACTGTTGACGTACAGAGTATAGATATTATGTGATGATGATGTTATGGTTTTGATATCATATGATTTATGTTAGCTTTGCGTCATATGATTAGTAGTATCATATGCATGTACATACATGGATTTCATATGATTGGGATGGATGCCTTGATAGATATGTGTATATGCTTTGGTGAGATCATTGCCTTGATAGATATGCCGGGATTGGTATATGCTTTGGCTGGGATCGTTGCCACGATAGATGTACTACATATGCTTTGGCTTGAGGGATATACGCCTGGTTTGGGTATATGCTCTGGCTATTATCACATATGAGTACGGTACTATGATATGTGCTGCTAATATGAAGATGTGATGTGGTTCCAATGACATATTGAGCTGAATAGGCATATCATATGGGGCTCGTGATAATAGGGTGATTGTTGAGACATGTCATGACATAGTGCATTTGTTGATGCATGATACAGAACATTCACTATTGATGATTTTATTGTGCTTTATCATTAATGTTATTGTTTTGATATTGCACTGAGATAGTTGTTATCTATACTCATGTTGTGTGAATGTTTCTGTAGGGACTCATAGACGTGGGGAGACGGGATGTGAGTCATTTTTCGCTGCGAGCTGAACCACTGCCTAGGAGTTATCTTGTAATAGGTTGTTGTTTGTACATATGATGTGTAGTTGGTAGGTTTTTAGAAACCCTGTAACAACTTAACTAGTAAGATACTCTTAATCAGTGTATGTTATTACTTAATTCAGACTCACAATTGTATGTTAATCGAATACATAATGGATTAAGTAACGAGGACCCCACACCTTAAGTGCGGATTAAAGGCTTAATTAGAACTAACATAAATTATCAGAGTAAAATGACCGTGTTGAGACTATGAGCTTTAAGAATTACATGCCAAAAATAAGGACTATCAAATGGATTAGTTACATTCCCAATCAAATGAATGTATTTACTATAGCTTTACACTACTCCTAGAGTAGACACTATACAAAAGTAATCCCGTCCTTCATCTACCAAAAGTGTTCTTCACAAGCTCACCGCCTCAACCCGCTTTAGCCCCTTTTTATCATGCCAAAAGTACCTACAAGGACAACCCCCAAACATGTGTAATACCCCCGAAATGTTATATGATTATGTGCTATGATGATGATTTATGTTAAGTTTAAGGATTGTGGTGTAATTATTTTGGGGGAATAAAATTACGATATGATGATATGATTTAGGGGGCATGATAGGTGTTTTAAAGGATGTATTAATTTAAATGAAGTTATAAAATATCGAGTGAGGATATTTTAATACATCGTACTATATACCGGGGCACAATTAAACACCACATGACCACCCAACCCACACCACCCCCTGCCACTCGGCCACCCCCCACTTGACAAGCCCATACCCCCACTTGGCAAGCCCATACCCCCCACTTGACAAGCCCTCATACCCTTCAATCACCTCCTTCCTCTTCACTTCTCCTTCCCTTTCTCAAAAATTCGCCCCTGAAGTGTTGCAGAAAGAGGAGAGGAAACCTTGGGCTAAGGTGTACATTGATTCACACCAAAGGAGGAGAAAAAGGGGGTAAGACCTGGTGCTCTGTTTTTGTGTTTAAGTTGGGTTTATTTTGGGTGATTTAATGCATGCTAAGTTTAGGTTTGGGTGAAACCTTGGTATGGGTGCTTACATGAAAGTATTATGTAACTATTAGCATGTTTGCTCGAGCATATTACATGTTTTATATGGTAGATTTCTAGTTATGAAACTATGTGCTCGAAAATCTGGGCAAAGAAGAACATACTCTGTTTTCTGTAAAGTTGGTTGAGGATGAAGATTATGATGATGTTATGATGCATGTTAGCTTAGGTTTTGTTAAACCTTTGATCTTAGAGCTTACATGGATATTTTATGAAGTTCTTCACATGTTTGTTTCAGTATGAAAGATGTGTTATGAAGTAGAAAAGATGGTATGAAAAGAGGTGCTCAAAAATCTGGGGAAAATCCCAATTTTTCAGAGCTCTCGATCGATCGAGATTTGGTCCCGATCGATCGAGCGAGACAGAAGGTCTAAGCATGTTTTCAAAATTTTGGTGCCGATCGATCGAAGGATTTCTCGATCGATCGGTGAAGCTCCTCGATCGATCGGTAAAATGTTTCGATCGATCGAGCGAGACAGAATGCTAAGGAACTGTTTGTGCACAGTGTCTCGATCGATCGAGACCTTGGGCCGATCGATCGAGAGAAGCAGAAAGTTGAAAAATATGATGATGTTTTATTTTGTTAAGTTTATGATGTGATATGGTTTTGAGGCATCTAATATGGTATTATGTGGTCTTGTAGAACCATCCCAGGTACCGGCACCATCAAGGAGATAAAGTCTGTTGACTCCTCCTCCTTTTGAAAAGGTACGTAAGAGGCGTACGGGCATCGGACGGTAACACACATCTTTATACTACGACTATGCTCTTATTGCATGAGTATTCACGATGAAATGACGATGTTTATACGATGTTTACACGATGATGTTTATACGATGTTTATACGATGAAGTTCATACGATGTTTATTGCTTATACGATGCTTATATGATGACATTTATACGATGTAATTGTGGTAAGATGCCACGGGGTAAGATGCCCCACATGGTAAGAGGCCATGCGATGTTATTGTGGTAAGATGCCACGGGGTAAGATGCCCCATATGGTAAGAGGCCATACGATGATATTGTGGTAAGATGCCACGGGGTAAGATGCCCCATATGCATGATTATGAATCAGGGACAACAATAAGAAGTTAATGAGAAATCCAGCATATTTACTTAACAAATATTTCATGCAATTGCTATGATGTTTTTATATGATGCTAAGTAAGATTGTATATGCTCATGATGTGTTGTCCCTGTAGGTACACTTTTGGACGAAAGGACTAAGGGTCGGGTTGAGGCAGTGAGCTACGAGGGACACAGGAATGCATAGGATTCAGTTATGATTAGTAACTACTCTAGGAGTAGTGTAAATCTAAATTACATTCTTTTAAAATGTAACGAATTATTTTTGAAGTTTTGTATTTTGGCCTGTAATCCTGTTAGCTCGTGTAACAACCAAAACCTTAAGATGTTACCTTAATGCATGATTAGTCCTTCTTATGTCTTTTAATCACTGTTAAGGTGGGAAGAACCCACATTAGTGGTATCAGAGCAGTGGTTAGATAACTCGGGAATGAGTGAAGGGTAGCCTTAGCAATAAGTTAGCTATGTGCTTACTTTTAGACATGTTTATATGTTTGTTATTCATAAAGAAGAAGATGTTATACTAACATTATCTAACGATGAGTTTTATGAACTGCTTTTGGTGTTGTTATTAACCCTAGTGTTGCAGCATGGCAGCAAACATAGAAGTGGGTGACGCCATTAGTGTAAATGCAAGTGCTGGGCGTACGAATCCATTGCCACCACCAGTCTTGGGCGAAGAACCCTCCGAACAGCAGTTGCTACCTGGGGAATTGAGCTTGGCTCAGTTTATGATGTATCGACCTCCGATGTTTGAGGGAACGAATCAGGAGAGAAAGCGGAGGAATGGTTAGAGAGGATCGAACAGATATTTGTTGCAGCGCCTTGTGCAAAGACGGCCTGGATCCGATTAGCAGAATTTCAGCTGTCCAAGAAAGCACTGATGTGGTGGAAAACCATAGTGATTGAGCAAGAGGCTCTGGGACAGGAAGTGAATTGGAAGATGTCCCGAACGCGGTTTCTAAACCGCTATTTCTCAGCCGCTGCAAGACAGGCCAAGGAGGATGAGTTTACCAGTTTAAGACAAGGGACCATGCCTGTATCTGACTATGCTCTACATTACTGTTCCTTACTACGATATGTGCCACACATTGCTGCAAGCACTCAAGCGAAGATGCGAAACTTCTTGAAGGGCTTAAGGCCTGAACTGTATGACAGGGTGATCACCTATGGCCCTGCCTGTTTTGATGATGCACTCTCACGAGCTGAGCTAGCTGAACTGGGAGTAGGTGCATATCCTGATGCTGTGCCACCTCTGGCACCCCCTCCGAGATCCACTTCTGATAATTTGAAGCCCAGGGGTGATCAGTTTAAGCCTAGAGGGAACACTTCAGCATCAAGATTCAGTGGCAAGAGGCCCGAGAATCGATGGAAAGGGAAAGGTAGGAACGATGCTCCATCTGGGAGAGGACAGTCTCAGGGAGACAGATCTGGAAGAGTTCAGTGCACTCTTTGTGGGCAACCACACTTGGCAAAGGACTGCGTAGGATGTTATGTCTGTGGCGACAGAGGCCACTTTGCTCGGCGGTGTCCCAACAGGGGAAGACAACAGAGCTCTACGGGGAGACCTGCGGACAGAACGGCACAACACCGGCCACCTTTTGTACCAAGACAGTATGGAGGTCAGCCCGCGGGGCCACCTCAGGGACAGGTGTATGCTTTGACGAGGGAGCAGGCTACAGCGGCCCCGGAGGAAGTTATAGCGGGTACGTGTCTTTTATTTACGCACCCTGCTCTTATATTGATAGACACAGGTGCGTCACACTCTTTTGTGTCGACAAGTTTTGTTGAAAGGCACCACATATGCACTTCTCCGTCCCCCATGCCTCTTATGGTCTCGACCCCCGCTGGAAGAAGTTTGACTACGGATCAGATTGTCTATGATGGCCTCATTTATTTTGAGGATAATGAGCTAAGATCAGATTTGATTGTGCTGGGAATGACAGACTTCGATTGCATTGTGGGCATCGATGTTCTGAACAAGTATCAGGCAGTGGTAGACTGCAGGCAGAGGACTGTCCGATTTAGATCTGTATTGGGAGTCCAGTGGACATTTTATGGGGATGGTTCCCGTCCGAAGATTCCGTTAATATCTGCTGTCAAGATGACACAGCTATTGGAACGAGGTCATGCAGGATATCTTATCTATGCTGTTGATATGACGGATAAGAGGAATGAATTAAAGGTTGAGGATGTGCCCGTAGTGGCGGAGTTTCCTGACGTCTTTCCGGAGGAGATTCCCGGATTCCCACCGACGAGAGATGTCGAGTTTGGGATTGAGTTGCTACCAGGGACGTCTGCAATTTCTCGTGCCCCGTATAGGAAGGCACACGCGGAGCTAAGAGAGCTAAAGATTCAATTGCAAGAGCTCCTAGACAAAGGCTACATACGCCCTAGCGTATCACCATGGGGTGCGCCTGTCTTATTTGTTAAGAAGAAAGATGGATCGATGCGTTTATGCATTGACTATAGGCAGTTGAACAAAGCTATAGTAAAGAACAAGTATCCACTTCCGAGGATCGATGACTTGTTCGATCAGTTGCAGGGTACGAGGCTCTACAGTAAGATCGATCTGAGGTCGGGGTACCATCAGATTCGAGTAAGAGAAGATGATGTTCAGAAGATGGCTTTCAGGACTAGATATGGGCACTATGAATTCCTGGTCATGCCTTTTGGGGTGACGAATGCCCCAGCTGTCTTCATGAGTTTGATGAACAGGGTGTTCCAGCCATATTTGGATCAGTTCGTCATAGTCTTCATTGACGACATACTTATTTACTCTCGGACTGAAGAAGAGCATGTAAGGCACTTGAGGACAGTGCTTCAGATCCTTAGGGATCATCAGCTGTATGCAAAGCTTAGCAAGTGCGAGTTCTGGTTGGACAGCGTGGTATTCTTAGGCCATGTCATATCTAGCCATGGGATATCTGTGGATCCCAGGAAGATTGAAGCTGTGATGGAGTGGGCTGCACCCACTTCTGTACCTGAGATAAGGAGTTTTCTCGGTTTGGCAGGTTATTACCGACGTTTCGTCGAAGGTTTTTCGAAGATTGCCAAACCCCTGACACAGCTGACTCAGAAAGGAGTCCCCTTCTTTTGGTCCGAGGCTTGTGAGGAAAGTTTCCAAGAGCTGAAGCGTCGTTTGACTACAGCGCCTGTGCTGGTGATTCCGTCTGAAGATAAGAGATTCGCCTTGTATACGGATGCGTCATTACAGGGTTTGGGCTGTGTGTTGATGCAAGATAAGCATGTAGTGGCTTATGGATCGAGGCAACTGAAGCCACACGAAGCCAGGTATCCAGTGCATGATTCGGAACTGGCGGCCATCATATTTGCCTTGAAGATCTGGAGGCATTACTTGTATGGCACGTCCTTCACTATATATACGGATCATAAGAGCCTGAAGTTCTTATTCACTCAGGCAGAGTTGAATATGAGGCAAAGAAGGTGGATGGATTTGCTCAAAGACTATGATTGTGAACTTGAGTACCATCCAGGTAAAGCGAACCTGATAGCAGATGCCTTAAGTCGGAAGGTGAAGAGTACTGCAGAGGATGTCATGTGTTTGTCAGCTTTGATGACTTCTTACTGCCATCTGGGCTATGACTTCGATGTAGACACGTCGCCTGTGCGAGTGTCGACCTTATTGGCGGAGCCAGATATATTTGAGGCAATCAGGAAGGCCCAGAAGTCAGATAGTGAGGTTCAGAGATGGACATCATTGGTACTTCAAGGTCAGCCATCCAAGTTCAGAGTGGCTGAGGATGATTCTTTGAGACTGGGCAACCGATGGGTAGTCCCAGATGCACCAGGGCTGCGTAGAGGAATATTGGAGCGGGCTCACAGTAGTCATTTCAGTATCCACCCAGGGGGAAAGAAGATGTACAAAGATCTATGCGACCAATTCTGGTGGAGACGCATGAAGCGTGAGGTAAATTTTTGTTAAAAGATGTTTGATCTGCCAGCAGGTAAAGGCAGAGAGGCAGAGGCCTGGTGGAGAACTGAAGAGCTTAGAGGTACCTGAATGGAAGTGGGAGCATATATCTATGGACTTCGTGACCCACTTACCGAGGACGGCCTCAGGATCTGACGCGATCTGGGTGATCGTGGATAGGCTGACAAAGACGGCTCATTTCATCCCTTACAGTATGTCTTATACATACTTGAAGATGGCCCAGATGTATATACGGGATGTTGTGAGATTGCATGGTATTCCAGTCTCGATAGTGTCTGACAGAGACCCGAGGTTCACTTCACATTTCTGGGAGGGTCTCCAGACAGCTTTGGGCACAGAGGTGAGACTGAGTACGGCCTATCACCCTCAGACGGACGGCCAGACGGAGCGTACCATTCAGACGCTCGAGGACATGTTGAGGGCATGTATTTTGGAGTTTGATACTCCGTGGCAGGATTCAGTACCGTTGGTAGAGTTCTCCTATAACAACAGTTATCAAGCGAGCATTCAAATGACCCCTTTTGAAGCTCTGTATGGACGACGATGTAGATCACCGCTGTATTGGGAGGACTTGACTAGCAAAGAGGTCGGAGGACCGGATATGATTAAGGATATGGAAGGTAAGATTAAGATGATACGCCAAAAGATGAAAGCGGCCCAAGATAGGCAAGCGGCCTATGCCAATAAGCGGCGACGACCACTAGAATTCCAGTTAGGAGACAGGGTCTTCTTAAAGATCTCGCCCTTCAGGGGTGTGGTTCTTTTTGGGATGCGGGGAAAGTTATCTCCGAGGTATGTTGGGCCATATGAAGTTTTACAGCGTATCGGTACATTAGCTTATCGTTTGGCTCTACCACCATCTTTATCTGGCATACACGATGTTTTCCATGTCTCTATGTTAAGGAAGTATGAGCCAGACCCGTCTCATGTCTTACAGCCTACTGAAGTACAGTTAGATTCAGATGTATCCCACGTTGAACGGCCGGTCAGAATTCTGGATCGAGAGGATCGCAGACTACAAAGTAAAGTAATACCGATGGTCAAAGTTCAGTGGGATCGTCGGGGCGTCGAGGAGGCTACGTGGGAGACGGAACGGCATATGTTGTAGTACTATCCAGAACTATTCTCTGGTATGTTTTTAATGTTTAAAGTTCCATTATGATGATGCATGTGGATTTCGTGGACGAAATCTTATAAGTAGGGGAGTAATGTAATACCCCCGAAATGTTATATGATTATGTGCTATGATGATGATTTATGTTAAGTTTAAGGATTGTGGTGTAATTATTTTGGGGGAATAAAATTACGATATGATGATATGATTTATGGGGCATGATAGGTGTTTTAAAGGATGTATTAATTTAAATGAAGTTATAAAATATCGAGTGAGGATATTTTAATACATCGTACTATATACCGGGGCACAATTAAACACCACATGACCACCCAACCCACACCACGCCCCTGCCACTCGGCCACCCCCCACTTGACAAGCCCATACCCCCACTTGGCAAGCCATACCCCCCACTTGACAAGCCCTCATACCCTTCAATCACCTCCTTCCTCTTCACTTCTCCTTCCCTTTCTCAAAAAGTCACCCCTGAAGTGTTGCAGAAAGAGGAGAGGAAACCTTGGGCTAAGGTGTACATTGATTCACACCAAAGGAGGAGAAAAAGGGGGTAAGACCTGGTGCTCTGTTTTTGTGTTTAAGTTGGGTTTATTTTGGGTGATTTAATGCATGCTAAGTTTAGGTTTGGGTGAAACCTTGGTATGGGTGCTTACATGAAAGTATTATGTAACTATTAGCATGTTTGCTCGAGCATATTACATGTTTTATATGGTAGATTTCTAGTTATGAAACTATGTGCTCAAAAATCTGGGCAAAGAAGAACATACTCTGTTTTCTGTAAAGTTGGTTGAGGATGAAGATTATGATGATGTTATGATGCATGTTAGCTTATGTTTTGTTAAACCTTTGATCTTAGAGCTTACATGGATATTTTATGAAGTTCTTCACATGTTTGTTTCAGCATGAAAGATGTGTTATGAAGTAGAAAAGATGGTATGAAAAGAGGTGCTAAAAAATCTGGGGAAAATCCCGATTTTTCAGAGCTCTCGATCGATCGAGATTTGGTCCCGATCGATCGAGCGAGACAGAAGGTCTAAGCATGTTTTCAAAATTTTGGTGCCGATCGATCGAAGGATTTCTCGATCGATCGGTGAAGCTCCTCGATCGATCGGTAAAATGTTTCGATCGATCGAGCGAGACAGAATGCTAAGGAACTGTTTGTGCACAGTGTCTCGATCGATCGAGACCTTGGGCCGATCGATCGAGAGAAGCAGAAAGTTGAAAAATATGATGATGTTTTATTTTGTTAAGTTTATGATGTGAGATGGTTTTGAGGCATCTAATATGGTATTATGTGGTCTTGTAGAACCATCCCAGGTACCGGCACCATCAAGGAGATAAAGTCTGTTGACTCCTCCTCCTTTTGAAAAGGTACGGAAGAGGCGTACGGGCATCGGACGGTAACACACATCTTTGTACTACGACTATGCTCTTATTGCATGAGTATTCACGATGAAATGACGATGTTTATACGATGTTTACACGATGATGTTTATACGATGTTTATACGATGAAGTTCATACGATGTTTATTGCTTATACGATGCTTATATGATGACATTTATACGATGTAATTGTGGTAAGATGCCACGGGGTAAGATGCCCCACATGGTAAGAGGCCATGCGATGTATTGTGGTAAGATGCCACGGGGTAAGATGCCCCACATGGTAAGAGGCCATGCGATGTTATTGTGGTAAGATGCCACGGGGTAAGATGCCCCATATGGTAAGAGGCCATACGATGATATTGTGGTAAGATGCCACGGGGGTAAGATGCCCCATATGCATGATTATGAATCAGGGACAACAATAAGAAGTTAATGAGAAATCCAGCATATTTACTTAACAAATATTTCATGCAATTGCTATGATGTTTTTATATGATGCTAAGTAAGATTGTATATGCTCATGATGTGTTGTCCCTGTAGGTACACTTTTGGACGAAAGGACTAAGGGTCGGGTTGAGGCAGTGAGCTACGAGGGACACAGGAATGCATAGGATTCAGTTATGATTAGTAACTACTCTAGGAGTAGTGTAAATCTAAATTACATTCTTTTAGAATGTAACGAATTATTTTTGAAGTTTTGTATTTTGGCCTGTAATCCTGTTAGCTCGTGTAACAACCAAAACCTTAAGATGTTACCTTAATGCATGATTAGTCCTTCTTATGTCTTTTAATCACTGTTAAGGTGGGAAGACCCCTCAACATGAGCAATGATAACATTCATATTCAACACAATATGAATATAAAGCGTAAATGCATAAATCACAATAAAGCACTTCCTGTTTTCCCTTGCATTTTAAATGCTTCCAGTTTGGTTGTCCCTGTACCATAACTCATGAGTATAATCAAATAGATTATTTAATGGTCCACACATGTCATGACATAATACCATTTCATCATCACCAAATACCAATCACCAATCCCTAGTCTGTTCATCACAATGTATTTTAATGCCCCTCGCTTATTTACATATAGGCGGCATAGAATAACCTCGCTTCAATGGACATGCGGCGCTCCCACCCCTCGCTTCACATTGAGCTGCAAATATTCTTTCCTCGCCTCATATGATAACCACTCTTAAATGTGACATGCGACGCTCCCACCCCCCGCTTCACATTTAGAGGCAACAAATCAAATAGCGGCAAGCATTAAAATCATCAAGGGATGACCACGACTCATGGGATGTGCACCAATAACCATCAGATGGATATACAATCATCATGCATAATTCAACATGTATTTGCATCCACAATGCATAATTCCATATATACTCGCATCCACAATGCATAACAATGAGTATATTAGATACATGTACCATTGGGTGCCCGTACGTCCTCTACGTACCTTTCCAAAAGTAGGATGTGGTAGGACTTCACTTCCTTGGCTGTGTCGCCACCTGAGATGGTTCTACATATTCACACAAATCAATATTAGAACCCAATAATAGTCCAATACCAAAGATCCCACAAAAATAATCAAAAACACCCATTTTGGTGTCTCGCGATCGATCTCCATGTAGCCCCGATCGATCGCGAGACTACACTGCCTCGTTCAACAAAAAAATCCAATTCGCGATCGATCGCTGTGTTTGCGCCGATCGATCGCGACCTCGCCGATCGATCGCGCCAAACTCGCGATCGATCGCTGAAGGCTACTGCCTTCACCCTTGCAGCTCGCGATCGATCGGTGGAAAGTGCCGATCGATCGCCGAGTCCTGTACACCCGATTTTCGGGCACTATTCATCCTTCTCCTTCCCCAACTCAAACAAACTCAAATATTAAAACATCAACCATACCAAATCACTAAAAACCTTCAATAAACATTCTCATATACTCATAAATTCAACACCCAACCAAAATAATACCAACCCAAAATAACCCATTTCAAAACCATATCAAAACCACCACAAACTCAATCCAAACACAACAAAAACAATAAGGAGGTATCCATACCTCTTGGGGACTCCAAATCTCCCAACAAACTCCACAAATCAAACTTTTGGAAGGATTTCTCTTCACCCCTTTGCTAAAAATCGAAAATGGAAGAGAAGGAGGGTTTGGTGGTGGATTTGGGGAAAGTTGGAAAGTGAGGGTATGGTGGGGGTTTGGGGTAGTAAGTGAGTTGTTTTAAAGTAAATTGTACTCCACAATTACCATGGTGTATAAAACACCCCAACATGATATTTTAAAAACATAAATCCAAAATGCACCAAAATAGCATTTAAACTCATGCTTTCTGATCGCTTTTATTTTAAACAATTATTTCCAATCTAGCGATTTTAGACCGCAAGTGCACGGTGTCAAGTTTTAGTATAGATAGGAAGATACGGATTGTCGAATCCACAGGGACTAACAAGTAAGTACCAAATAAGACACTTTTAACTATATTTAACCTACGATAATTAATTTATAATTAACAATTAATTAATTAATATAAACTACTAATCCAACCAAGTCAATAAAAGTAAACGAGAAAAATCCACTAGAGAAGATTATCGAGACTTTGGCTCACCAATGCAATTCCCTACAATTCTCGATTGAATATTCAAATATTGCTAAGGTGACGAGTTCTCCCAATTTATCTAGTACACTCTCTCGAGCTATATTAAACCTAACACCGAATTGTAGTAAGTAACTCTCGTTCACTTATTTAACAATTCAATGTTGCATAAGATCCATGAAAACTCCTAGCTTTCAATTACTAGAATCTATGGCTATCACGCATGTATTTGACGTCATCTCTCGATCTCGGTCTTAAATCCATGGTATGAGCTATTAATTCAGTATCATAAAATCATCTCTCGATCTCAATTACGATACTAACATCATTCAAAGGTGATCAATCCTCTAAAAGCATGAAGAACATAAAACATACGCAAAGAACTATAAGAATTCAATCATTAAATCATCAAATCGAAGGTTCATAACAAAGGATTTGCCTAGCCTCGATAAATAAAATTAGTTCAACATAGTAAATCAAAACAAATCAAAACTAAGAATTAAAGACAAAGAAGAACTCCCGATGTCGACTTCGTTCGTAGATCCTTGCTCCTTCTCTTGTTTCCTTCTCGATCGTCTCTTTTTATCGCCTTGTTGGGTTGTTCCAAATCCTAGGATGAAAGGTTTGAAGGTTGAATAATGGTTATAGAAAGGGTGGAGGCTGGACGTGTGAATTGTGAGTGGAAGAATGATGAAGGCTGGACGTGTGAATTGTGGAATTGAAGGAAAGAGATGGAGGTTGTGATGTGTTTTCTAGGTTAAAATCTGATGTATGGGTTGTAATTTTCATTTGTAATATATAGGGGAAGGAAATCAAGGACTCCTTGTTGGAAACAAACTCTATAAGAAAGTTTTTTTAATGAAAATTCATTCCACCGATCGATCCGGACGAAGTGGCCGATCGATCGAGCCTTCTAGTAAGAATTTCGTGGCTTTTTCTGCCCGTCTCGATCGATCGGAAATCCTTGTTCGATCGATCGCCCTTCACAGTAAGTTTCTTCGCCTTTTTCAGCTTCTGGCGAGTTTCGTATTTTGGCCGTAACTTTCTCATACAAACTCCGAATTTGATGAATCAGCTGTCCACGCGAAGATAAAGGAAAGTTCTACAACTTTAATATGGACCACATTTCCAAAACATGGCTCGATCATATAGTAATATGAGGAGAAAGTAGCAACATGTGTCTTGGATTCTGGTTTTTTCTCTTTTCTTCAACTTTATTCATTTTTTCATCATTTTAGCATGATTTCTCACCTTTCCCTACATTTCAACATTGATTCCTGAAATAGAGAAATATATACCATAAACCATAAGATATTCCAAGAATCAACACGAAAACATGTACATATCATCGCCTAAAAACGCGTAATATTCAACCCTATCAACTCCCCCAAACTTATCACTTAATCGTCCTCGATTAAGCATTAAGATCATAAGGTAGAGTTCATTCTTGATATTTGAAACAATTATTTCATGATTTGTTTATTCTCAGAAATCTCATGCACATATACAAAAGTTGACAAGACATGTTTTCTCCTAAATCAAGTAACACATCTCAAAATCGGAACGTGTTTGTGTGCTCTAGTCAATCTCAAGTTTCATGCACATATTCAAGATCAAATCATGCTAATCGACTCAAAGTCGAGATTATCATCAAGCATCACATAGGCCTATTTTCAAACAACTTCTCCACTAATGATAGTTACTCCCTAGACTTGGATCAAAAGGACTTTTTAAGCTTGTAATGTAAGGCCTTTGGTGTTGGCTTCAAAGAAAAGATAGGATAAGCGCAAAGAAGAGAGTATAATCATTTACAATTCAAATTGTTCGCACGCATCGAGCTTCTCTTCTTTTTCTTTTATAGCCTTGGCCACTTTGGGTCTTATTTAGTCGATCTTTTTCTCAAGACTTTTTGTCTATCTTTTTCTTTTCTCATTCATCAATTTTTTTTGAATAAGCTCATCAAGATATAATAATTCAAGTGCATCGAATGATATTCATTATACTCCCTTAGGGTAAGGATAACTTTTTCATTTAGGCTCAAATAAGGGTAAGTATAATGAGTTTGCCAAGAATGTCGAATGGGGTCTAATTATATGCAATGCATATACCATTCTTTTTTCAGTAAAGCTCAAATGGGACACTAGGGATTGATATGAATCATGGTAAGCTTGAAAGGCTCAAACGTTTCAAAGATCGCCTAGATCATTTCCAAGTCAAGTTTGTAACTATAAAATTTCGCCTCAAAGTTCATCATCAAATAAGTTCTAGGATAACTCTAAGATGCTCAAGACAAATCATCAAGTTCACAACAATTATCACTATTCAACATGCAATCCACAAGATCATGACTCATTGTGCTCAAAGTATTCCTCATTCTTGACATGCTAACTCAAATTAGGATATTCATGTACAAGTCCAATCACAAATCAAGTTCATATGCATAGTGAGATCAAAATCCTCATTGAATAGTCACTACTATACTTCATTCTTTTCTCAAGTTTGAACTCATAAAAAAAATGTTTAGCTCATAATAATCGGACGATTCAAGTGTCAATTCAGCACACAACAGTAGTCAATTAAGCACACAACAGTAGATTAAACAAGTAAAACATGCAAGCTACTACTCCCCCAAACTTAAATCAAACATTGCCCTCAATGTTTAAAAGAATCAGAAGGGAAACAGTAAACTCCCCTGATCAAGACGCTTGCATGAGGGTTGAGGAAGATTTGCTTTTGAAAGTTCCACTGTTGTAGGGGTTCATCGCTCCAACCAAGTACATAGCAAAAGAAGAATGCAAATAAAATAGTCGACACGAGAGATAAACAAACTAAATGTAAAAACTAAAAATAAACAAAACTAAATAGCAAAAGGATACGCTTAAGAAGCGCTGATTTCTAGTCGTCGGCTTGACCATCAGAAGCAACCATCAAAGAGCGGATGCCGCCCATAGTAAGTATCATATGATACCACTAATGGGTCTTCATTCAGTATGCCCTCAAGATTGGCAAGATTGTAGCAGTGTACGCTCGTCGCTCCAACAACATGCATCTTGAAGTGGTAGGAATGGGAGAATGATTCTTGACTCGGCTTTATCTCTTTCAGGATGTAGTGCGGTGAAGTTGGCATCAATGGAAAATACGGATCCACATATGGCATAGAACATGTCTCCATCGATGGACTTAAATCAGAATCTTCGCAAGTCTCTTTCTCCAACATCACACTCGATTCATCTTCATATGGGAACTCCTCGGATGACATCTCTGAAGTATGCTCAATCTCTTGAAGAGGCTCAAGTTCCTTTGAATCTTCCACACTAGGAGGATTACTCCCCCAAACTTGGTTGGTTGAGTGATCATCATCATATAACCAAACTCGATTTGTCGCCTCTTGATTTGTAGCCCTCATCTCTTCCTCTTGGTAGCTAGTTGAAATTGTTTCAATGAGGACCACCATTTGCTGCTCCAGGTGACGCATAGAGTTGGTTTGGCACTCCAAACTATTCTCAGTTGATGCCATGAATCTCACTAAGGTATCCTCTAACTGAGTTGTGACATCTGCAGAACTATCTCTCCTCTCTTCACGATGTTCAAATGGTTGTGGCATATCAATAGGGTAGTGAGGCTCCGGTGGGTATTGGTGACTCCAACCTTGTAGTGAAGGATCACAATGCCAGTGATGATTGAAGTCCGCCATATCATTGAACAGGTGCACCACACTGTTCTCATCTCTATCAACCAAAGGACTTCCAGTTGACAGTGCTCCGCTCAATACCCATTCTCGTGTATGTGCATCCAACCCGTTGAAGAAATATTGCAAGAGAGTATAGTTCGAAAAGATGTGATACCGGAATGTGTTGGCCAATTCATTGAATCTCTCCCAAACAGCGTAGAATGGCTTCTAAACGTTGTTGGGCAAAGCATGTGAAGGCTTGTTGATGTAGCATCTCCAAGTACCTCACAAGACAAACAAAACAAAAACAAAATAAATATATACAAATTTTTTTTTCAAAATAAAAAAAACAAAAATGGTTAAATTACAGTCAAAGAACCTAGTATGATATTACTAAAGTTAGTCCCCGGCAACGGCGCCAAAAATTTGATCGCTTTTATTTTAAACAATTATTTCCAATCTAGCGATTTTAGACCGCAAGTGCACGGTGTCAAGTTTTAGTATAGATAGGAAGATACGGATTGTCGAATCCACAGGGACTAACAAGTAAATACCAAATAAGACACTTTTAACTATATTTAACCTACGATAATTAATTTATAATTAACAATTAATTAATTAATATAAACTACTAATCCAACCAAGTCAATAAAAGTAAACGAGAAAAATCCACTAGAGAAGATTATCGAGACTTTGGCTCACCAATGCAATTCCCTACAATTCTCGATTGAATATTCAAATATTTCTAAGGTGACGAGTTCTCCCAATTTATCTAATACACTCTCTCGAGCTATATTAAACCTAACACCGAATTGTAGTAAGTAACTCTCGTTCACTTATTTAACAATTCAATGTTGCATAAGATCCATGAAAACTCCTAGCTTTCAATTACTAGAATATATGGCTATCACGCATGTATTTGACGTCATCTCTCGATCTCGGTCTTAAATCCATGGTATGAGCTATTAATTCAGTATCATAAAATCATCTCTCGATCTCAATTACGATACTAACATCATTCAAAGGTGATCAATCCTCTAAAAGCATGAAGAACATAAAACATACGCAAAGAACTATAAGAATTCAATCATTAAATCATCAAATCGAAGGTTCATAACAAAGGATTTGCCTAGCCTCGATAAATAAAATTAGTTCAACATAGTAAATCAAAACAAATCAAAACTAAGAATTAAAGACAAAGAAGAACTCCCGATGTCGACTTCGTTCGTAGATCCTTGCTCCTTCTCTTGCTTCCTTCTCGATCGTCTCTTTTTATCGACTTGTTGGGTTGTTCCAAATCCTAGGATGAAAGGTTAGAAGGTTGAATAATGGTTATAGAAAGGGTGGAGGCTGGACGTGTGAATTGTGAGTGGAAGAATGATGGAGGCTGGACGTGTGAATTGTGGAATTGAAGGAAAGAGATGGAGGCTGTGATGTGTTTCCTAGGTTAAAATCTGATGTATGGGTTGTAATTTTCGTTTGTAATATATAGGGGAAGGAAATCAAGGACTTCCTTGTTGGAAACAAACTCTATAAGAAAGTTTTTTTAATGAAAATTCATTCCACCGATCGATCCGGACAAAGTGGCCGATCGATCGAGCCTTCCAGTAAGAATTTCGTGGCTTTTTCTGCCCGTCTCGATCGATCGGAAATCCTTGTTCGATCGATCGCCCTTCACAGTAAGTTTCTTCGCATTTTTCAGCTTCTGGCGAGTTTCGTATTTTGGCCGTAACGTTCTCATACAAACTCCAAATTTGATGAATCAGCTGTCCACGCGAAGATAAGGGAAAGTTCTACAACTTTAATATGGACCACATTTCCAAAACATGGCTCGAAAATATAGTAATATGAGGAGAAAGGAGCAACATGTGTCTTGGATTCTGGTTTTTTTCTCTTTTCTTCAACTTTATTCATTTTTTCATCATTTTAGCATGATTTCTCACCTTTCCCTACATTTCAACATTGATTCTTGAAATAGAGAAATATATACCATAAACCATAAGATATTCCAAGAATCAACACGAAAACATGTACATATCATCGCCTAAAAACGCGTAATATTCAACCCTATCACTTTCCATTTAATTGATAACCATAACAAATAAATCATGCTAATATACAATTCTCCCAACATGCACAACATGCACCCTGAAATGCATTCCCGGGTCACTCTTACCATGTGACCATGCATTTCCATATGATAATTAATTCCAACACATATATTAATTATCACCATAAAAATCACATAACATAATTAATGCCCAACTTGCAATTAATTATTTCGGGGATATCACAATTGTAGTACATGATATGTGAATTACATGATATGTATTGCTTTTCACATGAGATTGCATGACATATTGAGTTGCTTATGTCATATGATGCATAGATGATTCATGGGCATATCATAGTGATATTTCCACTTCTTTGATAACCTTGATGATGACTGAGTTGATTTACTCTGAGTGTCGAGGACAACGGGAATGGTGATGACAGGCAGTGTAGGTAGCGACTGTAGTCACGCGCGTTGCTACCGCACCTAGACACGAGGGATGACGAGCACAGCATATGATGATTCTCCTAGCACAAAGTGTGTGTGTTGTCACCCTCTGCTCGAGCTGATATTGATTGATGATACCTTCCTTTGGACTCCGATATTGGTATCTTGAGATTCGATTCTTTATACCCATTCATACATCGCATTCATACATGGTATGCATTGCATGATACTTTCTCATTCTTGACATGATCTATTTATTTCTCGTACTGAGTTCTGACCCCCGTAGTGGGGGTTGTCATATCTTTTGTTATTCGGGCATGACAAGTGTTACGGGTAAACAGATGTTGGATGCTCGTGAGGAAGCATCTTAGAATACATGAGTTCAGCTTTGGTATGTTGAGTCTGAGTCCGAGTAATTATTAGAGTATTTTTTAGATACATTTTAAATTACCGGGGTATGCCCCGAGTATCTGTATTTTCAGTATTCTATTACTGGTTGATTATATATTCGATGCTTATGTGATTAGCAACATGTTGAATTGGAAAACTGGAATACATATTTTCAGTATCATTATATATGTATCACCTAAAAGGGAAAATTTTTAGGGTCATTTGACAAGACATTTGAAATAAATCTTCCATTGTTTACGTAAATTAATCATTATGTGATAATTAAACACCACATTAGGACCGGGCCCTCACATTTTGGTATCAGAGCATAATCTGGGATATGCTCGAACTAGAGTTAGGATACTGAGTCTAGTAACAAATAAAATTGTTTGTGTATGTAATTGACTACTTGTTTTTATATGCTCTTGTCTGCTATGATTACATGTTAGATGATGAGCTTTAGACATGTAATAGATTACTAAGCAGGGCAGCTAGATGTCATATCTCTGAGTATTATAATATGCTGAATTTGAGAATTTTATTTGTTAGAACTGACAGTTGCTGATCGGATGACGATGTACAGTAAGTGATGAGAACATCTATGACTTGAGATTTGTATATGATGTTTTGATTTTATGATGGACAATTAGTGTTTGGACAGGTAGCAGTTTTCAATTGAAGAATAGAGTATAGTTGTTGTGAGAAACAATGAGAATTGGTTTGAATGAGGACTTGGATATGGGGACTGTCGTAATTCAGTTCCAGTTTATGTGTTCGAACTATGAATAAAAACTACAATATGAACTCTTCTATATGAGAGTATCTAGAGTAATGGTAGTGATGGAATACGAGTTTTCCCTCTTGTTGACACGTGAAATGATGTTTACGAGAAGGCCATGTTGATTACATGGAAAATACTAATCGATTATCGTGGAATTGGGAAATGGAAGTATGTGCTTAATCTCGATAGATATTCACTAGCAAAGAGATTAGAATTAGATGTGTTTCGACTGACGGATCAGACACCGATGAGCTAGAACAGGATTAAATGTTAATGAAGTGACTATCATTGGAATAATCCAAGTAATCCTAGAAAAGTTTCAGAAGTATCACTTCAGTTTATCCAGCTCTAGAAATTCTAGGGGTACTAAGAGATTGTAGAACACCAGATCTTTTCGAGGTCACTGTGGACCTAGGTATCTATTGATCCATGTGAAAGAATAAGAGGAACTGATATCGATTGTGGCCAGTCTGTAAGGACCCCCTAGCCCTTAACCCTTGATTAGTGTATTAACCACTATGTGTGGCACATGCTTTCAATAAAAATCAATCGGGAAACTCAGATGATGCTTTACCATTGAATGGCAATTACAAAATTTTCTTTAATACTCAATGTTATAAGATCATCATCCTAACAACAAATAGACTCATAGAGTTCGCCCATTACCATCCCCTTTTCGCCACTTTTTACATTGTGGACTTTTATAAAAATTTTGGGCAGAGTCAACCCATAAATAGAGATATCCCGAAATAAAAGCACATCACATAATATAATTCCCGGCCAGGGAAAGCACAATACTTAACAGAATACAGAAATACTAAGTAAATTCCCAGCCAGGGAAGGCACCACACAATGACAACAAAAAGTGGGTTTCAACACCCACATAATACACCAATGACTCTCTTATCATATAGCAATTCTACCACTAATTGTATGCAATATAAAATGAAAGAGAGAAAGGCTCATGCCTTTATATACAACCCATATACAAGTATAATCGTGCTCACATGCGAGCATCATGAATATGTATATAACCCTCAGGTGTATATAAGTACCCTATATGATACCGTGCTCCATCAAGCCCTGGTACCACGATCCTGGGAGTACCTCCAATCAACAGCTCGAACTCAGCTCCAAGACCATTGATGTACCTGTTCACCAACGGGGTGAGCATACCAATACACAAAATCCCATAATCACAATAATGAAACTCATAATTTACAACAAAAGTAAATACTAATGAATTTAAATGATACTCCCTGGATGGCAACGTCCTCATCCGGCATTCCGTGTACTGTCCCTGTTCTCACAATCATCAAACTCATCAAATATCAAAAATCAGTAAATCAACTCATTGATTAACTCATCGCATGCCTGATTCTCAAATATCAAAAATCAATGATTCCCAATTCCTTATACATACAAATATAGATATCTCAATATCTAATACTGATTCTCAACTTCGCTATCAATGACAAATAGCTCAAATGCCTAGCATTCGTTTTACCAATTCTCCATTATACTTAGACATCTCAAAGTCTTATAATGAATACATGATTCCACGATCATTCTCAGGCATCTCAATGCCCTACAATGGTCATATACATCAGTACCCCATATATCTCATAAGGTTACACTACTCTAATATCATGCATACTTGTGGCGGCGATATCAAGATTAGGTTGTTCCATAGCTATATCAACACATATATATGTAACTATACGCACAACCATCTAATGCAATTTAAAATACATTATGGGATTTTGTGTATTGGTATGCTCACCCCGTTGGGGGCTGTCTCTGTTGGGGCAGGTGAACAGGTACATCGATGGCTTGGAGTTGAGCTCGAGCTGTTGATTGGATTTACTCCCAGGATCGTGGTACCAGGGCTTGATGGAGCACGGTATCGTATAGGGTACTTATATACACCCGAGGGTTATATACACATTTATGATGCTCGCATGTGAGCACGGTTATACTTGTATATGGGTTGTATATAAAGGCATGAGCCTTCCTCTCTTTCATTCTATATGCATGCAATTAAGGGTAGAATTGCTAATGATATGAGAGTCATTTGTGTATTATGTGGGTATTGAAACCCACTTTAGTTGTCTTATTGTGTGGTGTCTTCCCTGGCTGGGAATTTACTTCGTGTTCTGTATTCTGTTGAGTATTGTGTATTCCCTGGCCGGGAATTATATTATGTGATGTGCTTTTGTTTCGGGATAGCTCAATTTATGGGGAGAATCTGCCCAAATTTTTATAAAAGTCCACAATGTAAAAAGTGGTGTAAAGGGGATGGTAATGGGCGAACTTTATGAGTCTAATTGTTGTTAGGATGATGATCTTATAACATTGAGTATTAAAGAAAATTTTGTATTGGCCATTCAATGGTAAAGTATCATCTGAGTTTCCCGATCGATTTTTATTGAAAGCATGTGCCACACATATTGATTAATACACTAATCAAGGGTTAAGGGCTAGGGGTCCTTACACAAGTACCAATCGTTGTAAGTGGCTTTTGTTAAGTATTCGTTTCGTTTTCTAAAAATCATATGTATGTTTTGAAATCTCGATCGATATGGACTATGTTGAAATTATGAAAGTATATTTTGTAAGCACCTTAAACTCGAAATCTAATTGGATTGGAATTCCCCATGACCCTGATGCGGTGGGGTGTAACCGCTAAAAGAACCTTATACGGTGGTTATCCGTTGTTTCTGGAGTATCCAGACCCTTTATTCGTGGGTTAGCCGATGTTATGACCTCATCTCTAGGAGGGATAAGTCTAGAGACTGATATCAGTACCAAGAAGAGAGTAGAATGCTTTACTGTGCTTAAGTATATGAAAAATTATGAACGATATGAGATGTCATATTATGGCTCGTTGGAGCAATTATGTCAAGATACATTCATATCGGTTTATGCAAGTTTTATGATCCAAGTTTATGAAAATTATGAAGTATTATATTATCATATCGATTGTCCCCCACCTGCTGAGTGTTTTCCAAAGCACTCAACCCCTTACTCTACATCCCCAGATAAAGTTGAAGAGGAGATTGAAACTGAAGAAGAACACCAATTCTGGGGTTGGTGATTTAGTCCGCTGCGTATCTGAAGATTTAGAATTTATATAAGTACGATTTTAATTCATTTAAGATGTTTAAGTTTTAAATTTCACATTTTTATTCAAATGTAAAGACAATGGTTATTCATTTATGGAATATAGACTGGTTTTTGGTTATTATGATATTACGAGGCTTATTGATTTCAAGTTGTTTATGGAAATCAATGCCGGTGTTATTGACCCCGGTCTTGGGGCGTGACATTTTAGTGGTATCAGAGCTAGCCAGGTCCCATAATCCCGCTGGGAAAAGAATTCTAGTTGATAAAAATACTAGAAGAGAAATCCCGGTTAAAATAGACCAACTGGTGAAATAAATACAGTTGGGGAATAATATCGATTCACGATAATTACGATAATCAGAAGTCCAATCTGATTGATAACGTGAATACGAATTTTTCAACTTTTAAAAATTTTAGTTTCTGTTTTTTAAAAATTATTTCGAAAAAAAATAAATAAATAAATAAACTTATTTCGGAAATTCGAGAATCAGAAAATTCGAAACACTAGCAGTTAGTCGCCGCCGCCAGCCGCCACGATAGCCGTCGAGGAGTATACCACTAGAACCGTCTCTTCCAGTCGACCCTACTGTCCAAGTTTTAGATCGATCGGATTTCGTTTGCTCTGTCAATTTCGCATTCAAAATCTAAGAACCCTAACCCCCAAAATATGTTCATCCTTCGATTTTCGGATCTTATCTGCGTATTTTTGAAATTAAAAATTTTCGACAGATCCTCCAAGCAAGACGATCGATAGCCCTCTGTCAATTTTGGATTCCAAGCTTCGATTAGGGATAATTTCGAAACACTAATTTTCGATAAAAAAAAAATCAGAAACTGCGAGAGTTTGAGCAGTTGACGCAGACGCCAGTCATGACAGTGGTAGAATATACCGCGAAGTTCAACTCGCTGGGAACATATGCGCCAAGCATAATGGCAGACGAGTCCCTAAAACTTCATCGCTTTAGGATTGGACTGAACAGTCGTATCCAATCCGCCCTTGCGATTTTCGAAACCGCAAATTTTGGAGATCTGATGGGAGCAGCCATCAGGGCTGAAGCAGACATAAAGCATCGCGAGGAGGATTTAAACGCAAGCGACCTTCCATTAGCCAGCATACCTCTAGTGGTCAAAACTTCAAGAGGCCTAATCTGTCCAGCAATCAGCGAAAAGGACCAACGATAGGGCCAACCCAACAGAGGTTTCCGAAATGTTCAAACTGTGGCTATCATCATCCCGGAGAATGCCTTAAGGGAAAAGGACTATGTTTCCGATGAGGGAAGATAGGCAACCGAATTGCCGAATGTCCCGAACCAGATGTAAAGGGGACAATTGCAAGAAATGGCGGGCCTTCGAACAAACCGAATGCCCGTGTCTTTGCTATAACACGAGAGGAGGCAGAGGACGCAAACGACATCGTGGCAGGTACCATTTTATTAAACGAATTACCTGCTTATACATTGTTTGATTGTGGTGCCACGCATTCGTTTATATCTAAGAGGTTTGCTAAGAAACTAGCTCTTAAACCTGAATTGCTTAGTAAACCCTACAATGTAGCAACACCAGCCAATAAGACCCTTATAGCACATAGTGTACATCGAGATTGTAATCTCAGTATTAATGAAGTAAGGTTTAATGCTGAGCTAATTCAACTCAACATGGTGGATTTCGATGTTATACTGGGAATGGATTGGCTATCTAAACACCATGGAGTATTGGACTGCCGCAACAAGAATGTTAAACTACGAACTCTAGATGAGGGAGAGATCGTATACCACGGCAAAACTAAGGAATGAAAATTCCTTCTGTCAGCAGCACAAACGTGGAAAGCCGTGAAGAACGGTGAAGAAGTATACCTAGCAACAAGAAGCGAGGTAAAAGAGGAAGATGGACCCAGGATAGAAGACATAGCGGTAGTGCAAGAATTTCCGGATGTCTTTCCTGAAGAACTGCCCGGTTCTGTTCCAAACCGAGAATTAGAGTTTGAAATCAAATTTGGTGCCAGGCGCTACACCAATTTCAAAGGAACCATATCGAATGGCTCCAGCCGAATTGAAATAACTCAAGGAACAACTTCAGGATCTCTTAGACAAGAAACAAATCAGACCAAGTGTATCCCCATGGGGAGCTCCAGTGTTGTTTGTAAAGAAGAAAGACGGGAGCATGAGATTGTGCATCGACTACAGAGAACTGAATAAGATCACAATCAAGAACAAGTACCCTCTTCCAAGGATAGATGACCTGTTCGATCAACTCAAAGGAGCTAAAGTCTTTTCTAAGCTCGATCTAAGGTCAGGCTATCACCATCTAAAGATAAAAGCTGATGACGTACTGAAAACAGCATTCAGAACTAGGTATGGGCATTACGAAGTCACGGTGATGCCATTTGGCTTGACAAACGCGCCAGCAGTATTCATGGACTTGATGAATCGAGTATTCAAGCCATTCTGGATGACTTTGTTGTGGTGTTCATCGACGTTATCCTCATTTATTCGTCGAGCAATGAGGAACACGAACAACATCTTCGCCTCATTCTCCAGACATTGAGAGAGGAGGAGCTCTATGCCAAATTTAATAAATGTGAATTCTGGCTAGAAAGCGTATCTTTCTTAGGACAGATCATATCAAAAGAAGGCGTGTTAGTGGATCCTAAAAAGGTAGAGGCAGTTTTGGATTGACATATGCCAACGACAGTGACCGAAATCCGAAGCTTCTTGGGACTAGCTGGTTACTACCGGAAGTTTGTCGAAGGATTTTCGTCAATAGCAGTACCTCTTACAAGGCTCACACAAAAGAAAGCAAAATTTATCTGGAGTGAAGAATGTGAGAAAAGTTTTGAGACATTGAAGAAAAAACTCTCATCTGCACCGGTACTAGTACTACCGACTGAAGGCATGGGTTTCACTATTTATAGTGATGCATCTAAGGAAGGACTGGGATGTGTACTCATGCAAGAAGGAAGAGTAATTGTGTATGCTTCAAGACAGCTCAAGCCTCACGAGCAAAACTACCCTACGCATGACCTCGAGTTAGCCGCAGTAGTGTTCGCCTTGAAGATTTGGAGACACTATCTGTATGGCGCCAAGTGTGAAGTGTTCACGGACCATCAAAGCCTCAAGTACTTGTTCACTCAAAAGGAACTCAACATGAGGCAGAGACGATGGATCGAACTTCTAAAAGACTACGATCTCACTATTAGCAACCACCCCGGCAAGGCAAACAAAGTAGCAGATGCTTTGAGCTGGAAAGGCAAAGGAAAAATAATCTTAGCTACGGCCTCAGCTCAACCTTGTCTTCGAGAGACCATCAAGCTAAGCCAAGATCAAGATCCGAGCCTAACCAAGCTAAAAGAACAAGTCAGGGAGAAGAAAATTACGGACTTTGAGATCGATAACAATGGAATCCTGTGGATGAAAGGACGATTATGCGTGCCAGATGTGAACAACATAAGACAAGAAGTAATGTCTGAAGCGCACAAGTCAAAGTTTTCAGTCCACCGTGGGAGTACAAAGATGTACAAGGATCTGAAGGAAAGTTTTTGGTGGAACGCAATGAAAAAGGACGTAGCTGAATTTGTTGCCCGATGCTTAGTATGTCAGCAAGTGAAAGCTGAGCATCAGAGATCCGGAGGACTTCTTCAACCTCTGGAAATCCCGGAATGGAAATGGGATCACATTTCCATGGATTTTGTCGTGGGACTACCAAAGTCAAAACAGAGCCATGACGGAATATGGGTAATTGTTGATAGACTAACCAAGTCAGCACACTTCCTACCAGTCCGCATGAACTACAACTTAGATAAGTTGGCAACACTATATATGGACAATATAGTGAGAATGCATGGAGTCCCAGTAAGCATACTATCGGACCGAGATCCCAGATTCGTGTCGCGTTTCTGGAAAGCTTTCAGCAAGCTATGGGAAGTAAGGTAACTCTTAGCACGGCTTATCAACCACAAACTGATGGCCAGACGGAGAGGACTATCCAAACCCTCGAAGACATGCTAAGAGCTTGCGTATTAGACTTCACAGCAAATTGGAACGAGCTTTTACCGCTAGTCGAGTTTGCTTACAATAACAACTACCATAGTAGTATCGGAATGGCGCCATACGAAGCACTCTATGGGCGCAAATGCCGATCACCATTGTATTGGGATGAAGTAGGAGAAAGAGCTATCACAGGACCGGAGTTAGTACAAGCTACTACCGACAAGATAGATATTATCAGAGATAGACTTAAGACAGCCCAGGACCGACAGAAAAGTTGGGCTGATCTGAAAAGGAGACCCGTGGATATAGAGATTGGTGAGAAAGTCTATGTAAAGATTTCACCAATGAAAGGGGTAATCAGATTTGACAAAAGGGGAAAGTTGAATCCAAGATACGTGGGACCATTTGAAGTTCTAGAAAAGGTGGGAACAATAGCATACAAAGTAGCACTACCACCAAGTCTGTCAAGAATTCATAATGTCTTCCATGTATCACAACTAAGAAAGTACATTGCCGACCCAAGTCATGTACTTGAAGCAGAACCCCTAGTAACTGAAGGGAACTTAGACGAGACATTGAATTATGAAGAAATCCCAATCCGTATTCTAGATACTAAGGACCAAGTTCTAAGGAGAAAAACAATTCCTTATGTTCAGGTCCAATGGTCAAACCATACGGAGAGAGAAGCTACTTGGGAAATGGAAGAATCAATACGGGAGAAATATCCCTATCATTTCCTAAATCAAGTTGACTCAAGTTTCGAGGACGAAACTTTCAATAAGGAGGGAGGGATGTAAAGACCCAGATTTTAGTTAAGGGGTAACTAAAACATGACTAAGAAGAGTTTGAAAATTACTAAATTCTAGTCAAGAGTTGCACAACATCAAGGAGTCCAATTTAATTAAACCACTCTCGGTTTTATGTCAAATAAACCGAACCAAAACAGCAAGGGAAGTGCGTGCATCAACTCGTGTTTTGGCCATATTTTTGTCTTCGTTCATGGCACGATTTTGGCTCGATTTTGGTAAGATTTGTTCCCTCAATTTAGAAGACTCCAAGCCAAGTTAAACACCTACTTGGACACTCCTTAACCAAGCCAAAACTCCTTTATGATAGCAGCATATCAGTTGAGAGAAAGTATCCAACTTAAGTGCAGCAGAATCTGTCCAATATGATCCCGTTTTCTCAGCTTTTAACTCGCGTGGCTTCGATCCAAGTCACATCTAATTGCAGCCCATTAACCAAGGGTCCAAGCCACTACCAACCAAGAGACCTTCACCAAGCTAGAACCACAGAACCACTCACCATAGTCTTAGAATGATCCAACCAAAAGAGAGGCAGCAACTCGAGGTATCCTCCTTCGAGTAGGAGTCTCAGATTTGCTCTTATCCAACTGAGAGTCCTTTCACCTTTGGGTATCAAGTTCTGCCTCTATATAAGCAAGTTTTCATTCACCAATTCACTCTCAAACCAGCAGCAAAAGCCGAAGCTTTCTGACCACCAAACCAGAAGCAGAAACCATCGAAATTCTGCACCAGCAGCAGATTTTGATTCTGATATATTTTCGCATCCCTTTCAGAAGTTGTTTCATTGTGTTGTGTCTTCAAACCAAACCGTGAGTTGATTCCATAATCTGTCCAAGTAATCCAGGAAGGATTAACCACAAACCAAGCCAAGTTTCGAACCAAAACCATCGAGTTTCCAAGTTCTGTTCTGTCAGCAAGAGTGTTCTGTTTCTGTTTGTTTTGACAGCAACGTTTGAGTGTTGTTAGTTCCAAATTTGAACCTTCGAGTTTACCAGAAACCTTGTCCATAAGATCCTCTGTTAGTGTGTGAAATTCGAGCAGATTTCAAGCAAGAATCATCGAGTTCTAACCATCATATCACCAGCATACCAATCTGAAGCCAAATCTGCCAAGTTGTGTGTTTCTATTCCATATTCGAAGTGTTCCAACAATCGGTTGTCCATCGTGATTCCAGTAGTGATTCAAGGATTAAAACGTGGTGTTTCGAGTGTTGTTCGAAAGCCAAAGAAGTTCGGAAACGTGTGTTTCAATCCCTTGATCAAGCAAGCAATTACCAGTCGCTGTAAGTGGGCTTTTGTTAAGTATTCGTTTCGTTTTCTAAAAATCATATGTATGTTTTGAAATCTCGATCGATATGGACTATGTTGAAATTATGAAAGTATATTTTGTAAGCACCTTAAACTCGAAATCTAATTGGATTGGAATTCCCCATGACCCTGATGCGGTGGGGTGTAACCGCTAAAAGAACCTTATACGGTGGTTATCCGTTGTTTCTGGAGTATCCAGACCCTTTATTCGTGGGTTAGCCGATGTTATGACCTCATCTCTAGGAGGGATAAGTCTAGACACTGATATCAGTACCAAGAAGAGAGTAGAATGCTTTACTGTGCTTAAGTATATGAAAAATTATGAACGATGTGAGATGTCATATTATGGCTCGTTGGAGCAATTATGTCAAGATACATTCATATCGGTTTATGCAAGTTTTATGATCCAAGTTTATGAAAATTATGAAGTATTATATTATCATATCGATTGTCCCCCACTTGCTGAGTGTTTTCCAAAGCACTCAACCCCTTACTCTACATCCCCAGATAAAGTTGAAGAGGAGATTGAAACTGAAGAAGAACACCAATTCTGGGGTTGGTGATTTAGTCCGCTGCGTATCTGTAGATTTAGATTTTATATAAGTACGATTTTAATTCGTTTAAGATGTTTAAGTTTTAAATTTCACGTTTTTATTCAAATGTAAAGACAATGGTTATTCATTTATGGAATATAGACTGGTTTTTGGTTATTACGATATTACGAGGCTTATTGATTTCAAGTTGTTTATGGAAATCAATGCCGGTGTTATTGACCCCGGTCTTGGGGCGTGACATTTTAGTGGTATCAGAGCTAGCCAGGTTCCATAATCCCGCTGGGAAAAGAATTCTAGTTGATAAAAATACTAGAAGAGAAATCCCGGTTAAAATAGACCAACTGGTGAAATAAATACAGTTGGGGAAAAATATCGATTCACGATAATTACGATAATCAGAAGTCCAATCTGATTGATCACGTGAATACGAATTTTTCGACTTTTAAAATTTTTAGTTTCTGTTTTTTTAAAAATTATTTCGAAAAAAAATAAATAAATAAATAAACTTATTTCTGAAATTCGAGAATCAGAAAATTCGAAACCCTAGCAGTTACCGTCGCCGCCGCCAGCCGCCACGATAGCCGTCGAGGAGTATACCAATCGAACCGTCTCTTCCAGTCGACCCTACTGTCCAAGTTTCAGATCGATCGGATTCCGTTTGCTCTGTCAATTTCGCATTCGAAATCTAAGAACCCTAACCCCCAAAATATGTTCATCCTTCGATTTTCGGATCTTATCTGCGTATTTTTGAAATTAAAAACTTTCGACAGATCCTCCAAGCAAGACGATCGATAGCCCTCTGTCAATTTTGGATTCCAAGCTTCGATTAGGGATAATTTCGAAACCCTAATTTTCGATTATAAACCCTAATTTTCGATAAAAAAAACAAATCAGAAACTGCGAGAGTTTGAGCACTTGACGCAGACGCCAGTCATGACAGTGGTAGAATATACCGCGAAGTTCAACTCGCTGGGAACATATGCGCCAAGCATAATGGCAGACGAGTCCCTAAAACTTCATCGCTTTAGGATTGGACTGAACAGTCGTATCCAATCCGCCCTTGCGATTTTCGAAACCGCAAATTTTGGAGATCTGATGGGAGCAGCCATCAGGGCTGAAGCAGACATAAAGCGTCGCGAGGATGAATTTAAACGCAAGCGACCTTCCATTAGCCATCATACCAGTAGTGGTCAAAACTTCAAGAGGCCTAATCCGTCCAGCAATCAGCGAAAAGGACCAACGATAGGGCCAACCCAACAAAGGTTTCCGAAATGTTCAAACTGTGGCTATCATCATCCCGGAGAATGCCTTAAGGGAAAAGGAGCATGTTTCCGATGTGGGAAGATAGGCCACCGAATTGCCGAATGTCCCGAACCAGATGTAAAGGGGACAATTGCAAGAAATGGCGGGCCTCCGAACCAACCGAATGCCCGTGTCTTTGCTATAACACGAGAGGAGGCAGAGGACGCAAACGACGTCGTGGCAGGTACCATTTTATTAAACGAATTACCTGCTTATACATTGTTTGATTGTGGTGCCACGCATTCGTTTATATCTAAGAGGTTTGCTAAGAAACTAACTCTTAAACCTGAATTACTTAGTAAACCCTACAATGTAGCAACACCAGCCAATAAGACCCTTATAGCACATAGTGTACATCGAGATTGTAATCTCAGTATTAATGAAATAAGGTTTAATGCTGAGCTAATTCAACTCAACATGGTGGATTTCGATGTTATACTGGGAATGGATTGGCTATCTAAACACCATGGAGTAGTGGACTGCCGCAACAAGAATGTTAAACTACGAACTCCAGACGGGGAAGAGATCGTATACCACGGCAAAACTAAGGAACGAAAATTCCTTCTGTCAGCAGCACAAACGTGGAAAGCCGTGAAGAACGGTGAAGAAGTATACCTAGCAACAATAAGCGAGGTAAAAGAGGAAGATGGACCCAGGATAGAAGACATAGCGGTAGTGCAAGAATTTCCGGATGTCTTTCCTGAAGAACTGCCCGGTTCTGTTCCAAACCGAGAATTAGAGTTTGAAATCAATTTGGTGCCAGGCGCTACACCAATTTCAAAGGCACCATATTGAATGGCTCCAGCCGAATTGAAATAACTCAAGGAACAACTTCAGGATCTCTTAGACAAGAAACAAACCAGACCAAGTGTATCCCCATGGGGAGCTCCAGTGTTGTTTGTAAAGAAGAAAGACGGGAGCATGAGATTGTGCATCGACTACAGAGAACTGAATAAGATCACAATCAAGAACAAGTACCCTCTTCCAAGGATAGATGACCTGTTCGATCAACGCAAAGGAGCTAAAGTCTTTTCTAAGCTCGATCTAAGGTCAGGCTATCACCATCTAAAGATAAAAGCTGATGACGTACCGAAAACAGCATTCAGAACAAGGTATGGGCATTACGAAGTCACGGTGATGCCATTTGGCTTGACAAACGCGCCAGCAGTATTCATGGACTTGATGAATCGAGTATTCAAGCCATTCTTGGATGACTTTGTTGTGGAGTTCATCGACGATATCCTCATTTATTCGTCGAGCAATGAGGAACACGAACAACATCTTCGCCTCATTCTCCAGACATTGAGAGAGGAGGAGCTCTATGCCAAATTTAATAAATGTGAATTCTGGCTAGAAAGCGTATCTTTCTTAGGACACATCATATCAAAAGAAGGCGTGTCAGTGGATCCTAAAAAGGTAGAGGCAGTTTTGGATTGGCATAGGCCAACGACAGTGCCGAACTCCGAAGCTTCTTGGGACTAGCTGGTTACTACCGGAAGTTTGTCGAAGGATTTTCGTCAATAGCAGTACCTCTTACAAGGCTCACACAAAAGAACACAAAATTTATCTGGAGTGAAGAATGTGAGAAAAGTTTTGAGACTTTGAAGAAAAAACTCTCATCTGCACCGGTACTAGTACTACTGACTGAAGGCATGGGTTTCACTATTTATAGTGATGCATCTAAGGAAGGACTGGGATGTGTACTCATGGAAGAAGGAAGAGTAATTGCGTATGCTTCAAGATAGCTCAAGCCTCACGAGCAAAACTACCCTACGCATGACCTCGAGTTAGCCGCAGTAGTGTTCGCCTTGAAGATTTGGAGACACTATCTGTATGGCGCCAAGTGTGAAGTGTTCACGGACCATCAAAGCCTCAAGTACTTGTTCACTCAAAAAGAACTCAACATGAGGCAGAGACGATGGATCCGAACTTCTAAAAGACTACGATCTCACTATTAGCTACCATCCCGGCAAGGCAAACAAAGTAGCAGATGCTTTGAGCCGGAAAGGCAATGGAAAAATAATCTTAGCTACGGTCTCAGCTCAACCTTGTCTTCGAGAGACCATCAAGCTAAGCCAAGATCAAGATCCGAGCCTAACCATGCTAAAAGAACAAGTCAGGGAGAAGAAAATTACGGACTTTGAGATCGATAATAATGGAATCCTGTGGATGAAAGGACGATTATGCGTGCCAGATGTGAAAAACATAAGACAAGAAGTAATGTCTGAAGCGCACAAGTCAAAGTTTTCAGTCCACCCTGAGAGAACAAAGATGTACAAGGATCTGAAGGAAAGTTTTTGGTGGAACGCAATGAAAAAGGACGTAGCTGAATTTGTTGCCCGATGCTTAGTATGTCAGCAAGTGAAAGCTGAGCATCAGAGACCCGGAGGACTTCTTCAACCTCTGGAAATCCCGGAATGGAAATGGGATCACATCTCCATGGATTTTGTCGTGGGACTACCAAAGTCAAAACAGAGCCATGACGGAATATGGGTAATTGTTGATAGACTAACCAAGTCAGCACACTTCCTACCAGTCCGCATGAACTACAACTTAGATAAGTTGGCAACACTATATATGGAAAATATAGTGAGAATGCATGGAGTCCCAGTAAGCATACTATCGGACCGGGATCCCAGATTCGTGTCGCGTTTCTGGAAAAGCTTTCAGCAAGCTATGGGAAGTAAGGTAACTCTTAGCACGGCTTATCACCCACAAACTGATGGCTAGACGGAGAGGACTATCCAAACCCTCGAAGACATGCTAAGAGCTTGCGTATTAGACTTCACAGCAAATTGGAACGAGCTTTTACCGCTAGTCTAGTTTGCTTACAATAACAGCTACCATAGTAGTATCGGAATGGCGCCATACGAAGCACTCTATGGGCGCAAATGCCGATCACCATTGTATTGGGATGAAGTAGGAGAAAGAGCTATCACAGGACCGGAGTTAGTACAAGCTACTACCGACAAGATAGCTATTATCAGAGATAGACTTAAGACAGCCCAGGACCGACAGAAAAGTTGGGCTGATCTGAAAAGGAGACCCGTGGATATAGAGATTGGTGAGAAAGTCTATGTTAAGATTTCACCAATGAAAGGGGTAATCAGATTTGACAAAAGGGGAAAGTTGAATCCAAGATACGTGGGACCATTTGAAGTTCTAGAAAAGGTGGGAACGCTAGCATACAAAGTAGCACTACCACCAAGTCTGTCAAGAATTCATAATGTCTTTCATGTATCACAACTAAGAAAGTACATTGCCGACCCAAGTCATGTACTTGAAGCAGAACCCCTAGTAACTGAAGGGAACTTAGACGAGACATTGAATTATGAAGAAATCCAAATCCGTATTCTAGATACTAAGGACCAAGTTCTAAGGAGAAAAACAATTCCTTATGTTAAGGTCCAATGGTCAAACCATACAGAGAGAGAAGCTACTTGGGAAATGGAAGAATCAATACGGGAGAAATATCCCTATCTTTTCCTAAATCAAGTTGACTCAAGTTTCGAGGACGAAACTTTCAATAAGGAGGGAGGGATGTAAAGACCCGGATTTTAGTTAAGGGGTAACTAAAACTTGACTAAGAAGAGTTTGAAAATTTCTAAATTCTAGTCAAGAGTTGCACAACATCAAGGAGTCCAATTTAATTAAACCACTCTCGGTTTTATGTCAAATAAACCGAACCAAAACAGCAAGGGAAGTGCGTGCACCAACTCGTGTTTTGGCCATATTTTTGTCTTCGTTCATGGCACGATTTTGGCTCGATTTTGGTAAGATTTGTTCCCTCAATTTAGAAGACTCCAAGCCAAGTTAAACACCTACTTGGACACTCCTTAACCAAGCCAAAACTCCTTCATGATAGCAGCATATCAGTTGAGAGAAAGTATCCAACTTAAGTGCAGCAGAATCTGTCCAATATGATCCCATTTTCTCAGCTTTTAACTCGCGTGGCTTCGATCCAAGTCACATCTAATTGCAGCCCATTAACCAAGGGTCCAAGCCACTACCAACCAAGTGACCTTCACTAAGCTAGAACCACAGAACCACTCACCATAGTCTGAGAAAGATCCAACCAAAAGAGAGTCAGCAGCTCGAGGTATCCTCAATCGAGTAGGAGTCTCAGATTTGCTCTTATCCAACTGAGAGTCCTTTCACCTTTGGGTATCAAGTTCTGCCTCTATATAAGCAAGGTTCCAGCATCTATTTCATTCACCAATTCACTCTCAAACCAGCAGCAAAAGCCGAAGCTTTCTGACCACCAAACCAGAAGCAGAAACCATCGAAATTCTGCACCAGCAGCAGATTTTGATTCTGAGATATTTTCGCATCCCTTTCAGAAGCTGTTTCATTGTGTTGTGTCTTCAAACCAAACCGTGAGTTGATTCCATAATCTGTCCAAGTAATGCAGGAAGGATTAACCACGAACCAAGCCAAGTTTCGAACCAAAACCATCGAGTTTCCAAGTTCTGTTCTGTCAGCAAGAATGTTCTGTTTCTGTTGGTTTTGACAGCAATGTTTGAGTGTTGTTAATTCCAAATTTGAACCTTCGAGTTTACCAGAAACCTTGTCCATAAGATCCTCTGTTAGTTTGTGAAATTCGAGCAGAGTTCAAGCAAGAACCATCGAGTTCTAACCATCATATCACCAGCATACCAATCTAAAACCAAATCTGCCAAGTTGTGTGTTTCTATTCCATATTCGAAGTGTTCCAGCAATCGGTTGTCCATCGTGATTCCAGTAGTGATTCAAGGATTAAAACGTGGTGTTTCGAGTGTTGTTCGAAAGCCAAAGAAGTTTGGAAACGTGTGTTTCAATCCCTTGATCAAGCAAGCAATTACCAATCGCTGTAAGTGGGCTTTTGTTAAGTATTCGTTTCGTTTTCTAAAAATCATATGTATGTTTTGAAATCTCGATCGATATGGACTATGTTGAAATTATGAAAGTATATTTTGTTAGCACCTTAAACTCGAAATCTAATTGGATTGGAATTCCCCATGACCCTGATGAGGTGGGGTGTAACCGCTAAAAGAACCTTATACGATGGTTATCGTTGTTTCTGGAGTATCCAGACCCTTTATTCGTGGGTTAGCCGATGTTATGACCTCATCTCTAGGAGGGATAAGTCTAGAGACTGATATCACCAAGAAGAGAGTAGAATGTTTTACTGTGCTTAAGTATATGAAAAATTATGAACGATATGAGATGTCATATTATGGCTCGTTGGAGCAATTATGTCAAGATACATTCATATCGGTTTATGCAAGTTTTATGATCCAAGTTTATGAAAATTATGAAGTATTATATTATCATATCGATTGTCCCCCACTTGCTGAGTGTTTTCCAAAGCACTCAACCCCTTACTCTACATCCCCATATAAAGTTGAAGAGGAGATTGAAACTGAAGAAGAACACCAATTCTGGTTTTTGGTTATTACGATATTACGAGGCTTATTGATTTCAAGTTGTTTATGGAAATCAATGCCGGTGTTATTGACCCCGGTCTTGGGGCGTGACATATGACATCCAAAATAACATCGTCAACTCGTGACGGTACATGTCAACACCTGACATTCACAATCTCATCGTCAAACACGTGACGGTATATGTATATCAACGCATGACATCCACAATAATGCTAACAAAACAGCAATATACCATAACTCATCGCTAATAAGATAGCGGGATACCTGTCTCCGTCGTCCAATGGCGGTACATAATCAACACCCATAGCTCGTGGGTGGCACAATGTCGTGCTATGTAGATAGCGGCATAACCCATTGCTATAAAATCATTGGCATGATGCCTCGCCATAGAGTCAGCGGCATAAAACATCGCTATAGAATCAGCGGGATGAAACATCGCTACATACATCCGGCAGCATGAACCTCCGCCATATATATCCGGCGGCATGAACCACAACCATAGGACTATCGGAATAAACCATCGCCATATAGATACCCGGCGGCATGATCTCACGCCAATAGAATAGCGGAATGAACCATCGATATATAGATACCTGGCGGCATAAACCATCACCAATAGAATAGCGGAATGAACCATTGCTATATGAATACCCGACGACATAAACCATCGCCATATAATCAGCGGCATAAACTATCGCTATACAATCGGTGGCAAGAACCATCGCTACATAATCAGCGGCATAAACCATCGCTATACAATCGGCGGCAAGAATCATCGCCACATAATCAGCAGAACAATCGTGGACTCAAGAGGTACTCACATGCATGTAGCACTTCGTTCCTTTCGGACCCAAGAGGTGGCTCACATTACATGCAGCACTTTGTTCCCAATCTCGTCGCTACGTGATGACAGTGGCATCATCGCTTCGACGTGACAGCGGCATTATCATCGCTTCGACACGACAGCGGCATCATCGCTTCGACCTGACGGTGGTATCATCACTTTGACGTGACAACGGCATTTACCATCGCTTCGACATGACAGCGGCATAATCAGAAATGTATCACTTTGTTCCGCAGGCCCAAGAGGTACTACCATGCACGTGCCACATGCCCCGTAGGCGCAAGATGTGACCCCGTACATGTGCACATTGTCCTTTGGACTCAAGAGGTGATGCCCATTCCACATAATCTCATCGATATTTTCATACACCTGCATCGAGGTTAGCACAAGAGTCCACAAATCCTACTACGTTATATCGGCGTCTCAATAATATCCCTCGCTATGATATGACAGCGGCATTAACCATCGCTTCGACATATGAACGGCAAATACTATGATCCATCGCTGGTGATATACCCGCAGCAGGACCCTAACTGCAATACATTTGTATGCTCAATATCAGTTGAAATCTAGTAATCATATGGAAATCATACCCCACTGTCTGTTATCCACCATTCCTGTCCTTAGACAGCGTATCATGTTTATCATTTCCGGGTTTTTCCTACAAAATCAAATTCTTTAACACTTTTATATCAAGTGCCAACCGTTTCCATCAATCTCATCTCACCGTATTCCATATGATCCTTCAACCACCATGGTTAGCAATACCACATTCCATATCACAAAAGCACATAAGCAAATAGCTATGTCCCACAACACTAACTACCATCATGCATAAATATGTTCTACCCATTCCTATCAGTATGTTCCTAGGCCCTCAACAACCCCAAAGAGCAAACCACTGCTCTGATACCACTAATGTAAGGACCCCCGTGCCCTTAACCCATTATTAGTGTATTAATCCATGTCATTAGTGCATACGCTCATTTTATCAAGGGGGAAACAACCACATGCTGACACAGCATAATTTACCAGTAATAAAATTTCTTGCATTAACAACTTAATGCACAATTCCCCCATACCATTCACTACAATGTATGCATCTTATAATACACTAACATGATCTCAATTCATTTTGCAATCCCATACTTAATTGCATGTAACAATAAACGAAGAAAGAAAAGCCATGCCCCTTAATACATTCCATATACACATATAAACGTGCTCACATGCGAGCACCCAATGAATGAATGTGTATTTAATGCATAAGGTACTCTACCAAATACCGTTACTGGTACTAAGATCTTGGAAGCACCTCCCATCATAGCTCGATCTCAACTTCGGATCTGCTGTTGTACCTAATCAACCAGCTCTAGTACTTCGAGTCTGGAAGTATCCCAATCAACAGTCCGAGCCAACTCCAAAGCCAATGCTGCACCTGTACTACCTGCCCCAACAGAGACAGCCCCACACAGGTGAGCATACCAATACCAACATTCCAATAATCACATTATGTAATTTACAGAATATAAAACTGTATGTAAAAGGATACTCCCTGTATAGTATCGTTACCACATAGGATTTCCCGTACTGTCCCTGTTCTCAAAATAACAAAAACCATCAAATTCCCAAAGCCAGTTAATCACCACATTGATTAACAAAAACCATTCCTGCCATACCAGTTCCATAATCAAATATGATTAAATCATTAAATGAAGTACCACAGATATCACATAAATCTAACCAATGATTTCATAGTTCTATTTCATAGCTCGCACCACAATAGTGGCATTTTAACCCCACGCACGCTCAACAACAGCGGTGTCAAAATCAATGTTCGCTTAATAGCGATAACACCCCAATCATTACTCTCTCAAAGCGGCACCATATAGTTTCCAATATATCTATCCATTTACTGTGAAATACAAATAACCATGCATTTCACAATTGCAGTAATATAAAACGCAATGCTCGTACGTTATACGTACCTTATAATTCCGTAGTCCGGGTCCAACCTTGCCCTAGTCCCGTGATCCAATGAATTACGTGCTAACACATAAATAACTCATAATCAATTACAAGCATGCAACCACGTGCCCAAGCACGTTTACAATCCTCTAAACCCATCATCAATAAACGACGATTAACCATTTTAAAAGACTCCGGCTAAGCATGCAAAATACCCAAAATATTCCATTTTGCAAGTTCAAAAGTTAACCAATTACTCAATCGAATATTCAATTTTCTTATTAAAATTTGGCTCCAACCATTTCATGTTAAAGGTAAAGCATTGCCATTGGAATGTAGACATCGCCCCGAAAATCGGCTAATCAAACCTCGATTCCAAAATCCCAACATTTTCCAAAATTCCAAAAAAACTAACCAAAGAGGGCCGCGATCGATGGCGCGAGTCCACTGCCCGCAACACTGCCATCCACGATCGATCGCCTATCATTCGCGATCGATCGCCAAGACTGTTCATCGCCTTCCCAAAATCAGTAACATGTCGCGATCGATCGGCGTCAAGCCGCGATCGATCGTGACCTGCAGGTTTCCAAAAAATTCGAGCTTCAATGGTGTTCTTCACACCCAAACTCAAAACCAACACCCCATACACCTTCAACACCTCAAATACACCATTTAAAACCAATAAAAACTCCAAAAACTCAACTTTGGATTTTAACCAAAAATCCCCAAATTCCATAACCAACCCAAAACTCAACCAAACTCTACAATACTATAATCAAAACGAAGGTAGAGGCGAGGGGAAGAAGATTACCAACTTTTCTTCAAGAAATCCGCCCCCGAGCCGAGCTACCCGCGATTTCTCCTCAAAGGGAGAAAAGAGGGGAAATGGGGGAAAGGGTGGGCGCAGAGAGAGAGAGGGGAGAGAGAGAAAATACGTGCAATGATGGAATACCGAGTCTACTTGGTATTTATAGTACCAAAAACTCTAAAATACCAATTCCTCCACAAATATATCAGACTCATTAAAAATCATATGTTTTCAATCATTATCTTGCCAACTCAATTTCCATTACGAGACCCAGTACAAAGTACTCCGGACCCCAGATCCCACCAAAAACCAAATTCCAAGGTTTTTCACCACGGTGAGAATACAATCTCAACCATGGAACCAACGATCCTAAAATACCCGATTTAACATCCTCGGGTGTTCCAATACCGTAATTAATTCATAATTGCCACAATTAAAATCCATTAAGGATTATTACCACTCCAGGATTAACACCATTAATTCTCAGGCATCACACCGGGCATCACACCATTCAAAAATAGTGAGCGATGAATCTAAATAATATAAACACAAGTGGTTTATATAAATTTAGTCAATGATTTTCCCTAAGAATTTAATAACACCAACAACAGGCAATTATCAATCTTTGTTACTTCGTAAATTTGATTAATCAAACAATTATCAAATTTAGCATTAGATTACAAGCAAGTTATTAGGTTGTCAATCTAATAAACAAACACCAATCATATCAACAAAATCAGAAAAACAATGATATTCAATAAAATCGATAAACAAAAGCGTAGGAATCTCCCCAAGATAAATAAATCCAAGGTATTAGTCTTCCTCAACCAAGAATTAAAAACTAGCCACACATAATTAAAGCAAAACTATAAATAAAAACAAAGGAAAGAAAACTAGTCCTATCTCCGCTCGTCGATGTCGTCAATCCCGCATTCGCTTCGATCTTCGTAGCGGTCTTCAAAACAGTTGAGAGAAAAATTGTAAACTATCCTAAACTACTCTACCCTAACTATCTAGATGCTTTAAGGTCTGATATTTCGAGTTTATAATGTTGGGGAAGCTTGGAGGATAGGTTAGAGTCCATATGGGAAGGAAAGAAATCAAGAATCCAAACTTTCCAAAACTCTGCTGGCGTAGCTACGCCTCAAAATGGCATAAATATGCCTACTTCAATTCTTCAGATTTGCAATTGCCGTAGCATTGACGTTTTTACGCCTCAGAATGGTGTAATTACGCATGTCTTCAATTTTTCTGGCGAGTTTTGTATTTTGGCTATAACTTTCTCATACGAACTCCGAATTCAATTAATCAGCTGTCCACATGAAGATAACAGAAAGTTATACAACTTTTCTATGTACCACATATCCAAAAATGAGCTCAAACATATAGAAATTTTAGGATAAAGGAGCGACATTTGTCTTGGATTCTGGTTTTTCCTCTTTTCTTCAACTTTATTCTTCATCATTTTAGCTCGATTTCTTCACATTTTCCTACATTTACACAAATATATGATTAGGTAGCATATGTATCAATTTGTCCATCAAAATATACCAAATCATAGATAATTAAATACAATAGATGTGTCTATTTCTTGTCACATCACAAGAGTTGAAGCAGAAATTGACTACAACCCTAGTATTGGCTTTGCCATCTGGATCAGGAGGTTTTGTAGTTTGTGCAGATGCATCAGCTAAAGGTTTGGGTTGTGTACTCATGCAGCAAGGTAAAGTGATCGCTTATGCGTCAAGACAATTAAAACCTCATGAGACACGATATCATGTTCATGACCTTGAGTTGGCGCCATCTTTTTTGCTTTGATGATATGACGCCATTACCTTTATGGGGAACAGTTCATTATCTACTCTGATCACAAGAGTTTGAAGTATATATTCACTCAATCGGAGTTAAACATGAGACAGAGACGATGGTTGGATCTGCTGAAAAATTTTGACTGTGAAATACATTACCAACCAGGAAAGGTGACTCAAGTAGCAGATGCGTTGAGATGGAAAGTTCAAAATGCTATGATAGCATCCATTGATATATGGCAAACTTATGATGAGTTGTGCACTTTAGGACGGGCATATCAACCGCAAAAGCATTAGTTCATTGTGTCTGCTTTGCAGGTTGAGCCACAAATTATCTCGAGAATCAAAAAAGCTCAAGAGACAGATCATTTTATACATCACTTGAAAGAGCTTGTAATGTCTGATCAACCTACGAGATTTAGTGTAGGGTCTTCCTACCTTAACCACGTATAGTACACATATATTGGATAGAACATGCATTTATAACCTCTTAAGGGTTCCGGTTGCAACTTTGAGCTAATAAGATTACGGCCAAAAATGAAATTTCAACCTTAATTAATTACATTCACAATATGAATGTTAAAGCGATAGAATTATGCTACTACTAGAGTAGAGACTATCCAGAAATCCTGAATCCTAACATCTTTCATGCTCCTCATAGCTCACTGTCTCAACCCGGCCCTTAGTCCTTTAGTCCAAAAGTGTACCTACAGGAACAACCCATCATGAGCATGTATATCGTTACTTAACATCATAGGGCAATGGCATATAAATAAATGCATTAAAGTAATCGGTAACGTATACTTCCTGGTTAATTGCATTAACCCTTTTTGGTTGTCCCTGTTTCATAGCCATACATAAAATCATTAATTCTCGACATGAATTATTGAAATCGACGTCTTATACATATCGTCGTCTTACAGCATCATCATTATATAAGCATTATCATCTTATACATATCATCATTTATAACATCATCATCATATAAGCATCATCATCTTATAACTTCATCATCTTATAACGTCATCATCTTATAACATCATCATCATTTAAGCATCATAACAAGATACAACAGTAAATGTATGAAGTCTTGGTTAAGTAATTTACTGGTTATTCGATAACTTCTTCTTGTTAACCCTGTTTTTCCTTCATGCATATGGGCATCTTACCCCGTGGCATCTTACCACACAATAACATCGGATGGCCTCTTACCATATGGGCATCTTACCCCGTGGCATCTTACCACACAATAACATTGTATGGCATCTTACCATATGGGCATCTTACCCCGTGGCGTCTTACCACATTATAACATTGTATGGCATCTTACCATATGGACATCTTACCCCGTGGCATCCTACCACATAATAACATCGTATGACATCTTACTATATGGGCATCTTACCCCGTGGCATCTTACCACCTTATAACATTGTATGGCATCTTACTATATGGGCATCTTACCCCGTGGCGTCTTACCACCTTATAACATTGTATAACATTGTTATAAACTTACTTATCGCAATCATCATCATAAACATCATCATCATATACATCATCATCGTAAACTTACTTATCATAATCATCATCGTAAACATCATCATCATAAACATCGTCATCATAATCATCATCGTAAGCATCATCATCATAAACATCATCGTCATAATCATCATCGTAAGCATCATCATCATAAACATCATCGTAAACATCATCATCATAAACATCATCGTAAACATCATCATCATAAACATCATCGTAAACATCATCATCATAAATATCATCATCATAATCGTCATCGTAACATCGTCATCATAATCATCATCAATATAACTTACTTATCATATCATCTTCACAAACATCATCATCTTAATTTATTTATCACAATTATCATCATAAACATCATCATAAACATCATCATTGTAAACACCATCATAATATGTAAGGGTATGGTTTACCGTCCGATGCTCGTACGTCTCTTACGTACCTTAATTCCAAAAGAAGGAGAAATTGTAGAACTTTATCTCCTTGAAGTCGTGGGTACCTGGGACGATTCTACATAACCATACAAATTGATATTAGAAGCTAAACAATAGCCCAATACCAAAAATTCAACAAAAAAACATCATTTTTCATCTTTTGAACAGTGGCGATCGATCGCTCAAAATGAGGCGATCGATCGCCTGATTTTTCACTTAGCGACGATCGATCGCTTAAAATGAGGCGATCGATCGCCTGATGCTTATTTGGCTACTGGACGTTGGCGATCGATCGCGCCATTTGAGGCGATCGATCGCCTGAGCTCATCTTCGCGTACTGCCTCTCGGCGATCGATCGCTGCTTTTGTAGCGATCGATCGCCACTTACAGTGGCCGCGATTTCTCCATTTTCATGTGCATTTTGCAAGCTCATCTTCATACCTTTCAACACCAAACTTCCCAACAACAACAATAACATCATAACCCACTAAAACCCACTTAAAACACTTCAAAAATCATACCCCAACCATAAACAACACATACCCAAACAAACCCACATAAAACATCAAAAACTTAACCCATTTCAACACCAAACATCATAAAACTTATAGGAATGGTTCCATACCTCTTGTAGGCTCCATATCCTAGCAAAGATCACACAAACAAAGTTTTTGTGGAACTTTTCTTCTCCTCTTTTGGTGGAACTCGAAAATGGGAGGGTTTGGGTTAGGAAGTGATTTTGGGGATTTTTAATAAAGTGAAAGGTGTAGAGGGGTTAAAGTGGTGGGTAAAAGATTAAAAGGGGTTGTCTTAACTTAATTTTAAAAAGTACCCCAAACTTAACATGATGTATAAAATACTCTACTTGGTGTTTTAAAAGCATTTTACAACAATGCTCTAAACTTCATCTAAAATCACATCTTCCTCATATTTAATAATTAACACAATTAAATCATGTTAATATCTTAATACCCAACACATGAATTCATTAACACATGATTCATCATATAAACATAATTAATGCCTTACTTGCAATTAATTAATTTCGGGGCATCACATTTAGCATATCATCAGGTTGTTGGATGCAGATGGATAAAAGGTTGGTGATACCGAACCTAGTGTAATTAAAGGAGGCTCTATTCCAAGAAGCTCATTGTAGTCATTTTTAGTGTCCATATAGGAAGCTGAAAATTGTACCATACTTTGAGACCACATTTCTGGTGGAAAGGTATGAAGAAAGATATTACTGATTTTGTGTCAAGATGTTTGACTTGTCAACAAGTCAAGGCAGAGAGGATGAGACCTGGTGGTCTACTTCAGATTTTGGAGTTACCCCAATGGAATTGGGAGCATATTGCGATGGATTTTGTAACCCATTTACCCAGATTAAAAACAGAGGGTGTGATGCAATTTGGGTTCTAGTTGACCGATTGTCAAAATCGGCACATTTTATTCCATTTGATCGTACCTACTCCTACAAGAAAATGGCACGAATATATGTGGATAATGTAGTTCGGATGCATGGAGTTCCAGTTTCTATTGTTTCAAACAGAGATCCGAGATTTTTATCCAAGTTTTGTAGAAGTTTTCAAAATGTTATGGGAACCAAATTGGCAATGAGTACTGCCTATCACCCGCACACAGATGGACAAACTGAAAGAACTATTCAGACATTAGAAGATATGTTGTTTCTGTAGTGATGGATTTGGTCGACATTGGCAAGAATCACTACCACTGGTGGAAGTCTCCTACATTAACAGTTTCCAAACAAGTACGGTATGGCTCCATTTGAGGCTTTATATGGCAAGAAGTGTTGAACACCGGTATGTTTGGATGAAATTGGAGAAAAGCAGTTCGCTCAGCCCGAGTTTGTTGATGAGATGCAAGGAAAAGTAGAATTGATCCGAAAACGTATGAAGGTATCTCAAGACAGGCAACCCAGTTATGCCAACAAAGAAGAAGACCATTAGAGTTCCAAGTTGGGGATATTGTTTTTCTCAAAGTATCGCCTTTCTGTGGACCAATGCGTTTGGGCGTCGAGGGAAATTGTCACCTCGATACATCGGCCCTTATCTTATTCTAGAGAGGATTGGTTCCTTGGCATACCGTTTAGATTTTCCACAGCAGTTATCATTGATTCATGATGTGTTTCATGTATCCATGCTAAGGAAGTATGAACCAGATCCATCTCATGTGCTGCAGCCAGAGGAGATTGAAGTGGCCAGTTCTTTGTCCTATGTTGAACAACATGTCAAGATTTTGAACAGAAAAGATAAAGTGCTACGAAATAAAACCATTCCATTGGTTTTGGTGCAATGGAGTCGTCATGGTACAGAAGAGTCGACATGGGAATTAGAGGCCAAAATGAGACAAGAATGGCCACATCTATTTGAAGCTCTTTTGTATTCCATGCCTTGTACTTACGATTATCCTATGTATCTGTAATCGAACATCTACGTTTGAATTCTTATATTTTATGATTTCGAAGATGAAATATTTTTAGAGGGGAAGAAGTGTAAGGCCATGTTACTAATTAGTTATGATTAATCACGAGTTAGCAAACCCAGGTGATTAAAAGTTGAGATTTCGAATTAAGGTGTTCCGGATCACAACACCTTATTTTTAATCAAGATAAAATACATCAAAATTATACAAGTTTGCATGTAATTTTGTCCAACACTGTAAGGTCGCAAATACCTTAAGTATGCATTTGGACATAAGTGTACACAATTTAAGAAGAAGAAACTGAGGTTCCATAACAGAACACCGGCATTAGACGCGTTTACAAAATTTCATACTCAAATGATTACATCTTCAGTACAAGAACGTGATCTAGTAGTTCATCCTACTAGTTTCAAAAGGTTCTAATCAATATCACCGCTCTTCTATATTGACGCAGTCTTTACCCTCTATGCCCATCAGACTCTATCCTTGCCTCAAGTATTCCTTGCCAAAAGTTCCGACAGGAATAACCCACCGTCCATGAGCACATACATCGTTCATTAACAAAACTCAAGAGCAATAATATAAATAATTGCATAAGACATTTATCATGTATACTTCCTGAAATGATGCATCAACATATTCTCGTCGGTCATTCATGTTCCATAACTCATGTACATAATCATTAGCTCACAATATAAGTGTTCAACTCTATAATTCATTCATATGTAACGATACATATCTATATCCATACATCTCACGCAACTATTCCGGTCTTGTTATAACACCGGTAATTTAGTACCCCTCGCTTCGACATATAGTGGCATTACATACAATACCCCTCGCTTTTACATGACAGCGGCATGATCATCGTTTCGACATGACAGCGGCAAGTATCATATTTCCATCGCTTCATATGACAGCGGCAAGTACCATATTCCTCGCTCGAATATAACAACCACACGGAACATCCAAACATACTCAAACACATATCAATGCACATTGCATGACTACAATGGCATAATTGCACCACCCATTGCTCGTACGTCGTTCTACGTACCTATTTGTCGTTTTCACAAAATATGAGACAATTAAGATTATCCCCTTCGTTGTCCCTGTGCTTGGGAAGACTCTACACAATCCAACAATAACATATTAGAATCCAAATAATAGTCCAATACCAAAAATCTTATTAATTTAAAAAACCAACAATTCCACCATACTATGCCTCGCGATCGATCGGCCCTAGTGCTCGATCGATCGCGAGGTGATCAAACTAGGCATCAAAATGCTGCCTTCCTCGATCGATCGAGGAAGTGTTTTCCTCAGCTACCAAATCTCTGCTGCTCACGATCGATCGAGGAGTTTTGCTCGATCGATCGGTGAGCTCTGTTCTTCCGAGAAATCTCCAATTTCCTGCACATCCTACCAAACCATGCTCATATACATGTATAACTCAAGTATTTCAACTACAATGCACCAATACATCATATAATACTTCATTTCTCAACATCCATCTTCATTTTCTAACAAGAACTTCTATCTAAGTTCAAATTAAAAGTGGGTAGGGAAAGTGCTAAGCAAGAAAACAAACAACACTAAACACATGATCTCATACCTCTACACTTCTTCAAATCCAAGTCCTTGGGTGTGATATCCCCGAAATAATTAATTGCAATTTGGGCATTAATTATGTTTATATGATTAATTATGGTGATAATTGATTTATGTGTTGGAATTAAGTATCTTGATGAAATGCTTAGTCACATGGTAGGCGTGAACCGGGAGTGCATTTCAGGGTGCATGTTGTGCATGTTGGGAGAATTGGGTATTAGCATGATTTAATTGTAATGGTTGGCAATTATTTGGAAAGCATGAATTTAATTGAGGTTTTGGGTGCATGTTGGTAAAATGCTTTTAAAATACCATGTTGGGGTATTTTATACATCATGTTAATTTTTGGGGTACAATTTTTTAATTAACCCTTATAACCCAATTACCCTACCTTTACCCATCACTTTACAAAATCCCCAATTTCTCTCCCAACCCTAACCCCTTTTTCCCATTTTCGATTTTGGCTTCAAAGTGGAAGAGAAATCTTTGCAAAAAACTCCATTGGTGTAATTCTTGTTAAGATTTGAGGTCTAGGAAGGGTATATATCCTTCCTTGTTGTTTTTGTACGGATTTATTTTGATTTGGGTTGCTATTTGAGTTTTTGAAATGGGTTTGTTGGGATTGGTATTAATTTTGGTTGGATGTTGGATTTTTTAGTGGTATTGTGATGTTTGTTCAAGGTTTATAGTGTTTTTTTTTGTTATTGGTTTGTTGGTGTATGTGTTGGTAGGAATGGGGAAGAAATTATGGCAAAAATGGTGAAATCGCGTGTACAGGCTGTGACGATCGATTACCGTAAATGGCGCGATCGATCGCCGAAGGGCAGTGGCGAAAAAACAAGGCAGGCGATCGATCACCATATATGGCACGATCGATCGCCGCGAGGCAGAAAGGTCAGGCGATCGATCGCTACATCAAAGTGATCGATCGGTAAGGCTCGCGATCGATCGCCTCGATGCAGCGATCGATCGCCAACTGCTGAAATGTGGGAAATGATGTTTTTTATGAGTTTTTGGTATTTGGCTATTATTTGGCTTCTAATATTGGGTTGTGTGATTGTGTAGAACCATCCAGGTGGCGACGCAACCAAGGAAGTAAAGTCATACCAAATCCCACTTTTGGAAAGGTACGTAGAAGACGTACAGGCACCCAACGGTACATGTATCTATTATAGATGCGAGTATATATGGAATTTGTGCATTGTGGATGCAAATACATGTTGAGTTATGAATGATGATTTTATATGCATATAATGATTATTGGTGCACATCCCATGAGTCATGGTTATCACCTTGACGATTTTAATGCTTGCCGCTATTTATTTGGTGCCGCTAAATGTGAAGCAAGGGGTGGGAGTTCCGCATGTCACATTGAAGCGTGGTTATCATATGAGGCGAGGAAAGAATATTTGCCGATAAAATGTGAAGCGAGGGGTGGGAGTACCGCATGTCCATTGAAGCGAGGTTATTCTATGCTGTGAAGCGAGGGGCATTAAAATACATTGTGATGAACAGACTAGGGATTGGTAATTAATGAATATGAAATGGTGTTATGTCATGACATGTGTGAACCATTAAATAATCTATTGATTATACTCATGAGTTATGGTACAGGGACAACCAAAAGGGGAGCGTTTAAAATGCATGGGAAAAACAGGAAGTGTTTTATTACGGTTTATGCATTTACACCTTATATTCATATTGTGTTGAATATGGATTATCATATGCTCATGTTTTGGGGGTTGTCCTTGTAGGTACATTTTGGCATGAAAAAGGGGCTAAGGCGGGTTGAGGCGGTGAGCTCGTGAAGAACGCTTTTGATAGGAAGGACATGATTATTTTTGTATAGTATCTACTCTAGGAGTAGTGTAAAGCTATAGGGGACAACATTCATTTGTTTAAGAATGTAATTAATCCATTGGATAGTCCTTAACTTGGCATGTAATTTTTAAGGCTCAAAGTCTCAACACGAACTATTAAACTCTGATAATGCATGTTAGCTCTATTTATGCCTTTAATCCGCACTTAAGGAACTAGGGTCCTTACATTGGGGAAGTAAGTTCAAAACCTCACCTAGCAAGAAGGGATGAGGAAGATGGAGTGTAGAGATTTTTAGGTGAAAGCGGTGTGGTGTGTGTGAGAGTGCAGATTTGAGTGGATATAAAGGTGTTTCAAGTCCAATCCAATTGCCATCAACTTTAATACACTAATGCTAGTTAATTAGGATTTAAAACCAAGTACTTAGCAACATGTTTTTATCAAGGATATGATTAGGCTTTAATTCATGTGATCATGTAGAATTATTTCCTATCGCTTCCATTTTAACACACTTCAAAATCATCAAGATTTCATTCATTTATTTCTCAAGGTCTCATTTGATTAATACTAGCCAATCCATACCCGGTTTACCTCCATATCTAGTGTACTTACAATATGAAATTATTCCATAATTACTACAATCAAGTCATAGTTCATTTAGTTATTTTCGAGTATCACATTTCTTCCCCACTAATAAATTTCATCCTCGAAATTATATAACTTACCGATACTTTCACATAAACAAAATCAACACTAAATTTACATACCAGAAAATAGTTGTGGATAGTGTTTCATCATATACCACTCTGTTTCACACGTGACATCCTCGACACCCCTCTTGTTCCACTGAACCTTGACCATTGATATTTCTTTATTCCGAAGTCTTAGATCTGCCCGATCCAAAACCTTTACCTGCCATTCCACATACGATACATCTGAACCTAACTGTATTTCTGAAGGCTGCAATACATGAGATGGGTCTGGTTCATACTTTCTCAACATTGACACATGGAACACATCGTGAATGCCAGATAAGGATGGTGGCAAAGCCAGACGATAAGCCAAGGTGCCAATACGCTGTAAAATCTCATAACAACCCACATATCTTGGTGACAACTTTCCTCGCATACCAAATCGTACTACACCCCTGAAAGATGAGATCTTTAGAAACACTATGTCACCCAACTGAAGCTATAACGGTGTTCTTCATTTATTAGCATAGGTTGCTTGCCTATCTTGAGCCGTTTTCATCCTCTGCCGAATTACTTTCACTTTTTCTTCCATCTCCCTGATCAACTCCGGTCCTCCAACTGATTTGAGATCTATGTCATCCCAGTATAGTGGTGATCTACAACGTCGACCATATAAAGCTTCAAATGGAGCCATTTGAATGCTCGCCTGATAGCTATTATTGTATGAGAATTCTACCAAAGCTAATGAGTTCTGCCACGTAGTGTCAAACTATAGTACACAAGCCCACAACATATCTTCGAGTGTTTGTATAGTACGTTCAGTCTGGGCATCAGTTTGGGGGTGGTATGCCGTACTTAATCTGACCTCAGTTCCCAAAGCTGACTGAAGACCTTCCCAAAAATGCGAAGTAAATCGCGATCTCGATCTGACACAATAGAAACCGGGATCCCGTGCAATCTTACTACATCTCGAATGTACAGTTAAGCCATCCTCAAATATGTGAAGGTCATGTTGTATGGAATAAAAGGAGCTACTTTGGTCAGCCTATCCACAATTAGCCAAATGGCGTCAAGTCCCGAAGCAGTCCTCGGCAAGTGGACAAAGTACATGGATATGATCTCCCACTTCCATTTAGGTACTTCTAAACTTCTTAATTCACCGCTCGGCCTCTGTCTCTCGGCCTTCACCTGTTGACAGATCAAACACCTCTTAACGAACGAGATGACATCTCGTTTCATTCATTTCCACCAGAATTGGTCACAGAGATCCTTATACATTTTCCTCCCGTCTGGGTGAATGCTAAATCTACTACTATGAGCTCGCTGCAAGATTTATTGAGGTAACTCCGGCGTATTCGGAACTACCCAACGATTACCATGCTTTAAAGAATCGTCTTCAGCCACTCTGAATTTCGATGGTTGTCCAAGAAGTGCCAATGCTAACCATCTCTGTATCTCATCATCTGCCTTCTGAGCTCTCCTGCTATTTTCAAAAACATTCGGCTCTGCTAATAAAGTTGATACATGTACCGGTGATGCAGACACATCGAAGTCATAGCCCAGGTGGCAATAGGAAGTCAACATAGCTGATAAGTGCATGACATCCTATGCGGTACATTTCACTTTTCGACTCAAGGCGTCTGCTGTTAAGTTCGCCTTTCCGGGATGTTACTCAATTTCACAATAGTAGTCTTTTAGCAAGTCCATCCATCTTCTCTGCCTCATATTCAACTCTGCCTGAGTAAACAAGATCTTCAGGCTCTTATGATCTGTATAGATGGTAAACAAAGTACCATACAAGTAGTGCCGCCAAATCTTCAAGGCAAACACTATGGCTGCCAGTTCCAAATCGTGAGCTGGATATCTAGTCTCATGCGGCTTCAGTTGTCTCGAAGTATAAGCTACCACATGCTTATCTTGCATCAGCACGCAACCCAAACCCTGTAGTGATGCATCAGTATATAGCACAAACCTTTTGTTCTCCGTGGGAATCACTAACACGGGTGCTGATGTCAGCCGGTGTTTCAGCTCATGAAAGCTCTGCTCACAAGTCTCAGACCAATTAAATGGTACTCCTTTCTGAGTCAATTGTGTCAATGGCTTCACAATTTTTGAGAATCCCTCGATAAAACGTAATAATAACCGGCTAAACCAAGAAAGCTCCGTATCTCGGGCACGGAAGTAGGCGCAAACCACTCCATCACTGCCTCTACTTTTCTGGGATCTACTGATATCCCATCACTGGAGATGACATGCCCCAGAAACACTATGTTGTTCAACAAGAATTCACATTTACTGAGCTTGGCAAACAGTTGATTATCTCTGAGAATCTGGAGCACTATTCACAAATGTCCCTCGTGCTCCTCCTCACTCCGGGAATAAATAAGAATGTCGTTGATGAACACAATGAGGAACTGATCAAGATACGGCTGGAACACCCAATTCATTAAACTCATAAAGACAGCCGAGGCATTCGTCACACCGAACGGCATGACCAAGAACTCATAATGTCCGTAACGAGTCCGAAACGCTGTCTTCTGATCGTCCCCTCCTCTAACCCGTATCTGATGATATCCAGATCTCAAATCAATCTTGTAATAAATTGGTGTGCCTTGTAACTGATCAAACAGGTCATCAATTCATGGGAGAGGGTATTTGTTCTTTATCGTCACTTTGTTCAACTGTCTGTAATCGATGCACAATCGCATCGAACCGTCTTTCTTTTTCACAAATAAGACCGGTGCACCGCAAGACGATACGCTGGGACGTATATATCCTCTATCAAGAAGCTCTTGTGATTTAATCTTCAATTCCCTCAATTCTGTCAGTGCCATTCGATAAGGGGCACGGAAAATAGGAGTTGTACCTGGTATTAATTCAATCTCGAATTCGAGCTCACGACCCAGAGGAAAGCCTGGAATTTCTTCCGGAAAGACATCCACAAATTCAGCAACTACCGGTATCTCCTCAATCCTTACTTCCTTTTTCTTTTCAGCAGTATCAATCGCATAAATCAAATAGCCTGAATGCCCTTGTTCTAACAGTCGTGACATTCGGATGACAGATATTAACTGAATCCTTGGACGAGACCCCTGCCCATAAAACATCGGCTTTCCCTACTCAGATTGAAAGCGAAATGTTCTTTGACAACAATCTACAACTGCCTGATAATGGCTCAGCACATCAATTCCCACAATACAATCAAAATCTTTCATCTCTAAAACAATCAAGTCTGTCTTCAAGCCATCACCCTCAAAATAATTGAGGCAATCAGATACTACCCGATTAGTGACCGTGTTCTCTCCCGTGGGTATCGAGACAAGGAGAGACGTGGGTAAAAGAGACGAGCATATATGATACTTCTTAACAAATTCAACAGGAATAAAGGAATGGGAAGCATCCGTATCTATCAATATAAAGGCAGGGTAAGTAAATAAAGAACACTTACCCGCAATCACTGTTCCTGGAGCTGCCTCTGCCTGCTCTCTGGTCAATGCAAAAACCTGGCTCTGATACCACTAATGTAAGGCCTCAAATACCTTAAGTATGCATTTGGACATAAGTGTACACAATTTAACAAGAAAATGAGGTTCTATTACAGAACACCGCATTAGATAGGTTTACAAAATTTCATACTCAAAATGATTACATCTTCAGTACAATAATCTAGTAGTTCATCCTACTAGTTTCAAAAGGTTCTAATCAATATAATCGCTCTTCTATATTGAAGCAGTCTTTACCCTCTATGCCCATCAGACTCTATCCGTGCCACAAGTCTTCCTTGCCAAAAGTCCCTACAGGAATAACCTACCGTCCATGAGCACATACATCGTTCATTAACAAAACTCAAGAGCAATAATATAAATAATTGCATAAGACATTTATCATGTATACTTCCTGAAATGATGCATCAACATATTCTCGTCGGTCATTCCTGTTCCATAACTCATGTACATAATCATTAGCTCACAATATAAGTGTTCAATTCCATAATTCATTCATATGTAACGACACATATCGCTATCCATACATCTACGCAACTATTCCGGTCTTGTTATAACAGCGGTAATTTAGTACCCCTCGCTTAGACATAACATACAATACCCCTCGCTTCGACATGACATGCATGGTCATCGCTTCGACATGACAGCAGTAAGTATCATATTTCCATCTCTTCATATGACAGCGGCAAGTACCCTATTCCTCGCTCGAATATAACAACCACACGGAACATTCAAACATACTCAAACACATGTCAATGCACATTGCATGACTACAATTGCATAATTGCACCACCCATTGCTCGTACGTCGTTCTACGTACCTGTTTGTCATTTTCACAAAATATGAGACAATTGAGATTATCCCCTTCGTTGTCCCTGTGCTTGGGAAGGCTCTACACAATCCAACAACAACATATTAGAATCCAAATAATAGTCCAATACCAAAGATCTTATTAATTAAAAAACCAACAATTCCACCATACTATGCCTCGCGATCGATCGTCCTTGTGCTCGATCGATCGCGAGGTGATCAAACTAGGCATCAAATTGCTACCTTCCTCGATCGATCGAGAAGACTCACCGATCGATCGAGAAGTCTCCTCGATCGATCGAGAGCTGTGCTCGATCAATCGAGGAAGTGTTTTCCTTGCCTACCAAATCTCTACTGCTCACGATCGATCGAGGAGTTTTGCTCGATCGATCGGCGAGCTCTGTTCTTCCGAGAAATCTCCAATTTCCTGCACATCCTACCAAACCATGCTCATATACATGTATAACTCAAGTATTTCAACTACAATGCACCAATACATCATATAATACTTCATTTCTCAACATCCATCTTCATTTTCTAAAAAAAAACTTTTATCTAAGTTCAAATTAAAAGTGGGAGGGAAAGTGCTAAGAAAGAAAACAAACAACACTAAACACATGATCTCATACCTCTACACTTCTTCAAATCCAAGTCCTTGGGGAAGGAAGTTCAAAACCTCAGCTAGCAAGAAGGGAGGAGGAAGATGGAGTTTAGAGAGTTTTAGGTGAAAGTGGTGTGGTGTGTGTTAGAGTGCAGATTTGAGTGGATATAAAGGTGTTTCAAGTCCAATCCAATTGCCATCAACTTTAATACACTAATGCTAGTTAATTAGGATTTAAAACCAAGTGCTTAGCAACATGTTTATATCAAGGATATGATTAAGCTTTAATTCATGTGATCATGTAGAATTATTTCCAATCCCTTCCATTTTAACACACCTCAAAATCATCAAGATTTCATTCATCTATTTCTCAAGTTCTCATTTGATTAATACTAGCCAATCCATACCCGGTTTACCTCCATATCGAGTGTACTTACAATACGTAATTATTTCATAATTACTACAATCAAGTCATAGTTCATTTAGTTATTTTCGAGTATCACAAACACCATATAAAACATATCATGAATCACCATCATTTGACACTTGGGAGTATTAGCATAAAAATCATTAAAAAATCAATTTTCTTCACCTTGTTACCAAAGCCCACTATCATGATTTTTTATGGTTAAATAATGTTCTTCTCTCTCCCAAAAGCATCAGACTTCCTTCCTCAAATTCGAAAATAACTCCTCCCAAATTAGAGAAAAATTGGTGAGAAAACTTCCATGCAATTGTAGTTCTAGGAAGGTAAAAGAAAGAAAACTCATAATCTTCAAGAATTTTGAGGATTAGGAGCTTGGAGTTGGATTGATTGTGAATTTCTTGAACTACAAGGGTATGGTTCTTTTTCAAACTAAATTTAGCTGGAATTGGTTGATTAAAGTCAAAAATCTAGGTAGAAACTTGAAGATTTCGAGTTCTTTGTCTAAACAGAATCTCTAGAACAAAATCTTTTTGACAGTCTGTATTATGTATTTTTGGCATTTTTAGCCTTCGAATTTGACTTTAAGCAAAACACTAAAGTTGTAACTCTTCAAATTTTATGCAGTTTAAAAAAATAATTCATGAGATTTGGATCTCAGATGAAAAAGTTATATCAATTTTACTAATAGTGCACATTCTGGACTCTGCATGCTCATGCATGTTGCATGCAATGTGTTTTTCGAGTTACTGGGAAACTTATGCTTTGAATTTGATGTTGGTCTTCAAATAAAAGTTTTAGATCTTTAAATTCTCTTCAATTTTAAAAAAAAAAAGAGGACTTATTTCGGACTCATATTGAAATAGTTACGATTTTTTTACTAATAGTGCTCATTCTGAACTCTGCATGTGGGCAAAAATACCCATGCAGTGTGTTCTTCGGATTCCTGAGCATTTTTGGCAAGAAATTATGGAAAATGTCCAGAATTAAGAATTTGAGTACTTCGAGTTGACTGTAATTTGCCAATAGAATCACTCAATTTGGATTTGAAACAAAAAATTTATAGTAATTTTACTAACACTGCTCAAGCTGGAAAATATATTTTTAAATGCTACGTGTTTAGTGTTCAAACCCCTTTCAGATGGAGAAACCAGCTTGACATCATAATAGATGAAATGTAATATTTTGGGTTTGAACCTTGAACACTTGAATCAAGTCTTTTTGATGTCCGATGAAATGATAGTGATTTTTCTACGAAACTGGGTGAGGCTGAAAATGTAAGAGAATCGATAAGGGTCAATATTTAGAAGTTAAATTTGATTCAATGCACTACTTGAAAACTTTGTGTCATTTTGGAACTACATGACCAGGTTAATAGATTCTGGGACTGATTCGAGGAGTACTCTGTAGATTAGCTTTGGTCTGAGGTACGTTGAAATGAGTTTTATCATGACGTATGACAAAGACGTGAAATGATGCTAATGTATGATCTTATATGACATTACTTGATTTATATGAGATATTTGTTTTCTTATGTAGATTATATGAATTAGATTGACTTTCACGTGAGATTGCATGACATATTGAGTTGCATATGTCACATGATGCATAATGATTCATTGGGCATATCATATTGGCTCTTCTATTTCCTTGATACCCTTTGATTATGTTTGAGATCTATAGTGTCATTGGGATGCTGGGCACGACGATGACAGGCAGTTTAGGTAGCAACTGTAGTCACGCACGTTGTCGCCGGACCTAGACACGATGGATGCTGGGCACGGCGATGGAGGAGATATGCCGCGCGATGCTACCACCCTCCGCTCGAGCTTTATATTGATTGATGATACCTTCCTTTGGACTCCGATTTTGGTATCTGGATATTCGATTCTTTGTACACATTCATGCATCGCATTTATACATGGTATGCACTGCATGATATTTTGTCATTCTTGACATGCCTTATTTATTTATCGTATTGGGGTACTGACCCCCTTTGCGCGGGCAGTCATGTTTTTTGTTGTTCGGGCATGACAGGGTTTGCAGGAGGATAAGGTTCTGATGCTTTTGGTGACGCATCTAGAGATAACCGAGCTCCGTGATGAGCGAGCTCAGGTTATGCATGGTTTTTCATTTTGCAGTAATATTACTCCACTTTTAATAAAATAAGTTTACCGGGATATGCCCCGCGTAAGTTGTATTTGGGATATGACATTTTCAAGTCTTTATTTGTTATGATGAATAATGATCGATATATTGTCCACGAACGGAAGGCATGATTTTATACATATATTTTTTGGTATCAATATATATGTACTACTGAAAAGCGAAAAAATTTCAGGATGATTTAACAAGAAATTTGAAACTATTCTTCCGCTGTTTACGCAACTATCATTTTATGATAATTAAACATCTGATTAGGATTGAGCCCTCACAGTTGTAGCATGATACAACTATTTATGCTCTCCTTGTAGAGCTGATTCTCAAAACTTCTAGAGTCTATGTCCTAATAATAAGTGGAACATTTTCTTCAGTCCGGTCACGTCCTCCAACTGGATTGATCTCTCTCAGATTTTCTTGTAGTTGAGTACACTTTGACCATTTTGAATATCTCTGTTGAGCATCCCGAAAAAAATGTTCTTGGCAATGTTCTACATACTAGTTTTCTTCTGATTTTCTGATATCCACTCCAATCTAGGTTCCTTTACATAGAGATGATCCATATATATGATCTCGAAAGATCCTCATTGATCCAATGATGACTTGCCAAATATCATGATCTAGAACAGCTAAATGCTCCCGCATACTGATTTTCCATTCTTCAAATTCATCAATGGAAATCATCATCAAACTGCTACAATATATTGCTATCAGGTCAAATATTATTATGATCAAGAATATATTCTCTAATACAACTTTTTAGGATCTGTGTGGGCAGTTGAAAAGAGGGTTTGAATCAACTGCATTGGTGCACTAATTCCTTTTTCATTTTCCTCATTTTCCTTCTTGTTGCGCATGTTGTATTAGCAACCTGAAGCAGTTTTTTGATCAAGACCGATCAGTCGAGTGAGCGTAGAATTAACTCGAGTTGATGTAGCGAATATATGTGAATTGATAACTTGTTCAATTAAACTTGAGCAGTATGATAAAACAATAAATTGCAGAATCATAAACAACAAAATATTTGTTTATGGAAGTTCGAAAACTTAATCGTTCTACATCTCCCCTTTCATTTTGAGGAATGATTCACTAGAAGAAATGGTTATGTACAATCAGTCTCATACAAACCCACTCCAGTTGGGAATTCCCCATCCAACTGAAACTCCTAGCTACCCACTCAACCGATTGTGGTCACATTTACAGCTGGAAACACGACACATATTCTTTAAAGTGTATATTCAAAGACTCTATGGCGACCTGCCAAGAACCGTTACAAGCTCACTCTAAGAAACATCAAGTACATTACAAATGTGAGAGTGAAGATGTGTGTCACAGCAATCAATTGTTGCTAACATGACTACACATTGATTCTTGAGTTGATCTAATCTTCTTTGAAAACGATGTCTTGATATGCTTCTTCAGTAAGCAAGTATTTCTTGAAAGCGCGTATTAACATAGTCGAGCTTCCCATTTGTGATGCCCCGAAATTAATTATATGCAATTTGAGCATTAATGATGTTTATATGATGAATTAGGTGGTAATTGATTTATGTGTTGGGTAATGAAGTGTTAACATGATTTAATTATATTGATTACCAATTATGAGGAAAGCATGATTTTAGTGGAAGTTGAATGCATTTTTGAAAATGCTTTTAAAATACCATGTTGGGGTATTTTATACATCATGTTAATTGTTGGGGTACAAATTTAACTTTAAAACCCATACCCCACTATACCCTTTATCTCACTTTACCCTTTCCCCTCTAAAATCCCCAAATCCACTCTCAAAACCCTACCCATTCCCCATTTTCGAAATCCTCCAAGGAAGGAGAAGGAAAGTTCCACAAAACTTGTGTTTGTGTGAGTTTTGTCAAGATTTGCAGTCTTCAAGAGGTATGGAACCCTTCCTAAAGTTTTGATGATGTTTGGTTTTGAAATGGGATGATTTTGAAGTGTTTTAGGTGGGTTTGTTTTGGGTGTATGTTGCATGTTGTTGGGGTATGATTTTTGAAGTGTTTTATGTGGGTTTTAGTGGGTTATGATGTTGTTGATGTTGTAGGAAAGTTTGGTTTTGAAAGGTATGAGGATGAGCTTGAAAAATGCTCAAGAATGGTGAAAAATCGCGCACCAGCAGGTGGCGATCGATCGCCGAAGGCCAGTAGCTTTTTACGCAAGAGGCGATCGATCGCCTCAAATGAAGCGATCGATCGCCGCGAGGCAAAAAGTGAGGCGATTGATCGCCTCGTGTAGCGATCAATCGCCGCTGCTTAAAAAGTGGAAAATGATGAATTTTGATGAATTTTTGGTATTTGGCTAGCATCTAATATTGATTTGTATGGTTGTGTAGAACCATCCCGGTACCGACCACATCAAGGAATAAAGTTCTCCAACTTCTCCACTTTTGGAAATTAAGGTACGTAAGAAACGTACGGGCATTGGACGGTAAACCATAGTCCTACATATGATGTTTATGATGATGATTATGATAAGTAAGTTTATGATGATGATGTTTATGATGATGATTATGATAAGTAAGTTTATGATGATGATGTTTATGATGATGATTATGATGAGTAAGTTTATGATGATGATGTTTATGATGATGATTTGTGATAAGTAAGTTTATGATGTTGATGTTTATGATGATGATTTGTGATAAGTAAGTTTATGATAATGTTTATACGATGTTTATTTAATGATACGACGTTTATGATATGGTAAGATGCCATACGATAGGGTAGGACGCCCATATGGTAAGATGTCATACGATAGGGTAAGACGCCCATATGGTAAGATGCCATACGATAGGGTAAGATGCCCATATGGTAAGATGTCATACGATAGGGTAAGATGCCCACAGGGTAAGATGCCCATATGGTAAGATGCCATACGACGTTCACGATATGGTAAGATGCCATACGATAGGGTAAGATGCCCATATGCATGAATGTGAATCAGGGTCAACAAAAAGAAGTTAATGAATAACCAGCAAGTCTACTTAACCAAGATTTCATGCATTTACTGTTATGTCTCCTTTTATGATGTTAAGTAAATATGTGTATGCTCATGATGTGTTGTCCCTGTAGGTACACTCTTGGACTGAAGGGCGGGTCGGGTTGAGGCAGTGAGCTAAAATGAGCAAGATGAATATAGTAATACAGGATTTTGATAGTCTCTACTTTAGGATTTGTGTAAATCTATAGCTTTACATTCATTATTGAGAATGTAATTAAATAGCTTTTGAAATTTTATGTTGGCCTGTAATCTTATTAGTTCAAAACTACAACCGGAACCCTTAAGAGGTTATGAATGCATGTTTAGTCCATATTACGTGTATAATATATGATGTTAAGGTAGGGAGACACTACATTAGTGGTATCAGAGCAGTGGTTAGATAACCCAGGAATGAGTGAAGTGTAGCCTTAGCAATAAGTTGGCTAAGTGCTTCTTTTTTTAAACATGTTTTGTACATAAGTTGCATATGAAGTATATGATGTTACACTAACATGTTTGATTATCTAACGATGTATTATATGAACTGCTTTTGGTATTGTTGTTAACCCTTGTTTTGCAGCATGGCAGCGAATGTTGAAGTAGGAGATGCAGTTAGTGTGAATGCAAGTGCTGGACATACGAATCCCCTACCCCCGCCAGCTTTCAGCGAAGAATCGTCTGAACAATAGTTGTTGCCGGGGGAACTGAGCTTGACTCAATTTCTTGCATACCGACCTCCGACATTTGAAGGAACTGAGACAGGGGAACAGGCAGAAGAGTGGTTGGAAAGAATAGAGCAAATATTTGTGGCAGCTCCTTGTGCTAAGACGGCCTGGATAAGACTAGCGGAGTTCCAATTGGCCAAGAAGGCGCTGATGTGGTGGAAGACCACAGTGGTAGAGCAAGAGGCTCAAGGTCATGAAGTTAATTGGAAGCTGTTCAGAACTCGGTTTCTGACCCGCTATTTTTCGGCTGCTGCACGACAGGCCAAGGAAGATGAGTTCACTAACCTTAAGCAAGGTAACATGCCTGTGTCAGATTATGCTCTCCAATACTGTTCTTTGCTTAGATATGTGTCTCATATCGCCACAAGTACTCAAGCAAAGATGAGGAACTTCATGAAGGGCTTGAGGCCAGAACTGTATGATAGGGTGATCACTTATGGCCCTACTTGCTTTGATGATGCACTTTCACGGGCTGAGCTAGCCGAGCTAGGGGTTGGTGCATACCCTGATGTCGTACCACCTCCAGCACCCCCTCAGAAATCCACTCCTGACAATTTGAAGCCGAGGGGAGATCAGTTCAAGCCAAGGGGGAACACATCGGCTTCGAGGTTCAGTGGTAAGAGGCCCGATAATCGTTGGAAGGGAAGTCGTAGGAATGATGCCCCATCTGGAAGAGGGCAGTCTCAGGGAGACAGATTCGGGAAGGTCCAGTGCACTCTTTGTGGGCAACCACATCTGACAAAAGACTACGTGGGATGTTATGTTTGTGGCGACAAAGGCCACTTTGCTAGGCAGTGTCCCAATAGGGGAAGACAACAGGACTCTGCGGGGAGGCCTGCGGATAGAGCAACACAGCACAGACCACCTTTTGCACCGAGGCAGTATGGAGTTCAGCCCATGGGGCCACCTCAGGGGCAAGTTTATGCATTGACGAGGGAGCAGGCTACAGCGGCCCCGGAGGAGGTTATAGCTGTAAGTAATCCATCAAGTATACAACGCAGCGGAATTTAAAAATTGGATTACTATAACCGCGGATCTATACATAGGTTATCATATCGGATAAAGGATTTACAAAAGTCTCACCCTTGTAGCGTGTTTGAGCAGATTCCACGAAGCATCACCACGTCCAACGAGTCCTTCGAGCCACTAGCAAAACTTAGCGAGTTTTGCCTCTACGGTATCCACACGATTCGGGAAGGGGATTTAAGAACAAGTTGCTAGACTCGTTCTTAAACCGGAACAATAACCACACACGATTCCAAATCGCATGAAGATGGCCGGAACTAACACAAGATCAAGGCGGCGGCCGAGTGCTTTTAGTGAGAGGTGGCCGAGAGCTTCTAGGATGGTGGCTAGGTTTTTGATATCAAAGTGTTGGGAAAAAAAACATTAATTACCTTGATATCAAATTATATATGATTTAATTAAAGGCTTTCTTAAAGCCTCATGGGCCTAAACCCATGATTTAATTAAATCCTTATAATCATTTAATTAAGACTCTTCTTAATTATTTAATTCATCCCATGAATTTAATTCCCTTATCGATTTAATCTTTTTGTGCGACCCGATAGGATCTTGTAATGTTGGCAGTGACATAAAATCTCATTTTACGTTACAAACAAAGAGCGGTGTCTAGCAACACATCAAGGCTACCCAAATTACAAGAATGTCAATGACTCGACATAACCTTTAGAACTTGTGATAATATTAACCATGTAACTTAATCCCTTTGTCCTTTGTGTTTAGATTGAACACGAGTCATGGAATAGTCATACTCGTATATTCAATCTTTATTTCTTGATCCCCAAGTAGAACTAGAATAAATGAATAAGCTCGATATCTCATATCGACTCATTCGAGCATGGCCATGCATTTTAGTTCTCACTTGATCAAGGGCCAAACACATCTCCTGTTATATAGGAGGGACAAATCCTATCTCGATCAGTCCAATATCCCTCTTCATAATTCGTAGTGTATCCAATAGTCGCCTTTATAGTTTACCCTGTTACGGGTAACGTTTGACAATATCAATATACATAACTCCTTATGTTGGGATCTCTGATGATCACAAGTCGTAAGGATTACATACATTATTATCACTATGAGAATTGCTTATGACACTCATATAACTATCCATGTAGCATTCTCATGGTGGGTCTGTCCAGTACATCGTTCTCTAACATGTACCCATGTGTTGATTTGATATCTCATATCAATGAACAGTTCATCAATCAACGCATACTAGTCTCTACGTATTATCATTATTCCTATTCATGATAATACTTGGCTAGGGACATCTTTAAGAATAATACAATATTATTCTAAGGACATTAACATATATATTTATTCACATTGCACAGTTAATCGAATTAATATATAATAATGAATTGCCATTTCATAAAATCATAAACATTGTATGTCAAAACAATCATCTAATGACTTGTCTTAGGGCATATCCCAACAAATCTCCCATTTGCACTAAGACCACTCAGACATATACCTAATGCCTAGAGATCTAGTATGACGATCATGCTTCTGCTGTGACAGTGGCTTCGTCAATGGGTCAGATACATTATCATCTGTTGGTACTTTGCAAATTTTAACATCTCCCCTTTCAACGATTTCTCGAATGAAATGAAAGCGCTGAAGTATGTGCTTGGATCTTTGGTGAGATCTAGGTTCCTTAGCCAATGCGATCGCTCCATTGTTGTCACAATAGAGTTCTATCGGATCTTTAATGCTAGGCACCACTCCAAGTTCAGAAATGAACTTCCTAATCCAAACAGCTTCCTTTGCTGCATCCGAGGCATCAACATATTCAGCTTCCGTTGTAGAATCGGCTACTGTTTCTTGCTTTGAACTCTTCCAGCTCACAGCACCTCCATTTAGGCCATACACATATCCAGATTGCGATCGATAATCATCTTTGTCGGTTTGGAAGCTTGCATCAGTGTAACCTATTACATTGAGCTCTTCCTCACCTCCATAAATCAAGAATGTATCCTTAGTTCTTCTCAAGTACTTCAGGATGTTCTTGACTGTAATCCAGTGACCTTCACCTGGATCAACTTGATATCTGCTCGTCATGCTCAAAGCATACGATACATCGGGACGAGTACATATCTTGGCATACATGATAGATCCAATAGGTGACGCATATGGAATCTTACTCATGCGTTGTCTCTCATCTGGTGTTGAAGGACACTGTTCCTTCAAGAGATATATACCATGTGTCATAGGCACGAATCCTTTCTTTGATTCTTGCATGCTAAACCTTTTAAGCACTTTGTCTATGTATGTACTTTGACTTAGGCCAAGAAGCCTTCTCGATCTATCTCTATAGATCTTGATTCCTAATACATAGGTGGCTTCTCCCAAGTCTTTCATCGAAAAGCAATTCCCTAGCCAAATCTTTACAGATTGTAAGGCAGGGATATCATTCCCAATGAGAAGTATGTCATCTACATGCAACACTAGGAAACTGATTACGCTCCCACGGACCTTCTTGTAGACACAAGGTTCATCTACGTTTTTGATAAAACCAAACTTTTTGATTGCATCATCAAAACAAAGATTCCAATTCCGAGAAGCTTGCTTGAATCCATAAATGGATCGTAGTAGCTTGCATATCTTTCCAGCATCCTTTGGATCAACAAAACCCTCGGGTTGTGTCATGTACACATCCTCGAGCAGATTTCCATTAAGGAAAGCTGTTTTGACATCCATCTGCCAGATTTCATAATCATGAAATGCAGCTATTGCAAGTAAGATCCTTATGGATTTAACCATGGCCACTGGTGAAAAGGTTTCATCATAGTCAATACCATGAATTTGTTTGAATCCTTTTGTGTGATATCCCCGAAATGATTAAATCATTTAATTTATATTATGATGATTTGGGTGTTAATTCATGGGATTGAATTAATATTATTGGGGAGATTCATTTCAGGGTGCATGTGATATATGTTGGGATTTTGGGGTCGTGGCATGTTTATTTGGGGTGTGTGTTGTTTGTTTTGGTAAAGCATGTTAATGGGAATTGAAGTATTTTATTGAGAAAATACTATAAATATCCTGTGAGGATATTCTAATACATCGTGCTAAATACCGGGACCAAAACATAACACATCAAACCACCCAACACCCAACCACCCCCCCAACCCATGCCAATCAGCCTGTACACATGCTGACTTTAGTCACCACTTGGCTCAATCATTTCACCACTCTCAGCCATTCCAATTCTCGAGCCTTCCCTCCCATTTCTTCACCAGCACCTGCTAAGCAAAATTCTGAGGAGCTTTCCCTTTTTCATCGCCTGGAAGTCCTTCAAAAATCGGAGCAAAGTAGGGTGAGACACCATGCTCTGTTTTTGCTTTAAACTTGTTTAAGTAAATGTTTTTAGGTGGCGTGAAAACGGCATGTTAGATTAGGTTTCTTAAAACCTTCGATTTAAATGCTTACATGGTGTTGTTATGAAGCTCTCAGTATTTTTCCTTATGTATATTACATGTTTTATGTAGAGGAAAATAAGCATGTAAAGTAGGGTGTTCGAAAATCTGGGTAGATATTTCCCCTGTTTTTCTGGAAAAATGTGGATTGGGAGTGATGTTGAGGAGGTGAAATCATGCATGTTAGATGGATTTTTTGGTGAACCTTCGATTTGAGTACATGCATGGTAGTGTTTTAAAGCCCAGGACGTTTTGTTCAAGCATGCTTTATGTTATATGTTGTAGTTTTAATAGCATGAAATGAGGTGCTCAAGAAATCTGGAAATGAATATGTTGCCCTGTTTCCAGAAAAGTTGATCGAGTACTTGTGTAAATGGTCGACGTTTATGCATGTGGGCTTATGTTTGGGGTGTAAATTTGATATGAATACACTCAGGGTAGTGTGTTGTAACTGCTATCATGTTTCTTTGGGCATGTTGTATGTCTTACATGTCAGATTTAAGGGTATGAATATCGGTGTTAGGGAATTCTGGAAAACCTGGGTTGAAACGGAGCGACCGATCGATCGGTGAAGAACACCGATCGATCGGCAAAAGCTGCCGTAGCATTTTTCCAAAATTCAAACAGTTCACCGATCGATCGGTGATGAGGACCGATCGATCGGTAGTGCCTTTTTTTTTTAAATGTAGAAATTGTTAATTTTGATATTGGATTGTAATGAGACATCTAATATTGTGTTGTACACTGGTGTAGAGCCTTCACAGACAGCTACACAGCGCAGGGGATAGAGTCCCACAACAGACTACATTTTGGAAAGGTACGTAAGCGACGTACGGGCATCCCAACGGTGACATGTACTTTATGTTTGTCTATTTGACACATGATGAATGCAAGGTGATGCATTAAGAGTATGATACATGTTGACATGCATTGTTTTTGCATATGTATGTTGTGAAATATAAGAGGTGTATTTCACGAGTCAAGGTTATCCTAGTGAGGATTTTAATGCTTACGCTAACGTCCATAAGAAGCGAGGAAGAATTCCGCTTACGTGGAAAAGTAAGAAGCATTGAAATGCACTAATGATAAGTGACTCAGGATTGAAATAAGGATTTGAGAAGGAAAGATATGTCATGACATTTATTTATGAAACCATATGTTCATATAATGTGTTATTATGAGTTATGGTACAGGGACAACCAATGGGCGTTGTAAATGCTTGGAAATACAGGAAGTGCTTTGTATTTATGATTTGTGCATTTACGCTTTATATTCATATTATGTTGAATATGAATTATGATATGCTCATGTGTTGGGGGTTGTCTTTGTAGGTGCTTTTGTTGACGAGAACCAGGGTCGGGGTTGATATGCTGAGCTGTAAGGAGTGCTATAGGAATAGCATGTTAGAGAAAAAATTTTGTATAGCTTCTACTGAGTAGAGTAAGACTATAATGTAGTACCTTTGTAGGGATTCGTGATATTCCTTTTGAAACATTTTGGTACTGTAATCTCTAAAGCTCAGGTTAATCAACACGGCACGTTACTCTGATATATTCACATGAATGTTTAGTTCTCTTAATTGCACCTAAGATTATGTTTGAGATCACGGGGTCTCACATTTTAGTGGTATCAGAGCAGTGGTTAGATATCTAGGGAAGAGTGAAGGGTAGCCTTTAGAAACAAGTTGGCTAGGTATTCATTTGGGCATGCTTATGCATGTGATGCATATGGTTGTATAAGTGTTATACTAACATGCTTTGAATATAATACTATTGTTATCTAACGGCTTATATTATGAACTGCTTTTGGTATTGTTGTTAACTCTTGTGTTACAGCATGGCTGAGATTAACCCGGAGAACCCCAATGAGGAGGTAGGGGATATGGACAGTAGGAATGCCAGTATCGCTCAGCTGAATCCTTTACCACCACCTGCTGTGGGCGTGGAGCCCAGTGTACAGATGTTACTGCCAGGGGAGCTCAGTTTGAAGCAGTTTCTGAGTTTCCATCCGCCCATGTTTGAGGGGATTGAGTCTGGTGAAGTAGCCGAGGAGTGGTTGGAGCGTATAGAGCAAATACTTGTGACTGCACCCTGTGCACGCACGGCATGGCTGAGGTTAGCCGAGTTTCAGATGGCTAAGAAGCCTGCTATGTGGTGGAAGACCACCGTGATGGAGCTGAGAGCTCTAGGTATGGCAGTTGACTGGACTGTATTCCGGACCCGGTTCCTTAACCGGTATTTCTCTGCAGCTGCCAGACAATTAAAGGAAGACGAGTTCAATGCTTTAAAGCAGGGTAGCATGTCAGTGTCAGACTACGCTATGCAGTATTCCTCACTGCTGAGGTATGTACCTCATATCGCTGTGAGCAGCCATGCAAAGATGAGGAACTTTCTGAAGGGATTGAGGCCAGAGCTATTTGATCGGGTTATCTCCAACAACCCCAGCTCATTTGATGACGCCCTGACATGGACAGAGTTGGCGGAGATTGCGGTGGGCGCGTATAAGGATGATGTACCCCCTTCAGTACCACCACCGAGGCATGTTGCTGATAGTTTGAGGCCACGAGGGGATCTGTTCAAGGCTCGTGGGGCCTCATCATCTTCCAGATTTGGTGGGAAGAAGTCTCAGGGTCAGAAGCAAAACAATCGGGGACCCACACAGGGGAGCAAGACAGGGGGAAGCAGGTGTAACAACTGTGGAGGATGTCACTTGTTACGTGACTGTCAGGGTTACTTTGTCTGTGGCAAGATGGGCCACTTGGCTCGAGGTTGTCCCAATCGGGCAGGTCAGACAGACTCTGGGCCGAATAGCCAAGGTTTGATGCTGGGAGGGCACCACAGAGACAGCAGTTTGCACCCCGACCACCGGGAGGTCAGACGGCAGGACCGCCGCAGGGTCAAGTGTATGCACTGACTAGGGAGCAGGCTGAGGCAGCCCCGGAGGAGGTCATTGCTGGTACGTGCCAATTATTTACGTACCCTGCACTTATATTGATAGATACAGGTGCTTCCCATTCCTTTGTATCTACTGCTTTTGTGGAGAGACACCGTTTGTGCTCGTCTCTGTTACCCACGCCTCTCATGGTCTCGACACCCACGAGAAAGCATGTGATTGCAGACCGACTGTTATCTGATGGCCTCATTTATTTTGAGGGCAATGATCTGAGGGCCGATCTGATTCAGTTAGAGATGGCAGACTTTGACTGTATTATCGGCATTGATGTGTTGAGCAGATACCGAGCTGTGGTAGACTGCCGACAGAGAATAGTACGTTTTCTGTCTGATCAGGGGTTCCAGTGGACTTTCTATGGGGACGACTCTCGTCCAAAGATTCCGGTAATATCAGCGGTTAAGATGGCGCGATTATTGGAGCGCGGCCACACAGGTTACATCATTTATGCCGTGGATGTATCTGAGGAAAAGGAAGTGAGAGCCGAAGACATACCGGTTGTGGCAGAGTTCATTGATGTGTTCCTAGATGAGATTCCAGGGTTTCCGCCTGTTAGAGACGTTGAGTTTGCCATTGAGCTACTGCCGGGGACTCCTGCTATTTCCCGTGCCCCATACAGGATGGCACCGGCAGAGCTGAGAGAGCTGAAATTACAGTTACAGGAGCTCCTCGACAAGGGATACATCCGTCCTAGTGTATCGCCTTGGGGTGCACTAGTCTTGTTCGTGAAAAAGAAGGATGGTTCAATGCGTCTGTGCATTGACTACAGGCAACTGAACAAGGCCACAGTGAAGAACAGATATCCACTTCCGAGGATAGATGATCTGTTCGATCAGCTTCAGGGTACAGAGGTGTACTCAAAGATAGACTTAAGGTCAGGCTATCAACAGGTGCGGGTTAGAGCTGATGATGTCCAAAAGACGGCCTTTAGAACTCGGTATGGACACTACGAGTTCTTAGTGATGCCATTCGGGGTGACGAATGCCCCTGCTACATTTATGAGCCTGATGAACAGAGTATTTCAGGAGTACCTCGATCAGTTTGTGATCGTGTTCATTGATGACATCCTGGTCTATCAAGGAGTGAGGAGGATCATGCCGATCATCTGAGGATAGTGCTCCAGATCCTCAGAGATCATCAGTTGTACGCCAAACTCAGCAAGTGTGAGTTTTGGCTGAGCAGTGTTGCATTCTTGGGCCATATCATATCACGATAGGGGATATCAGTAGACCCGAGGAAGATAGAGGCAGTTATGGATTGGTCTGCCCCTACTTCAGTCAGTGAGATTCGAAGTTTTCTTGGTCTGGCTGGCTATTTTTGACGTTTCGTCGAGGGTTTCTCAAAGATCGCCAAGCCACTTACACAGCTGACTCAGAAGGGAGTCTCATTTTGTTGGCCAGAGGCTTGTGAGCAAAGTTTCAGGGAATTGAAGCACAGACTGACTACTGCACCAGTTCTAGTGATTTCCAAGGAGAACAAAGGATTTGTTCTTTATACCGACGCATCGCTACAGGGCTTAGGGTGCGTACTGATGCAGGACAGACATGTAGTGGCCTACGCTTCGAGACAGTTGAAGCCACACGAGATGAGGTATCCAGTCCATGATCTGGTGTTGGCAGCTATAGTGTTCGCCTTGAAGATATGGCGACACTACTTATACGGTACCTCATTTACCATCTTCACTGATCACAAGAGCCTGAAGTTCTTGTTTACACAGGCTGAGCTGAACATGAGGAAGAGGAGATGGATGGACCTGCTGAAGGATTATGATTGTGAAATCATATACCATCCCGGGAAAGCAAATCTGACTGCCGACGCTTTGAGTCGGAAGGTGAGGAGCACATCATAGGATGCCATGTGTCTATCAGCTATGTTGGGCTCCTACTGCCATTTGGGATTTGATTATGATGTGTCTGCTTCACCAGTACAGGTATTGACCTTGCTAGCTGAGCCTGTCATTTATGATCACATCAGGAAGGCTCAGGGGACCGATGCAGAGGTTCAGAGATGGATGTCAGTGGTTCATTCAGATCAGCCATCGAGATTCAGAGTGGCTGAGGACGGTTCTCTGAGACTTGGCGACAGATGGGTGGTTCCAGATGCACCCGAGTTGCGTCAGGGTTATTACAGCGAGCTCATTGCAGCAGGATGAGTATCCACCCAGGCGGGAAGAAGATGTATAAGGATTTATACAGCCAGTTCTGGTGGAGGCGAATGAAACGGGATGTTACTTCGTTCGTCAAGCGCTGTTTGATTTGTCAACAGGTAAAGGCCGAGAGGCAGAGGCCTGGAGGTGAGCTAAGGAGTTTGGAGATACCCGAGTGGAAGTGGCAGCACGTGTCTATGGATTTCCACTTACCGAGGACTGTTTCGGGTTTTGATGCCATCTGGGTAGTCGTGGACATATTGACTAAAGTGGCTCACTTCATTCCCTACTGTATGACATATACGCACTTGAGGATGGCACAGTTATATGTCAGAGATGTGGTGAGACTGCACGGGATCCCTGTTTCGATAGTGTCCGATCGAGATCCGCGGTTCACATCTCACTTCTGGGAGGGTCTGCAGACAGCTCTAGGTACAGAGTTGAGGCTGAGCACAGCCTATCACCCTCAGACGGACGGACAAACTGAGCGTACGATACAGACGCTCAAATATATGTTGAGAGCTTGTGTGCTAGAGTTTGACACTTCATGGCAGGACTCGATAGCCTTGGTGGAGTTCTCTTACAACAACAGCTACCAGGCAAGTATACAGATGGCTCCTTTCGAGGCCCTCTATGGTAGGCGTTGTAGGTCACCCTTGTGTTGGGATGACATGGACCGTAAGTCGGTTGGAGGACCAGAGTTGGTTCAGGAAATGGAAGAGAAAGTTAAGGTTATCAGAAGAAAGATGAAGGCAGCTCAGGACAGACAGGCAGCATATGCCAATCAGCGGCGTAGACCGTTGGAGTTTCAGTTAGGCGACAGAGTCTTTCTGAAAATCTCGCCTTTCAGAGGTGTAGTACGTTTTGGTATGCTGGGGAAGTTGTCTCCTAGAAACGTGGGGCCGTATGAGATTTTACAGCTTGTTGGTACTCTGGCGTACCGTTTGGCCTTACCACCTTCTCTGTCTGGTATACACGATGTATTCCATGTGTCTATGCTGAGGAAGTATGAGCCGGATCCTTCACATGTGTTGCAGCCTTCAGAGGTACAGATTGAGTCCGATGTTTCCTACGTGGAGCGGCCTATCAGGATTCTAGATAGAGCAGACCGCAGGCTTCGGAACAAAGTTATTCCTATGATCAAGGTTCAGTGGGATCGTAGGGGTGTCGAGGAGGCTACGTGGGAGACAGAGCGACACATGGTGCAGCACTATCCAGAACTGCTTTCTGGTATGCGTTTATTTATTGTTTTACTTCATGTTGGTGAGCATGTTTGATTTCGGGGACGAAATCTTATAAGTAGGGGAGTATTGTGATATCCCCGAAATGATTATGTGATTTTAATCATTTAATTTAAATTATGATGATTTGGGTGTTAATTCATGGGATTGAATTAATATTATTAGGGAGATTCATTTCAGGGTGCATGTGATATATGTTGGGATTTTGGGGTCGTGGCATGTTTATTTGGGGTGTGCGTTGTTTGTTTTGGTAAAGCATGTTAATGGGAATTGAAGTATTTTATTGAGAAAATACTATAAATATCGTGTGAGGATATTCTAATACATCGTGCTAAATACCGAGACCAACACATAACACATCAAACCACCCAACACCCAACCACCCACCCCCAACCCATGCCAATCAGCCTGTACACATGCTGACTTTAGTCACCACTTGGCTCAATCATTTCACCACTCTCAGCCATTCCAATTCTCGAGCCTTCCCTCCCATTTCTTCACCAGCACCTGCTAAGCAAAATTCTGAGGAGCTTTCCCTTTTTCATCGCCTAGAAGTCCTTCAAAAATCGGAGCAAAGTAGGGTGAGAAACCATGCTCTGTTTTTGCTTTAAACTTGTTTAAGTACATGTTTTTAGGTGGCGTGAAAACGGCATGTTAGATTAGGTTTCTTAAAACCTTCGATTTAAATGCTTGCATGGTGTTGTTATGAAGCTCTCAGTATTTTTCCTTATGTATATTACATGTTTTATGTAGAGGAAAATAAGCATGTAAAGTAGGGTGTTCGAAAATCTGGGTAGATATTTCCCTTGTTTTTCTGGAAAAATGTGGATTGTGAGTGATATTGAGGAGGTGATATCATGCATGTTAGATGGGTTTTTTGGTGAACCTTCGATTTGAGTACATGCATGGTAGTGTTTTAAAGCCCAGGACGTTTTGTTCAAGCATGCTTTTATGTTATATGTTGTAGTTTTAATAGCATGAAATGAGGTGCTCAAGAAATCTGGAAATGAATATGTTTCCCTGTTTCCAAAAAATTTAACCAAGTACTTGTGTAAATGGTCGACGTTTATGCATGTGGGCTTATGTTTGGGGTGTAAATTTGATATGAATACACCCAGGGTGTGTGTTGTAACTGCTAGCATGTTTCTTTGGGCATGTTGTATGTCTTACATGTTAGATTTAATGGTATGAATATTGGTGTTAGGGAATTCTGGAAAACCTGTGTTGAAACGGAGCGACCGATCGATCGGTGAAGAACACCGATCGATCGGCAAAAGCTGTAGCATTTTTCCAAAATTCAAACAGTTCACCGATCGATCGGTGATGAGGACCGATCGATCGGTAGTGCCTTTTTTTTAAATGTAGAAATTGTTAATTTTGATATTGGATTGTAATGAGACATCTAATATTGTGTTGTACACTGGTGTAGAGCCTTCACAGACAGCTACACAGCGCAGGGGATAGAGTCCCACAACACACTACATTTTGGAAAGGTACGTAAGCGACGTACGGGCATCCCAACGGTGACATGTACTTTATGTTTGTCTATTTGACACATGATGAATGCAAGGTGATGCATTAAGAGTATGATACATGTTGACATGCATTGTTTTTGCATATGTATGTTGTGAAATATAAGAGGTGTATTTCACGAGTCAAGGTTATCCTAGTGAGGATTTTAATGCTTACGCTAACGTCCATAAGAAGCGAGGAAGAATTCCGCTTACGTGGATTTCCATAAGAAGCGAGGAAGAATTCCGCTTACGTGGAAAAGTAAGAAGCATTGAAATGCACTAATGATAAGTGACTCAGGATTGAAATAAGGATTTGAGAAGGAAAGATATGTCATGACATTTATTTATGAAACCATATGTTCATATAATGTGTTATTATGAGTTATGGTACAGGGACAACCAATGGGCGTTGTAAATGCTTGGAAATACAGGAAGTGCTTTGTATTTATGATTTGTGCATTTACGCTTTATATTCATATTATGTTGAATATGAATTATGATATGCTCATGTGTTGGGGGTTGTCTTTGTAGGTGCTTTTGTTGACGAGAACCAGGGTCGGGGTTGATATGCTGAGCTGTAAGGAGTGCTACAGGATTAGCATGTTAGAGAAAAAATTTTGTATAGCTTCTACTGAGTAGAGTAAGACTATAATGTAGTACCTTTGTAGGGATTCGTGATATTCCTTTTGAAACATTTTGGTACTGTAATCTCTAAAGCTCAGGTTAATCACACGGCACGTTACTCTGATATATTCACATGAATGTTTAGTTCTCTTAATTGCACCTAAGATTATGTTTGAGATCACGGGGTCTCACATTTTGCAACCATCCGACCTTTATAGGTTTGTACATTACCATCCATATCGGTCTTTTTCTTGAAAATCTATTTGCACCCTATGGGTCGTACCCCTTCAGGTGGATCAACCAAAGTCCATACTTGGTTTGCATACATGGATTCTATCTCAGATTTCATGGCCTCTTGCCATTTCTCAGAATCAGTGCCCATTATAGCTTGTTGATAAGATGACGGCTCATCCTCATCAATAAGTAGTAAGTCACCTTGTTGAGTCACAAGAAATCCATATCTTTGTGGCTCCCGGTGTTCTCTTACAGACCTACGCTGGGCTTGTGTCTCTTGAGCAGGTACTTCTTCCACAACAGCTTGCGGTGCCTGCTCTGTTTCCATCTCAATCTCAGGTTCAGTGTTTTCTTGTGGTTGAACTTCACTAAGTTCTATTTTTCTCCCACTGGTTTTTCTAGAAATAAATTCTCTTTCAAGAAATACACCAGTCCGAGCAACAACTACTTTGTTCTCGGTGGGATAATAGAAATAGTATCCTTTCGTTTCCTTAGGATACCCCACAAATAAACACTTATCAGATTTGGGTCCAAGTTTGTTAGTGGCGTGACGTCTAAAGAAAGCCTCACAACCCCAAATCTTCATAAAAGACATACTAGGACGCTTCCCAGTCCATATCTCATATGGTGTCTTTTCCACTGATTTAGATGGAACACGGTTCAGTAAGAAAATCGCTGTTTCTAGAGCATGTCCCCAAAACGATATCGGAAGATCTGCATGACTCATCATTGATCTGAACATGTCCAACAAGGTTCGATTTCTCCTCTCGGATACACCATTCCATTGTGGAGTATACGGAGGAGTGAGTTGTGGGACTATCCCACACTCCTTTAGATAGTCATGAAACTCTTGGTTTAAGTATTCACCTCCTCGATCTGATCGAAGGATTTTGATACTTTTGCCAAGTTGGTTTTGTACTTCATTCTTGAAATCTTTGAACTTTTCAAAGGTTTCATGCTTGTGCTTCATTAGGTACACATACCCATATCTACTGAGGTCATCAGTAAATGTAACGAAGTATTGAAAACCACCTCTAGCTTGTGTACTTATTGGTCCACATACATCACTATGTATTAGTCCCAATAAAACATTTGCCCTTTCAACATGTCCCTTGAAAGGGGCTTTAGTCATCTTGCCCATTAAACAAGATTCGCATGTTTCATATGATTCAAAATCAAATGAATCTAATACTCCATCCTTATGAAGTTTAGATATGCGGTTCCCGTTTATGTGGCCCAAGCGACAATGCCAGAGATAAGTCGGATTACAATCATTATTTTTAATCATTTTAGTATTTATGTTATAGATAGGCATATCAAGATTTAATAAATAAAGACCATTCACCATTTGTGCACTAGCATAAAACATATCTTTAAATAAATAGAACAACAGTTGTCCTTTATCATAAATGAAAATCCACACTTGTCTAAACAAGAAATAGAAATAATGTTTTTGGTAATGGATGGCACAAAATAACAGTCTTTTAAAATCAACGATAAACCAGAAGGCAAAGATAAATAATAATCTCCTATAGCTAATGCAGCAACTCTTGCTCCATTTCCAACTCGGAGATCTACTTCGCCTTTCGCCAACAATCTACTCTTTTTGAGGTCCTGCACATTTACACAAATGTGAGATCCACATCCAGTATCTAATACCCATGATGAAGAAGTAGATAAATTGACTTCTATAACAAAAATACCTGAAGTGGAAGTCACACTTCCTTTCTTTAGATCCTCCAGATATACTTTGCAGTTTCTTTTCCAATGGCCGGTCTGTGAGACCCCGATATCTCAATATACTAATAGGTGCGATTAAGAGAACTAAACATTCATATGAATAAATCAGAGTAAAGAGTCATGTTGATTTTCCTGAGCTTAAGGAATACAGTAGCAAAAGTTTCAAAAGGGATTCACAATATTCCTACAAAAGGTGCTACATTATAGTCTTATTCTACCACAAGTAGAAGCTATATAAAATTTTCTCAAATCTTGTAGCTAATCCCGTAACTCTCCTTATAGCTCAGCTTCTCAACCCCGACCCTGGTTCTCAACATCAAAAGCACCTACAAAGACAACCCCCAACACATGAGCATATCACAATTCATATTCAACATAATATGAAAATAAGGCGTAAATGCACAATCATAAAATACAAATCACTTCCTGTATTTCCATCTCATTTACAATGCCCACTGGTTGTCCCTGTACCATGATTCATAATATAACACATTACATGAATGTATGGTTTCACAAATGAATGTCATGACATTTTCCTCTTTTTCTTGAGTCAGTCATCATCGGTTATTTTAATACTTCTCCGCTTTTATAATCTCAAAACAAGCGGTATCTCATCCTCGCTTCTTTATACTAGCGGTATCTCATCCTCGCTCAGTATAGTATATACCCGCCTCCATGTGCAAGCGAGCCTCCCCCCTCCCGCTCCACATTTTTAGCGGTAAAGCGTAAGCATTAACACCTTAACCGTGATCGCCCTGACTCGTGGAATACATCTCTTTATCCCACATCACAATATGCAACAACAATGCATAATATGCAACAACAATGCATAATAACATGTATCAACTCAATAATGCATCACATTGCATTCATCATGCAGACAAAACATAAATACATGTTACCGTTGGGATGCCCGTACGTCGCTTACGTACCTTTCCAAAAAGTAGTGTGTGGTGGGACTCTATCCCCTGCGTTGTGTAGCCGTCTGTGAAGGCTCTACACCAGTGTACAACACAATATTAGATGCCAATATATGATCCCAAATCAAAAATCCAACAAAAAAACAATATTTCAAGATTTTGCTTCTGGCGATCGATCGCTACCCCTTGGCGATCGATCGCCAAACTCCACTGTCCCATGGCGATCGATCGCGCCTTTCATGGCGATCGATCGCGTGGCTTTGATTTTGGCTACTGGACCTCGGCGATCGATCGCGCCATTTGTGGCGATCGATCGCCACCTGGTCTGTGCGCGATAATTTTTCCAGCATGTTCAACACCGATAATCACACCTTTCCTTCTAACATGTAAGACATACAACATGCCAATACTAACATGCTAGTATTTAAAACACATTACTCTGAGTGTATTTACATCAAGATTGTACCCCAACCACAAACCCACATGCATTAAAATCACCCATGAACATCAGTACTCATTCAACATTTTCTGAAAACAGGGCATTGTCTTCCTGCCCAGATTTTTGAGTACACACTTTCAAGCAACGAAATCTACCACATAAGTCATGCAATTTGCTCGAATAAAAATGTTAAGGGTTTCATCAAACTACCATGCATATTTTCACATCGAAGGTTCATTCAAAAACCCTTCTAACATGCATATTACCACCCCTTCAATATCACTCCCAGATCACATATTTCCAGAAAAACAGGGGAAAATATCTACCCAGATTTTCGAACACCATACTTTACATGCTTAAATCTACCACATAAAACATGTAATGTGCTCAAGGAAAAATACTGGAAGCTTCATAAACACACCATAAATGAACATGAATCGAAGGTTTAACAAAACCTAACCTAACATGCCATTTTTCACACTAAACAAAGTATGAACTCAACAACAAAAACTTCAAACCCAGAAATGGTTCCTCACCCCTTTTGGCTCCGATTTTTGCAAGCTTTCCAAGCAAGAAAAATGGTGGATCTCCTCTTGTTTTCCCTTACCAGATGTTGGACGAAAAAGTTGGAGAGAATGGAGTGGTTTCAGCTATGACAAGGTGGAGTGGGAGATGAGGAAAGAGGTATGGGCAAGCTGCAGCTGGCAGCAGGGTATGGGTCAAGGGGGGTGGTTTGTGGTGGGTTTATGTGATGTGTTATGTTTTGGTCCCGGTATTTCGCACGATGTATTAAAATATCCTCACATGATATTTTATAGTATTTTCTCATTAAAATACTTCAATTCTTATTTAAAATATACTTTACCAAAACGATTAACACACACCCCAAATTAAACATGCCACAATCCCCAAAATCCCAACATGTAACACATGCACCCTTACATGCATCTCCCAATATTATTAATTCATCACAAGAATTAGTACCATAAATTTCACAACAATGATTAATGTTTAAATAACACATAATCATTTCGGGGATATCACAATACTCCCCTACTTATAGGATTTCGCCCTCGAAATCAGCATGCACTTACCCAAAATAAAATGAAACGTAAATCACATACCAGAAAACAGTTCTGGGTAGTGCTGCACCATGTGTTGCTCCGTCTCCCACGTGGCCTCCTCGACACCCCTACGATCCCACTGAACTTTGACCATAGGTATAACTTTGTTTCTCAGTCTGCGATCTGCCCTATCCAAAATCCTGATAGGCCGCTCCACATAGGAAACATCGGACTCAATCTGAACCTCAGAAGGCTGTAACACATGTGAAGGATCCGGCTCATACTTCCTCAGCATAGACACATGGAATACATCGTGTATACCCGACAGAGAAGGCGGTAAGGCCAAACGGTACGCCAGAGTACCCACACGCTGTAAGATCTCATACGGCCCCACGTATCTAGGAGACAACTTCCCCCGCATACCAAACCGTACCACACCCCTGAAGGGTGAGATCTTCAGAAAAACTCTGTCGCCCAACTGAAACTCCAACGGTCTCCGCCGCTGATTGGCATATGCTGCCTGTCTATCCTGAGCTGCCTTCATCTTTCGTCTGATAACCTTAACTTTCTCTTCCATTTCCTGAACCAACTCTGGTCCTCCAACCGACTTACGGTCCAAGTCATCCCAACACAAGGGTGACCTACAACGCCTACCATAGAGGGCCTCGAAAGGAGCCATCTGTATACTTGCCTGGTAGCTGTTGTTGTAAGAGAACTCTACCAAGGCTATCAAGTCCTGCCATGATATGTCGAACTCTAACACACAAGCTCTCAACATATCCTCGAGCGTCTGTATCGTACGCTCAGTCTGTCCGTCTGTCTGAGGGTGATAGGCTGTGCTCAGCCTCAACTCCGTACCTAGAGCTTTCTGCAGACCTTCCCAAAAGTGAGATGTGAACCGTGGATCTCGATCAGACACTATCGAAACAGGAATCCCGTGTAGTCTCACTATATCTCTGACATATAACTGTGCCATCCTCAAGTGCGTATATGTCATACAGTAAGGAATGAAATGAGCCACTTTAGTCAATCTGTCCACGACTACCCAGATGGCATCAAAACCCGAAACAGTCCTCGGTAAGTGGGTCACGAAGTCCATCGACACGTGCTGCCACTTCCACTCGGGTATCTCCAAACTCCTTAGTTCACCTCCAGGCCTCTGCCTCTCAGCCTTCACCTGTTGACAAATCAAACAGCGCTTGACAAATGAGGTGACATCTTGTTTCATACGCCTCCACCAGAACTGGTTGCGTAGATCCTTATACATCTTCTTCCCGCCTGGGTGAACACTCATCCTACTGCAATGAGCTCGCTGTAAGATACCCTGGCGCAACTCGGGTGTATCTGGAACCACCCATCTGTCGCCAAGTCGCAAAGAACCGTCCTCAGCCACTCTGAATCTCGATGGCTGATCTGAATGGACCACTGACATCCATCTCTGAATCTCTGCATCGGTCCCCTGAGCCTTCCTGATGTGATCATAAATAACCGGCTCAGCTAGCAAGGTCAAAACCTGTACTGGTGAAGTAGACACATCGTAATCGAATCCCAAATGGCAGTAGGAGCCCAACATAGCCGATAGGTACATGGCATCCTCTGCTGTGCTCCTCACCTTCCGACTCAAAGCGTCGGCTGTCAAATTCGCTTTCCCGGGATGGTATAGGATTTCACAATCATAATCCTTCAATAGATCCATCCATCTCCTCTGTCTCATGTTCAGTTCAGCCTGTGTAAACAAGAACTTCAGGCTCTTGTGATCAGTGAAGATGGTGAATGAGGTACCGTATAAGTAGTGTCGCCATATCTTCAAGGCGAAAACTATAGCTGCCAACTCCAAATCATGGACTGGATACCTCGTCTCATGTGGCTTCAACTGTCTCGAAGCATAAGCCACAACATGTCTGTCCTGCATCAGTACGCATCCTAAGCCCTGTAGCGATGCGTCGGTATAAAGGACAAATCCTTTGTTCTCCTTGGGAATCACAAGAACTGGTGCAGTAGTCAGTCTGTGTTTCAATTCCCGGAAACTCTGCTCACAAGCCTCTGACCAACAAAAAGAGACTCCCTTCTGAGTCAGCTGTGTAAGTGGTTTGGCGATCTTTGAGAAACCCTCGACGAAACGTCGATAATAGCCAGCCAACCCAAGAAAACTCCGAATCTCAGTGACTGAAGTAGGGGTAGACCAATCCATAACTGCCTCTATCTTCCTCGGGTCTACTGATATCCCTTCTCGTGATATAATATGGCCCAAGAATGCAACACTGCTCAGCCAAAACTCACACTTGCTGAGTTTAGCGTACAACTGATGATCTCTGAGGATCTGGAGCACTATCCTCAGATGATTGGCATGATCCTCCTCACTCCTTGAATAGACGAGGATGTCATCAATGAATACGATCACAAACTGATCGAGGTACTCCTGAAATACTCTGTTCATCAGGCTCATAAAAACTGCAGGTGCATTTGTTACACCGAAAGGCATCACCAAGAACTCATAGTGTCCGTATCGAGTTCTAAAAGCCGTCTTTTGAACATCACCAGCTCTAACCCGCACCTGATGATAGCCTGACCTCAAGTCTATCTTAGAGTACACCTCTGTACCCTGAAGCTGGTCGAACAGATCATCAATCCTCGGAAGTGGATATCTGTTCTTCACTGTAGCCTTGTTCAATTGCCTGTAGTCAATGCACAGACGCATTGATCCATCCTTCTTTTTCACGAACAAGACTGGTGCACCCCAAGGCGATACACTAGGACGAATGTATCCCTTGTCAAGGAGCTCCTGTAACTGTACCTTTAGTTCCCTCAGCTCTGCCGGTGCCATCCTGTATGGGGCACGAGAAATGGCTGATGTCCCCGGTAACAGCTCAATAGCAAACTCAACGTCCCTGACAGGCGGAAATCCCGGAATCTCATCTGGGAACACATCAATGAACTCCACCACAACTGGAATGTCCTCGGCTCTCACTTCTTTTTCCTCAGATACATCCACCGCATAAATGATGTAACCGGTGTGGCCGCGCTCCAATAACCGCGACATCTTAACCGCTGAGATCACTGGAATCCTTGGACGAGAGCCGTCCCCATAAAAAGTCCACTGGAACCCCTGATCAGATAGAAAACGAACAGTCCTCTGCCGACAGTCTACCACAGCTCGGTATCTGCTCAACACATCAATGCCGATAATACAGTCAAAGTCTGCCATCTCTAACTGAATCAGATCAGCCCTCAGATCATTGCCCTCAAAATAAATGAGGCAATCAGACAACAGCCGATCCGCAATCACATGCTTCCCCGTGGGTGTCGAGACCATGAGAGGCGTGGGTAACAGAGACGAGCACAAGTGGTGTCTCTCCACAAAAGCAACAGACACAAAAGAATGAGAAGCACCTGTATCTACCAAAATAAATGCAGGGTACGTAAATAAATGACACGTACCAGCAATGACCTCCTCTGGGGCTGCCTCAGCTTGCTCCCTAGTCAGTGCGTACACCTGACCCTGCGGTGGTCCTGCCGCCTGACCTCCTTGCGGTCGAGGCGCAAACTGCTGTCTCGGTGGTGCCCTCCCAGCATCAAATCTTGGCCTATTCGGCCCTGAGTCTGTCTGACTTGCCCGATTGGGACAGTTCCTAGCTAAGTGGCCCACCTTGCCACAAACATAACAGCCTCGGCAGTCACGTGACAAGTGAAATCCTCCACAGCGGTCACACCTGTCCCCTCCTGCCTTACTCCCCTGTGTAGGTCCTCGATTGCTCTGTTTCTGACTCTGAGATTTCTTCCCGCTAAATCTGGAAGATGATGAGGCTCCACGAGTCTTGAACTGATCTCCTCGTGGTTTCAAACTATCAACAACAGGCCTCTGTGATGGTACTGGAGGGGGTACAACATCCTTGTATGCTCCCACTGCAATTTCCGCTAACTCTGCCCGTGTCAGGGCGTCATCAAAAGAGCTAGGGTTGTTGGAGATAACCCGGTCAAATAGTTCTGGCCTGAGTCCTTTCATGAAATGCCTCATCTTTGCATGGCTGCTCACAGCAATATGGGGGACATACCTCAACAGTGAGGAATACTGCAAGGCAAAGTCTGAAACTGACATGTTTCCCTGCTTCAAGTTAGTGAATTCGTCCTCTTTGACTTGTCTAGCAGCGGCAGAAAAATACCGGTTAAGAAACCGGGTCCTGAATACAGTCCAGTCTACTACCATGCCCTGAGCTCTCAGCTCCACCACAGTGGTCTTCCACCACATAGAAGGCTTCTTCGCCATCTGAAACTCGGCTAACCTCAGCCATGCGGTACGTGCACAGGGCGCAGTCACAAGTATCTGCTCTATCCGTTCTAGCCACTCTTCGGCCCCTTCTCCAGATTCGGTCCCCTCAAACATGGGTGGACGGAAATTCAGAAACTGTGTCAAACTGAGCTCCCCGGGTAATAACATCTGTGCACTGGGCTCTATTCCCACAGCAGGTGGCGGTAAAGGATTCACATGAGCAACACTAGCATTCATACTGCCCATATCCCCTACCTCTTCATTGAGGTTCTCCGGGTTAATAGCCGCCATGCTGCAACACAAGAGTTAACAACAATACCAAAAGCAGTTCATAGTATAAGCCGTTAGATAACAAGAGTATAATATCCAAAAGCATGTTAGTATAATACTTATACAACAATATGCATCACATGCATAACATGCCCAACAATGAATACCTAGCCAACTTGTCTCTAAAGGCTACCCTTCACTCTTCCCTGGTTATCTAACCACTGCTCTGATACCACTAAATGTGAGACCCCGATATCTCAATATACTAATAGGTGCGATTAAGAGAACTAAACATTCATATGAATAAATCAGAGTAAAGAGTCATGTTGATTTTCCTGAGCTTAAGGAATACAGTAGCAAAAGTTTCAAAAGGGATTCACAATATTCCTACAAAAGGTGCTACATTATAGTCTTATTCTACCACAAGTAGAAGCTATATAAAATTTTCTCAAATCTTGTAGCTAATCCCGTAACTCTCCTTATAGCTCAGCTTCTCAACCCCGACCCTGGTTCTCAACATCAAAAGCACCTACAAAGACAACCCCCAACACATGAGCATATCACAATTCATATTCAACATAATATGAAAATAAGGCGTAAATGCACAATCATAAAATACAAATCACTTCCTGTATTTCCATCTCATTTACAATGCCCACTGGTTGTCCCTGTACCATGATTCATAATATAACACATTACATGAATGTATGGTTTCACAAATGAATGTCATGACATTTTCCTCTTTTTCTTGAGTCAGTCATCATCGGTTATTTTAATACTTCTCCGCTTTTATAATCTCAAAACAAGCGGTATCTCATCCTCGCTTCTTTATACTAGCGGTATCTCATCCTCGCTCAGTATAGTATATACCCGCCTCCATGTGCAAGCGAGCCTCCCCCCTCCCGCTCCACATTTTTAGCGGTAAAGCGTAAGCATTAACACCTTAACCGTGATCGCCCTGACTCGTGGAATACATCTCTTTATCCCACATCACAATATGCAACAACAATGCATAATATGCAACAACAATGCATAATAACATGTATCAACTCAATAATGCATCACATTGCATTCATCATGCAGACAAAACATAAATACATGTTACCGTTGGGATGCCCGTACGTCGCTTACGTACCTTTCCAAAAAGTAGTGTGTGGTGGGACTCTATCCCCTGCGTTGTGTAGCCGTCTGTGAAGGCTCTACACCAGTGTACAACACAATATTAGATGCCAATATATGATCCCAAATCAAAAATCCAACAAAAAAACAATATTTCAAGATTTTGCTTCTGGCGATCGATCGCTACCCCTTGGCGATCGATCGCCAAACTCCACTGTCCCATGGCGATCGATCGCGCCTTTCATGGCGATCGATCGCGTGGCTTTGATTTTGGCTACTGGACCTCGGCGATCGATCGCGCCATTTGTGGCGATCGATCGCCACCTGGTCTGTGCGCGATAATTTTTCCAGCATGTTCAACACCGATAATCACACCTTTCCTTCTAACATGTAAGACATACAACATGCCAATACTAACATGCTAGTATTTAAAACACATTACTCTGAGTGTATTTACATCAAGATTGTACCCCAACCACAAACCCACATGCATTAAAATCACCCATGAACATCAGTACTCATTCAACATTTTCTGAAAACAGGGCATTGTCTTCCTGCCCAGATTTTTGAGTACACACTTTCAAGCAACGAAATCTACCACATAAGTCATGCAATTTGCTCGAATAAAAATGTTAAGGGTTTCATCAAACTACCATGCATATTTTCACATCGAAGGTTCATTCAAAAACCCTTCTAACATGCATATTACCACCCCTTCAATATCACTCCCAGATCACATATTTCCAGAAAAACAGGGGAAAATATCTACCCAGATTTTCGAACACCATACTTTACATGCTTAAATCTACCACATAAAACATGTAATGTGCTCAAGGAAAAATACTGGAAGCTTCATAAACACACCATAAATGAACATGAATCGAAGGTTTAACAAAACCTAACCTAACATGCCATTTTTCACACTAAACAAAGTATGAACTCAACAACAAAAACTTCAAACCCAGAAATGGTTCCTCACCCCTTTTGGCTCCGATTTTTGCAAGCTTTCCAAGCAAGAAAAATGGTGGATCTCCTCTTGTTTTCCCTTACCAGATGTTGGACGAAAAAGTTGGAGAGAATGGAGTGGTTTCAGCTATGACAAGGTGGAGTGGGAGATGAGGAAAGAGGTATGGGCAAGCTGCAGCTGGCAGCAGGGTATGGGTCAAGGGGGGTGGTTTGTGGTGGGTTTATGTGATGTGTTATGTTTTGGTCCCGGTATTTCGCACGATGTATTAAAATATCCTCACATGATATTTTATAGTATTTTCTCATTAAAATACTTCAATTCTTATTTAAAATATACTTTACCAAAACGATTAACACACACCCCAAATTAAACATGCCACAATCCCCAAAATCCCAACATGTAACACATGCACCCTTACATGCATCTCCCAATATTATTAATTCATCACAAGAATTAGTACCATAAATTTCACAACAATGATTAATGTTTAAATAACACATAATCATTTCGGGGATATCACACGGTCTCACCGCAATGGAAACAGTTTCCTTCTTTGCTATCCCTCCCTTTGGCTTCAGTGCATAAGACTTTGGCTTAGATTTAACAAAGACCTTCTTTGCTTTCTTATTGCCTTTAGCTTTGGCCTTTCCTTTGCCCTTATTCACAATAAGAACATTTGTGGCCTTAGTCTTCTTTGTATTTGCTTCATATGTTCTCAACATACCAAGCAATTGTGGTAGAGTCTTTTCCATGTCAGTCATATTGTAATTTACTACAAATTGACGGAAGCTCTCAGGCAACGATTTCAAGATCACATCAGTGGCCAACTCTTGGTCCAATGGAAAACCCAGCTTCTCCAGATTCTCAATGTACCCAATCATCTTGAGCACATGAGTTCCAACTAGGCTTCCCTCTACCATCCTGCACTGGAACAACGCTTTAGAGACGTCATACCTCTCTTGTCTAGCTTGTTGTTGGTAAAATTGCTTTAAGTGTTCGATCATATCGAACGCCTCCATTTCCTCATGTTGCTTCTGAAGCTCAGAGTTCATGGTGGCAAGTATAAGGCAGCCAACATCAAATGCATCATTCTGATGCTTCTTGTAAGCATCCTTATCGGCTTTCGTAGCCGTCAGGGGAGGTTCCTCAACAGGTAAGGGTTCCTCTAGGACATATTGTTTCTTTTCTTGCTTGAGGACTATCCTCAGATTCCTATACCAGTCTAGGAAGTTTGTCCCATTTAATTTGTCCTTCTCAAGGACTGATCGCAGTGATAATGTGCTTGTTGTATTGTTAGTTGCCATGGATATCTACAATATAAATATGCAAAATAAGGTTATGATTTACTCATTTAATATGGTCTTATATTAAATGATACTCCCACTATTTTGTTTAAAAAATATCAACCCTCGAAACCTTTAGTGGGCCAAGATCCATATTTCGCCTAATCTTGAGTTAGCTTTGGCTAATCACCCAAGACTCGGTTATTTAGGTAGATAACACTTTGTCAATTACATCACATGTAATTCTTGGATAGTTGGACGAACAACACTTTGTTCAATTCATCAAATGAATTATTACCCGACCCATGCCTCTAGGTTCCCAATCCTATTGAGATAACCTAGTTAAGTCGTACCCAATTTAAAGTATAACGGATATCACTTTTATCCTTTCGCGCCTTACTAAGATTGCCACAGTGCTTTGCTTTGGCAAACCTACATATGTACAATCGAAGCTTTTGACGAGTACTTTTAATTTTGGAAGGCATCTAAAACTTAATATTTTAGAGGGATTTATTGATCTCATGATTAGTTTGATAATTTAAAATATGTCCACTACATATAGTTGTATACATATCTACATATATGTGTAATACAATTATCAATCTAAAACATAAGATAAATCATGCATCAACATACATAATTAAACGTGACATGGTTATAGCCCCTACTAGTGATTTTCTCAAGCCAATGAGAAAATCCTAAGAGTCAACCTAAGGTAACTTCACAAGCACCTTCCTTTGGCTCCAATTTGTGAATGGCCTCCTCATCCCGGGTTGATGCTCCATCTTCATTGATCACCATCAAAAAAATAAACTACACTATTTACAAGATATAGAATTCCTCGATTCACATTCGAGTGGAACATAGGGGAGGGATTACATTTAGAATAAAATAGAGAAGGCACGACTCTCAGGTCGTATTATAAATTACAAACATCCACAAATCCTATCTAATAGGTCAAAAGGGCTATAACCATGCACCATGCTCATACAACACATAAAACATGCTTTAACATTTAATTAATTAAATTCTAAACATTTTAAAATTTAATTCTAATTAAAACTGTAAAATAGAATTTTGAAAAATTATCGTACGCTCGGGACATCACATGCCACGAACTTAAGCGACTAAGCCACGAACCACCATGGTTCGAACCAACCAAACACACGGCTGGACCAATTATGGGCCTAGGGTTCGAAACCCTAGCCCATGGCCGAACCATGACCGAGCGGCGGTGGTGCTAGGGTTCCAAACCCTAGCCGTCGTGCACCACTTTGAGTTTTTCATCGAGCCAACTTGTTCGAAACGCCGGAATTCTTGAGCCACGAATCATGGTCAGGTCATGCACGGTGGTGGCTCAACCATCTCGAGACAAGGGTTCGAAAACCCTAGCTCTCATGTGGTGAAGCCACTCATCCATGCATGCTTGAACCATTATCGAGCCAAAGAGTTCAAAACTCATCCATGTCTCGAAACCTCCATGCACAAACATGAGCCACAACGACTATGCCATCTCGAGCCAAGGGTTCGAAAACCCTAGCCCTCATGTGGCTAAGCCGTGGGTCAATTGTGCTAGGTGGTGGCCGAAACATTGGCCAATTAATTTGATTATTCGCCAATTATATCAAATACAATTTTACGATGATTTTCACAAACTCGATATTAACATATCATATATGTTTATACAGTTTTAAAAGCATGCAATAATAATCCTAATATGATTAAAACAATTTAACCACATAAATCCGATATGAGCCTTGAACCTGGCTCTGATACCACTGTAAGTAATCCATCAAGCATACAACGCAGCGGAATTTAAAAATTAGATTACTATAACCGCGGATCTATACATAGGTTATCATTTTGGATAAAGGATTTACAAAAGTCTCACCCTTGTAGCGTGTTTGAGCAGATTCCACGAAGCAGCAGCACGTCCAACGAGTCCTTCGAGCCACTAGCAAAACTTAGCGAGTTTTGCCTCTACGGTATCCACACGATCAAATCGGGAAGGGGATTTAAGAACAAGTTGCCAGACTCATTCTTAAACCGGAACAATAACCACACACGATTCCAAATCGTATGAAGATGGCCGGAACTAACACAAGATCAAGGCGGCGGCCGAGAGCTTTTAGTGAGAGGTGACCGAGAGCTTCTAGGATGGTGGCTAGGTTTTTGATATCAAAGTGTTGGAAAAAAAACATTAATTACCTTGATCTCAAATTATATATGATTTAATTAAAGGCTTTCTTAAAGCCTCATGGGCCTAAACCCATGATTTAATTAAATCCTTATAATCATTTAATTAAGACTCTTCTTAATTATTTAATTCATCCCATGAATTTAATTCCCTTATCGATTTAATCTTTTTGTGCGACCCGATAGGATCTTGTAATATTGGCAGTGACATAAAATCTCATTTTACGTTACAAGCAAAGAGCGGTGTCTAGCAACACATCAAAGCTACCCAAATTACAAGAATGTCAATGACTCGACATAACCTTTAGAACTTGTGATAATATTAACCATGTAACTTAATCCCTTTGTCCTTTGTGTTTAGATTGAACACGAGTCATGGAATAGTCATACTCATATATTCAATCTTTATTTCTTGATCCCCAAGTAGAACTAGAATGAACGAATAAGCTCGATATCTCATATCGACTCATTCGAGCATGGCCATGCATTTTAGTTCTCACTTGATCAAGGGCCAAACACATCTCCTGTTATATAGGAGGGACAAATCCTATCTCGACCAGTCAACATCCCTCTACATAATTCGTAGTGTATCCAATAGTCGCCTTTATAGTTTACCCTGTTACGGGTAACGTTTGACAATATCAAGATACATAACTCCTTATGTTGGGATCTCTGATGATCACAAGTCGTAAGGATTACATACATTATTATCACTATGAGAATTGCTTATGACACTCATATAACTATCCATGGAGCATTCTCATGGTGGGTCTGCCCAGTACATCATTCTCTAACATGTACTCATGTGTTGATTTGATATCTCATATCAATGAACCGTTCATCAATCAACACATACTAGTCTCTACGTATTATCATTATCCCTATTCATGATAATACTTGACTAGGGACATTTTTAAGAATAATAGAATATTATTCTAAGGACATTAACATATATATTTATTCACATTGCACAGTTAATCGAATTAATATAAAATAATGAATTGCCATTTCATAAAATCATAAACATTGTATGTCAAAACAATCATCTAATGACTTGTCTTCGGGCATATCCCAACAATAGCGGGTACGTGTCTTTTATTTACGCACCCTGCTTTTATATTGATCGACACAGGTGCGTCACACTCTTTCGTGTCGACAAGTTTTGTGGAAAGGCACCACATATGAACTTCTCCGTCGCCCACGCCTCTTGTAGTCTCGACACCCGCCGGAAGGAGTTTGATTACTGATAGGATTGTCTATGATGGCCTCATTTATTTTGAGGATAACGAGCTAAGGTCAGATTTGATTGTTCTGGGATATTAGACTTTGACTGCATTGTAGGCATTAATGTTCTGAACAGGTATCAGGCAGTTGTGAACTGCAGGCAGAGGACTTCCGATTCAGATCTGATATGGGAGTCCAGTGGACATTCTTTGGGGATGGTTCTCGTTCAAAGATTCCGTTGATATCTGCTGTCAAGATGGCACAATTATTGGAACGAGGCCATACAAGATATCTCATCTATGCCGTTGATGTTATTGAAAAGATGGAAGAATTAAAGGTTGAGGATGTGCCCGTAGTGGCGTAGTTTCCTGATGTCTTTCCGGAAGAGATTCCCGGATTCCCACCGACAAGAGAGATCGAGTTTGGGATTGAGTTACTACCGGGGACGTCTGCCATTTCTCGTGCCCCATATAGGATGGCACCAGCGAAACTAAGGGAGTTAAAGATTCAGTTGCAAGAGCTCCTTGATAAGGGCTATATACGCCCTAGCGTATCGCCCTGGGGTGCACCAGTTTTATTTGTTAAGAAGAAAGATGGTTCGATGCGTCTGTGCATCGATTACAGAGAACTGAACAAAGCTACAGTGAAGAACAAGTATCCACTCCCGAGGATCGATGATTTGTTTGACCAGTTGCAGGGTACGAGGCTCTACAGTAAGATCGATCTGAGGTCGGGGTACCATCAGATTCTCGTAAGGGAAGATGATGTCCAGAAGACAGCTTTCAGGACTAGATATGGGCACTATGAATTCCTAGTCATGCCTTTTGGGGTGACGAATGCCCCAGCTGTTTTCATGAGTTTGATGAACAGGGTGTTCCAGCCATATTTGGATCAGTTTGTCATAGTTTTCATTGACGATATACTCATCTACTCCCGGACTGAAGAGGAACACGTGAAGCACTTGAGAACAGTACTCCAGATCCTTAGGGATCATCAGTTATATGCAAAGCTTAGCAAGTGCGAGTTCTGGTTGAGCAGTGTGGTGTTCTTGGGTCATGTTATATCTAGCAGCGGGATATCTGTAGATCCCAAGAAGGTTGAAGCGGTAATGGAGTGGACTGCACCCACTTCTGTACCCGAAATACGGAGCTTCTTTGGTTTAGCGGGTTATTACCGACGTTTCGTCGAGGGATTCTCTAAGATCGCTAAGCCGTTGACGCAACTGACTCAAAAGGGAGTCCCATTCCATTGGGTTGAAGCTTGTGAGGAAAGCTTCCAAGAACTGAAGCGTCGTTTGACTACGGCACCTATATTGGTGATTCCTTCTGAGAATAAGAGATTTGCCTTGTACACAGATGCATCACTGCAAGGTTTGGGCTGTGTGTTGATGCAAGATAAGCACGTGGTGGCTTATGCTTTGAGGCAGTTGAAGCCTCATGAGACAAGATACCCAGTCCACGATCTGGAACTGGCGGCCATTATATTTGCCTTGAAGATTTGGAGGCACTACCTATATGGTACTTCATTCACCATTTTTACGGACCATAAGAGCCTGAAGTTTCTATTCACTCAGGATGAACTGAATATGCGTCAAAGAAGATGGATGGATTTGCTCAAGGATTATGATTGTGAAATTGAGTACCATCCTGGTAAAGCAAATTTGATAGCAGACGCCTTAAGTCGGAAGGTGAAGAGTACGGCTGAGGACGCTATGTGTTTATCAGCGATGATGACTTCTTATTGCCATCTGGGCTATGATTTCGATGCGGACACGTCGCCGGTGCGAGTGTCGACCTTGTTGGCTGAGCCAGACATATTTGAGGCTATCAGGAAAGCCCAGAGGTCAGATGATGAGGTTCAGAGATGGTCATCGATAGTACTTCAAGGGCAGCCATCAAAGTTCAGAGTGGCAGAAGATGATTCCTTGAGGCTGGGCAACCTATGGGTAGTCCCAGATACAACAGAGTTGCGTAGAGGAATATTGGAGCGAGCTCACAGTAGTCGGTTCAGTATCCACCCAGGAGGAAGGAAGATGTACAAGGACCTATGCGGTCAATTCTGGTGGAGACGTATGAAGCGTGATGTGATCGCGTTTGTTAAAAGATGTTTGATCGGCCAGCAGGTAAAGGCAGAAAGGCAGAGGCCTGGTGGCGAGCTGAAGAGCTTAGAAGTACCTAAATGGAAGTGGGAGCAAATATCTCTATGGATTTTGTGACCCACTTGCCAAGGACAGCCTCAGGATTTGATGCGATCTGGGTGATCGTGGATAGGCAGACGAAGGTAGCTCATTTCATCCCCTACTGTATGACTTTCACATATCTAAAGATGGCCCAATTATATGTACGGGATGTGGTGAGGTTACATGAGGTTCCAGTCTCGATTGTGTCTGACAGAGACCCAAGGTTTACTTCGCATTTCTGGGAGGGTCTCCAGACAGCTTTGGGCACAGAAGTGAGACTGAGTACAACGTATCACCCTCAGACTGACGGCCAAACAGAGCGTACCATTCAGACGCTCGAGGACATGTTGAGGGCATGTGTATTGGAGTTTGATACTCCGTGGCAAGATTCTATACCACTGGTAGAGTTCTCCTATAATAACAGCTATCAGGCGAGCATTCAAATGGCCCCTTTTGAAGCTCTTTACGGACGACAATGTAGGTCACCGCTGTATTGGGAGGACTTGACTAGTAAAGCGGTCGGAGGACCGGATATGATTAAGGAAATGGAAGAAAAGATTAAGATGATACGCCAAAAGATGAAAGCAGCTCAGGATAGGCAAGCAGCCTATGCCAATAAGCGATGGCGACCGCTAGAATTTCAAGTGGGAGACAAGGTCTTCTTGAAGATCTCACCCTTCAGGGGTGTAGTTCGTTTTGGTATGCGGGGAAAGTTATCTCCGAGGTATGTTGGGCCGTATGCAGTATTGCAGTGTATCGGTACTTTGGCCTACCGTTTGGCTCTACCGCCGTCTCTATCTGGTATTCATGATGTCTTTCATGTCTCTATGTTACGGAAGTATGAGCCTGATCCGTCTCATGTATTACAGCCTACTGAAGTACAGTTGGACTCAGATGTATCCTACGTAGAACGACCGGTCAGAATTCTGGATCGCGAAGATCGCAGACTACGAAGCAAGGTTATACTGATGGTCAAAGTTCAGTGGGATCGTCGGGGTGTTGAGGAGGCTATGTGGGAGATGGAACGGCATATGATGCAGCATTACCCGGAACTATTTTCTGGTATGATTTATGTTTAGTTTCATTTTGGGTAAGTGCATGCGATTTTGAGTACGAAATCTTATAAGTAGGGGAGTACTGTAATGCCCCGAAATTAATTATATGCAATTTGAGCATTAATGATGTTTATATGATGAATTAGGTGGTAATTGATTTATGTGTTGGGTAATGAAGTGTTAACATGATTTAATTATATTGATTACCAATTATGAGGAAAGCATGATTTTAGTGGAAGTTGAATGCATTTTTGAAAATGCTTTTAAAATACCATGTTGGGGTATTTTATACATCATGTTAATTGTTGGGGTAAAATTTAACTTTAAAACCCATACCCCACTATACCCTTTATCTCACTTTACCCTTTCCCCTCTAAAATCCCCAAATCCACTCTCAAAACCCTACCCATTCCCCATTTTCGAAATCCTCCATGGAAGGAGAAGGAAAGTTCCACAAAACTTGTGTTTGTGTGATTTTTGTCAAGATTTGGAGTCTTCAAGAGGTATGGAACCCTTCCTAAAGTTTTGATGATGTTTGGTTTTGAAATGGGATGATTTTGAAGTGTTTTAGGTGGGTTTGTTTTGGGTGTATGTTGCATGTTGTTGGGGTATGATTTTTGAAGTGTTTTATGTGGGTTTTAGTGGGTTATGATGTTGTTGATGTTGTAGGAAAGTTTGGTTTTGAAAGGTATGAGGATGAGCTTGAAAAATGCTCAAGAATGGTGAAAAATCGCGCACCAGCAGGTGGCGATCGATCGCCGAAGGCCAGTAGCTTTTTACGCAAGAGGCGATCGATCGCCTCAAATGAAGCGATCGATCGCCGCGAGGCAAAAAGTGAGGCGATCGATCGCCTCGGGTAGCGATCGATCGCCGCTGCTTAAAAAGTGGAAAATGATGAATTTTGATGAATTTTTGGTATTTGGCTATTAGTCAGCATCTAATATTGATTTGTATGGTTGTGTAGAACCATCACAGGTACCGACCACATCAAGGAGATAAAGTTCTCCAACTTCTCCACTTTTGAAAATTAAGGTACGTAAGAAACGTACGGGCATTGGACGGTAAACCATACTCCTACATATGATGTTTATGATGATGATTATGATAAGTAAGTTTATGATGATGATGTTTATGATGATGATTATGATAAGTAAGTTTATGATGATGATGTTTATGATGATGATTTGTGATAAGTAAGTTTATGATAATGCTTATACGATGTTTATTTAATGATACGATGTTTATGATATGGTAAGATGCCATACGATAGGGTAAGACGCCCATATGGTAAGATGTCATATGATAGGGTAAGACGCCCATTTGGTAAGATGCCATACGATAGGGTAAGATGCCCATATGGTAAGATGCCATACGATAGGGTAAGATGCCCACAGGGTAAGATGCCCATATGGTAAGATGCCATACGACGTTCACGATATGGTAAGATGCCATACGATAGGGTAAGATGCCCATATGCATGAATGTGAATCAGGGTCAACAAAAAGAAGTTAATGAATAACCAGCAAGTCTACTTAACAAAGATTTCATGCATTTACTGTTATGTCTCCTTTTATGATGTTAAGTAAATATGTGTATGCTCATGATGTGTTGTCCCTGTAGGTACACTCTTGGACTGAAGGGCGGGTCGGGTTGTAAAACCCCCGAAATGTCATGTAATTATGTGCTATGATGATGATTTACGATGTGTTTAAGAGGGTTGTGGTACATTTAATTGGGGGTTATATTTATGTTAGAATGATATGATTTAGGGGGCATGTTGGGTGTTTTAAAGGGATGTATTAATTAAATGAAGTTATAAATATCGAGTGAGGATATTTTAATACATCGTATTAAATACCGGGACACAATTAAACACCACATGACCACCCCAACCCTCACCACCCCACCCCCAAAGTCGGCCACCCTCCCCTAAATGCACCCTACCCCCACTTGCTATCAACCCATACTCCCTTCTCCTTCCCCCACTCCACCTCCTCTCCCTCTTCCTCTCCCAAAAATCGTGCCTGTAAGCTGTAGGAGAAGGAAGGAAAAGCTTGGGTTGAAGAGTGTTTAAATCCTTACAAAGAGGAGCAAAAAGGGAGGGGTAAGTTGGTACTCTGTTTTTCGGAGTGTTTGAGTGAGTTTGGGTTTTGTTGAATGATTTTTATGCATGCTAAGTATAGGTTTGGGTGAAACCTTTTTATGGGTAATTACATGGAAGTATTATGTAGCTACTAGCATGTTTGCTCGAGCATATTACATGTTTTATGTGGTAGATTTCTAGTTATGAAACATTGTGCTCGAAAATCTGGGCAAAGATGAACATACCCTGTTTTCTGTAAAGGTTGGTTGAGGTCGAAGATTTTGATGATGTTATGATGCATGTTAGCATAGGTTTTGTTAAACCTTTGATTTAAGTACCTACATGGAAGTTTTATGAAGTTCCTAACATGTTTGTTTGAGCAAGTATGATGTGTTATGAAGTAGAAATGAAGGTAGGAAAGGAGGTGCTCAAAAATCTGGGGAAGTCCCGATTTTTCAGAGCGCTCGATCGATCGAGATTTTGGTCCCGATCGAACGAGCGAGGCAGAAAGTTTAAAGCATGTTTTGAATTTCAGGTGCCGATCGATCGAAGGATTTCTCGATCGATCGGTGAAGCTCCTCGATCGATCGGTAAAATGTTTCGATCGATCGATCGAGGCAGAGTGTTTGAGCACTGTTTATGCACAGTTTCTCGATCGATCGAGACCTTGGGGCCGATCGATCGAGAGAGGCAGAATGTTGAAAAATAAAATGATGATTATTTTGTTAAGTTTATGGTATGAGATGGTATTGAGGCATCTAATATGTTATTATGTGGTCTTGTAGAACCATCCCAGGTACCAGCTCAATCAAGGAGATAAAGTCTGTTGACTCCTCCTTTTAAAAAGGTACGTAAGAGACGTACGGGCACCGGACGGTAAAACATACCTTTACACTACGACTATGCTTTTATTGCATGAGTATACATGATGAAATGATGATATTTATAAGATGTTTATATATATCCATACGATGTTATTATGTGGTAAGATGCCACGGGGTAAGATGCCCATATGGTAAGAGGCCATACGATGTTATTATGTGGTAAGATGCCACGGGGTAAGAGATGGGATTTTGGAATCGGGGTTTAATTATCCGATTTTCGGGGCAATGTCTACATTCCAATGGGAATGCTACACTTTAAAAAAGGAATGGTTTGAGACAAACTTTAATAAAAATGGACTATTCAATTGTACAATTGGCTATCACTAAACTTTTAAAATGGAATATTTTGGGTAGTATGCATGCTTCGCCAACGTCTTTTAAAATGGTTAATCGTCATGGATTGATGATATAATTTGGGATTGTGAATGTGCTTGGGCACGTGGTTGCGTGCTTGTAATTAATTGTGAATTGTTAATTGTTTAACACAAAATTCATCGGATCGCGGAACCAAGAAAAGGTTTGGTTCGGACTACGGAATCATAAGGTACGTATAACGTACGAGCATAACCTTATATCTTATCGCAATTGTTGAATGCATGGTATGTTGTAATTACAATAAATGGGTATATATTGTGAGATATATGGTGCCGCCATGGAGCGAGCAGCGGATGAGATGTTGTCACTATGGAGCGAACATCGTTTATGAATGCCGCTGCTACCGAGCAAGCGATGAAATGGGACTATGGAACTATTGTTTAGATACGTGTGTTATCTATAATCATTTGTAAATGGTTGGATTTTATTAATTATTGAAATTGGCAAATAGGGAACGGATTTAGGTAATCAATGAAATGATTAACTGACTTATGGGAATTTGATGGTTTCGGTTATTTGAGAACAGGAACAGCACGGGGAATCCCATGTGGTAACGATACTATACAGGGAGCATCTTTTACATTACAGTCTTATATTCTTTAAATTATGTACTGTGATTGGTATGCTCACCCCGTGTGGGGCTGTGTCTGTTGGGGCAGGTGGAACAGGTACAGCGGTAGCTCCGGAGTTGAGATCGAGCTACGGATTGGAGGTACTTCCATGATCGAGGTACCGATGCCGGTATTGAGTAGAGTACTTTATACATTAATACACATTCACTCATTAGATGCTCGCATGTGAGCACTACTATATGTGTATATGGTTTGTATAAAAAGGGCAAGGGCCTTTCTCTTTTCATTCATGTGTTGCATGCAATTAATTAAGGAATTGCTAAATGAATTTAGAACAATGTTAGTGTATTATAAGATGCATACTTAAGGGTTGAGTGGTATGGGGGATTTGAACATTATATGGAATAATGTAAGAAATTTTATTGTTAGTACATTATGCTATGGTTGCATGTGGTTTTCCACATGATTACATGATTGTATGCACTAAATACATGGTTTAATACACTAATCATGGGTTAAGGGCACGGGGTTCTTACATTAGTGGTATCAGAGCAGTGGTTTGCTCTTTGGGGCTGTTGAGGGCCTATGAACATATTAATGAAAATGGGTAGCACATACTTAGGCATGATGGTAGTTAGTGTTGTGTGACACAACTATTTGCTTATGTGCGTTTATGATATGGATTGTAAATGGAATGTGTTATTGCTAACCATGGTGGTTGCATGGATCGTATGGGATACGATGGGATGACATTAATGGTAATGTTTGGCACTTGATGTAATAAGTGCTGAGAAATCTGATTTTGTAGGAAAATCAGGGAATGCGAAACTGGATATGTTGTCCGAGGACAGGAAATGGTGGATAATGGAACAGACAATGGCACAATCTGGTATGGTTACCCTATGATCATGTATGTGCAGTTTACAAATGAGTTATTGTGCTTGCAAAGGTATTGCAATTTTGGTACTGCTACGGGTATATCGACTATCAATGTATCAGGATATTTGCCGCTGCCATATCGTAGCGAGGGTCGCTGATTTGTCGAAGCAAGGGATATCATTGAGCCGCCGATATAAAGTAGTAGGATTTGTGAACTGTTGTATTAACTGCGCATATTGATATCTTTGTGTTGATACAGGTATAATAATATATCAAGGAGAAGCGAAGAACACACCGCTATCATATTATAGCGAGTGATATTCTGCCACTGATATGTCGAAGCGAGGGGTATTACATGATAGAATACTTGCCGCTAATATGAAGCGAAGAACACGCCGCTGCCATATTATAGCGAGGGGTATTACATGATAGAATACTTGCCGCCAATATGAAGCGAAGAACACTCCGTTGTCATATTATAGCGAGGGGTATTAATGCCGCTCTCATACCGTAGCGATGAAAAATATTTGCCGCTAATATGTAGAAGCGAAGAACACGCCGCTGTCATATTATAGCAAGGGATATTATGCCGCTGGTATGTCGAAGCGAGGTAGCAATGAAGGATATTAGCCTCTAATATGTAGAAGCGAAGAACACGCCACAGTCATATTATAGCGAAGGATATCATGCCGCTAGTCTTTTGGCCATGGTTCATGCCGCCGGGTATATATATAGCGATGGTTCATTCCGCTAGTTCTATGGCGATGGTTCATGCTGCCACGTATATATAGCGATGATTCATTCCGCTAGTTCGTTGGCGATGGTTCATGCCACCGAGTATATATATAGCGATGGTTCATTCCGCTAGTTCTATGGCGATGGTTCATGCCACCGGGTATATATAGCGATGGTTTTTGCTAGTTCTATGGCGATGGTTCATGCTGCCGGATATATATAGCGATGGTTCATTTCGCTACTTCTATGGCGATGGTGCATGCCGCCGGGTATATATATAGCGATGGTTCATTCCGCTAGTTCTATGGTAATGGTTCATGATATATATAGTGATTGTTCATTCCGCTAGTTCTATGGTAATGGTTCATGATATATATAGTGATTGTTCATTCCGCTAATTCTATGGCGATGGTTCATGCCGCCGGATATCTATAGTGATGATTTATGCCACTAATTATATAGCGATGGTCTATTCCGATGATTCTATATAGCGAGGGCTCATGCCTCTGATTTTATAGCAATGGGTGCTGATTGCGTACCGTTATTGGGCATGGAATACATGTATGCTGCTATCTTGTTAGCGATGAGTTATGGTATATTGTTATTTTGTTAGTATTATTATGGATGTCATGTATTGATATGTACCGTCACAGGATGACGATGATATTGTGAATGTCATGTATTGACATGTACCTGTCACAGGATGACGATGACATAGAGGATGTTCTATGTGGACGGATGACGTCGTTGCGATGAAAACTACAGTTAGGTATATGTATTTAGTCGTATGGTTTGAGTGCCGATGGTGGGCACAAGGTGGTGTCTGCGTCACCGAATGACGAGACCATTATGTCGAATAGGTTTGCTCAATGAATAAATGGATGCGCCGTACAAGAAGTGTACCGCAGCACATATTTGAGGTAAATATTTTACAAGTAGTGGTACCTTTGGGTATACTCGTTGGGATGACTATGACCAAGTGACTGGTGGTAGGAGTAGTTATTGTGATATCCCCGAAATGATTATGTGCATTTGGGCAATAATTATGTTTGTGTGATAATTATGGTGTTAAATTAATTTAGTATTGGAATTAATTAATATGGTGAAATGCTTAGTCATGCGGTGGGCGTGACCTAGTAATGCATTTCAGGGTGCATGTGATACATATTGGGAATTTGGGTGTTAGCATGGTTTATTTGTGGTGAGTAAAGATTATTTGGTAAAGCATGTATTTAATTGGGGTTTTGGTGCATTTCTGGAAAATGCTTTTACAATATCATGTTGGGGATATTTTATACATCATGCTAAATAGCGGGTCATATTTTAATTAACCCACTTATACCCTGTTACCCCTCATAACTCACCACTCTTTACAAAACCACCCAACCCTTCCCCAAAGAAACCCCCATCTCGTTTCTTGCCTTGGAGAGAAGGAGAAATCCTTGCAAAACCTTCATTGGTTGGATTATTGGAAGGAATTGAAGCTTTAAAAGGGGTATGACGTCTTCCTTGTGTTATTCTTTTGATTTGTGTTGAAATGGGTTAGGTTTTGGGATTTTAAAAATGGTTGGTTTTGGGTTTGTGTTGTATTTGGTTGAGTATTGGATTTTTGGGGGTATTAAGGTGTATATTGAAGGTTTATGGTGTTTTTATGTTGTTGGTTTAATGATATTTGAGTTGGTAGGATTTGGGGAAAGTTTGAGGTGCAAAAATGGCGAAAATTCAAGATGCAGATAGCGGCGATCGATCGCCAAAAATGGCGATCGATCGCTCCAAAAATGGCGATCAATCACCTATTGCCAGAATTTGGCATTTTAAGCAGCTGGACCTCGCGATCGATCGGGACTCATAAGCGATCGATCGTGAGATTCAAAGAATGTGTATTTTGGTTATTTTTGTGGGATTTTTGTATCGGACTATTATTGGCTTCTAATATTGGTTTGTGAATGTGTAGAACCATCCAGGTGGCCACACAGCCTAGGAGATAAAGTCCCACAACACACCACATTTTGGTACAAAGGTACGTAGTGAGAAGTACGGGCAACGGACGGTACCTTGTATTACAGCATGGCAGCCATAAATTTGGGGAACCTCAATGAAGAGGTGGGCTATGTAGGAAGTGTCAATGCTAGTATTGCTCAGACGAATCCTTTACCGCCACCGGCTGTGGGTATGGAACCAATAGCACAATTGTTATTACCTGGTGAGCTAGCCTAACACAATTTCTGACCTTCCATCCGCCTAGATTTGAGGGGACAGAGACAGGGGAAGAAGCTAAGGAATGGAGAGCATATATTTGTGTCTGCACCTTGTGCTAGGACTGCTTGGCTAAGGATAGCAGAGTTTCAGATGGCTAAGAAGTCTTCTATGTGGTGGAAGATGACAGTGATGGAACTAAGAGCTCAGGAAATGTTGATAGACTCGACTCTATTCAGGACACGATTTCTGAACCGGTACTTTTCTGCTGCGGCTAGGCAGATGAAGGAGGATGAGTTCACCAATCTGAAGCAGGGAAGCATGACTGTATCGGACAATGCCATGCATTATTCATCGCTGTTGAGGTATGTCCCTCTTATCGCTACTAATGGGCATGCCAAGATGAGGCATTTCTTGAAGGGATTGAGGCCAGAACTATTTTGATCGGGTTATTTCCAACAACCCCACCTCTTTTGATGATGCTCTTACTAGAGCGGAACTGGCGGAGATAGGAGTCAGTGATTACACAGACGTTGTGCCCCCACAAGTTCCACCACCGAGGCCGGTATCTAATGGCCACGATCATTTAAACCTCGTTGGGCTCCTTCTTCTTCTCGGTTTAGTGGAAGGCGAATTGATAATCAGAGGGGTAATACATCTTTCAATAGAGGGCAAACTCAAACGAATAGGAGTGGAGTAGTGAAATGTCACTTCCGTGGAGGACCGCATCACATACGTGACTGTACGGCTTGTTACAAATGTCGCAAGATGGGCCACATAGCTCGGTTTTGTCAAAATAGTGATGGTCAGGTAGTTCTCAGAGAAGACAGAGCGAGGTTCACTAGTGGGTCAGTGCAACATAGGCAACCGGTGGTGCCTCGACAGTTGGGAGGTCAGGCGATGGGGCCACCTCAAGGGCAGGTTATGCATTGACTAGGAAGCAGGCTGCGGCGGCCTCAAAGGAAGTGATTGCTGGTATGTGTCTTTTATTTACATACCCCGCTTTTATTTTGATAGACACAGGTGCATCGCACTCCTTTGTGTCTGCGAATTTTGTGGAGAGACATCATATGTGCACGTCTCCGTTACCCACGCCTCTTTTGGTCTCGACACTCACTGGGAAGAGTGTTGTTGCTGGTTAGTTTCTTGCTGACTGCCTCATTTATTTTGAGGGCAATGAGTTGAAGGCAGATTTGATTGTGTTGGGTATGTTGGACTTCGACTGCATTGCCGGCATCGATATACTGAACATATATCAGGCAGTGGTGGATTGCTGACAGAGAACGGTGCAGTTCCAATCTGATATGGGGATTCAGTGGACTTTCTATGGGGACGGTTCTCGTGCGAAGATTCTGTTGATATCGGCGGTCAAAATATCCGGATTATTAGAACGTGGACACACGGGCTATCTTATCTATGACGTGTACATGGCGGGAAAGAATAAAGAGTTGAGGTTGATGATGTACCCGTGGTAGCAGAGTATGCTGATGTGTTTCCGGAGGAAATCCCAGGATTCCCACCGACTAGAGAGGTCGAGTTTGGGATTGAGTTATTACCTGAATCGTCCGCTATTTCTCGTGCCCCTTACAGGATGGCACCGGTGGAGTTAAGGGAAGTGAGCAGTTACAGGAACTCCTTGACAAAGGTTATATACGCCCTAGTGTATCGCTTTGGGGCACGCCGGTTCTTTTCGTGAAGAAGAAGGATGGTTCGATGTGGTTGTGCATCGACTACCGGCAACTGAATAAGGCAACAGTGAAGAACAAGCATCATCTTCCAAGGATTGACGATTTATTTGATCAGTTGCAGTGTACTAAACTGTATAGCAAAATTGATTTGAGGTCAGGTTACCATCAAATATTGGTGGAAACGGATGAAGCGTGATGTTATCGCTTTTGTCAGAGGTGTTTAATCTATCAGGAGGTTAAGGCAGAGAGGCAGAGACCTGGTGTTGAGCTAAGGAGCTTAGAGATACCGGAATGGAAGTGGGAACACATATCCATGGACTTTGTGACCCACTTGTCGAGGACTACTTTGGGTTTTGATGCCTTTTGGGTGATAGTGGACAGGCTGACAAAGGTGGCTAATTTATTCCGTACAGTATGACATTCACATACTTGAGGATGTCTCAGTTGTATGTCCGGGATATAGTGAGTCTGCACGGGATTCCAGTGTCTATCGTGTCTGATCGAGATCCACGATTCACATCTCACTTTTGGGGAGGTCTTCAGTCAGCTTTGGGTACTGAAGTGAGGTTGAGCACGGCATATCATCCGCAAACGGACGGTCAGACTGAGCGTACTATAAAGACGCTCGAGGACATGATACGGGCATGTGTATTAGAGTTTGATACTTCTTGGCAAGATTCATTGGCTGGTAGAGTTCTCTTACAACAATAGCTATCAGGCGAGTATTCAGATGGCTCCATTTGAGGCTCTGTATGGTCGGCGTTGTAGATCGCCATTATATTGGAATGATTTGACCAGTAAATCAGTAGGAGGACCCGAATTGATTCGGGAGATGGAAGATAAGATAAAGGTTATCCGACAGAAGATGAAGGCAGCCCAGGACAGGCAGGTAGCCTATGCAAATAAACAGTGGAGACCGTTGGAATTTCAGTTGGGAGACAAGGTCTTTTTGAAGATCTCACCTTTCAGAGGTGTTGTGAGGTTTGGTATGCGCGAGAAATTGTCTCCGAGGTATGTGGGACAGTTTGAGATCTTACAGCGCATTGGTACCTTGGCTTACCATTTGGCTTTGCCACCGTCATTGTCTGGCATTCATGTTGTGTTCCATGTATCTATGCCGCGGAAGTACGAGCCAGATCCGTCTCATGTGTTGCAGCCTTCTGAGGCGCATTTAGATTCTGATGTGTCTTATGTGGAACGGCCAGTCAGGATTCTGGATAGAACTGATCGCAGACTTCGGAACAAGGTTATACCGATGGTCAAGGTTCAGTGGGATCGCAGGGGTGTCGAGGAGGCCACGTGGGAGACGGAGCGACACATGATGCAGCACTACCTGGAACTATTTTCTGGTATGTGATTTATGTTTAGTTTCAGATTCGTAAGTGCATGCGATTTTGAGGACTAAATCTTATAAGTAGGGGGGAGTATTGTGATATCCCCGAAATGATTATGTGCATTTGGGCAATAATTATGTTTATGTGATAATTATGGTGTAAATTAATTTAGTGTTGGAATTAATTAATATGGTGAAATACTTTGTCATGCGGTGGGCGTGACCTGGTAATGCATTTCAGGGTGCATGTGATACATATTGGGAATTTGGGTGTTAGCATGGTTTATTTGTGGGGAGTAAAGATTATTTGGTAAAGCATGTATTTAATTGGGGTTTTGGTGCATTTCTAGAAAATGCTTTTAAAATATCATGTTGGGGATATTTTATACATCATGGTAAATATTGGGTCATACTTTAATTAACCCACTTATACCCCATTACCCCTCATAACTCACCACCCTTTACAAAATCACCCAACCCTTCCCCCAAGAGACCCCCATCTCGTTTCTTGCCTTGGAGAGAAGGATAAATCCTTGCAAAACCTTCATTGATTGGATTATTGGAAGGAATTGAAGCTTTAAAAGGGGTATGGAGTCTTCTTTGTGTTATTCTTTTGATTTGTATTGAAATGAGTTTGGTTTTGGGATTTTAAAAATGGTTGGTTTTGGGTTTGTGTTGTATTTGGTTGAGTATTGGATTTTTGGGGGTATTAAGGTTTATATTGAAGGTTTATGGTGTTTTTATGTTGTTGGTTTAATGATATTTGAGTTGGTAAGATTTGGGGAAAGTTTGAGGTGCAAAAATGGTGAAAATTCGAGATGCAGATAGAGGCGATCGATCGCCCAAAATGAGCGATCGATCGCACGTGGGCAGTAGCAAAATTCAGCATTTGGCGATCGATCGCCAAGTTGGGGCGATCGATCGTTGAGGCGAGCGATCGATCGCTCCAAAAATGGCGATCGATCGCCTATCGCCATAATTTGGCATTTTAAGCTGCTGGACCTCGCGATCGATCGGGACTCATAAGCGATCGATCGCGAGATGCCAAGAATGTGTATTTTGGTTATTTTTGTGGGATTTTTGGTATCAGACTATTATTGGCTTCTAATATTGGTTTGTGTGAATGTGTAGAACCATCCCAGGTGGCCACACAGCCTAGAAGATAAAGTCCCACAACACACCACATTTTGGTACAAAGGTACGTAGTGAGACGTACGGGCATCGGACGGTAAAACCTATTTACGCATTGGATTATGCATTTTGGTTGCATATATATATGATGGGCTATGCATCATGGTTGCATACATACATGGGTTGTGCATTATGGTTGCACACATGAATTTGGTTGATGCATTATGGTTGCATACACACATGGAACGCATTGGTGCATGTGATTGTAAGTTGGGATTATATTCCAGTGATGAAGAGAATTGCCGATGTTATGGCGTAGCAATGTCAGTACTTGCCGCTGTCATACCGTAGCGATGAGAGAATATTTGCCGCTAATATGTAGAAGCGAAGAACACGCCGCTGTCATATTATAGCGAGGGATATTATTTGCCGCTGGTATTGTCTAAGCGAGGGGTATTTCCGCTGTCATATTAAAGCGAGGGGTATTATGCCACTGATATAATAAGACTTGGGGATTGGATATTGGTATTGATGGAAATTGGTGCATGTCATGACATACATTATTGGTATTATAATCTATTGATTATGATTATGGACAGAGACAACCAAAAGGAGCAATTGAATGAGTTAAATACAGGAAGTGATTTGCACTTACGGTTTATGCATTTTTATATCATAGTCTTGTGGATGTGATTATGGTTATTATATGCTCATGGCTTTGGGGTTGTTCCTGTAGGTACTTTTGGATGATGAACTAAGGACCGGGTTGATGCGGTGAGCTTGTGAGGAGCGCTATTGGTATAGGAAGACAGGATTCTTTTGTATAGTCTCTACTCTAGGAGTAGTGTAAATTTATAGGATTAACATTCATTTAACTGGGAATGTAATTAATCCTTTTTGGAACTTTATTTTGGCACTGTAATCCTAATAGTTCAAGGCATTTTTATACTCTGATTACGCACACTTAGTTCTTATTGTACCTAAATCCTCACTTAAGGAAGTATGGTCCTTACAGTTATTGAGGAAACTACTTGCATGTACCGATGTGACGTATGGTGGACATGGTCAAACCCACACATGAAGGTGTGAAATGAATCCTAATGGATTAGGATTGCATTATGGTTGAGCAAGGACACCGGAATGTCTGTTGTGCTTTGGTGTTAGAGAAATATTGGGTGATGACCCACCACTCTAATGGATGATACGGTATGGTATACCGGGGTGGAACGTGTGATACGTTGGTAGTTTTGTATAATTCTAAGGAGGAGCGATCTGCTAGCCAGGTATTGTTGCCGTGTTATAGTGAGCTTGTTGTAGCCATTATACTGCTCGTTGGAACCGAGTTTGGTGAATCGTATGATGATACGATGAGGGTTTATGGTGGACTCTTTTAGTCACTATGTGGCATAAGGATTGAGGCAGGGAATACCTCACGAGAGCGTTTATACATTAAATATTTTGATGGACTTGTACTGGGGCAACTCAATTTTGTTGGGAGTACCACGCGAGTGTCGACAAGTCGTTGTTAGCGCTGGTTGAGAATCCTTGCATATGGAATGCAATGGGGGACGCAATTGGAATTGTGAAATATAGTTAGTGGGGTGACACTACTTATTGATTGTATCTCTTGGAGAGATTTGGAACATACTGTCATGGAGACAACTGGTGTTGATCAAGGGTTGATTGTAAATCACCCATGGTAGGCATTACTGGTATGGGACTGAGTAATGACTTTCTATTTTTTTGGTGAGACGTACGAGGAGACGTCTCTGGAAAGATGCTCGAGAATGTGGAGTACAATGGTATTAGTATAGAGCATCGTTAGAATGGGTATACATTGTGTATACAGATTTCGGATTAGTAATAGTGGCAAGGATGCACTATTCTGAACTAATCGTGTATTTATTGTTTCGGGATACATTTTGGTATAAATATATCCAGGTTTTCCCGAACGGTGGTTCGAAGTTGGAAGGTCATGGGTTCATGACATTTTCCTTGTGAGGAAGGCGGTATTTATATACCTATTGGGAATCTTTGGAAGATTCGATGAGTCGGTTTGTGTGGTGTTGATGTTGGAATCACACCATTGATCGTTGGTCAGTCAATCATCATTCTCCACTTTGTGAGATTAACTGATGATTGAAAGTTGTATTTGGGGCTTATGGGTATGATTGGAGATACCCGAGCCGAGTGCATTGAGTATGCATGTGGTATTAGTGCTTAGGCATGTATACCGGTGTGTGTGTATATGAATGCCAGCATTTTGGTACTTGTCGAGCATCCGATTAGTATGCTTGGATGAATGATTCTCTGGTGAGAGATTGTGGCACCTTGAGATTGGTATATCTCAATGGCACGATGTATTCTGAAGAATGATCGTGAGATCCGGTTGACTTCCTCTGAGGAGGGATTGTCGTATTTGGGATCATGGTAGTTCATTATTGGGTAATTTGATAGCATCTCTATGTTAGGATTGTTGAATCCTAGGGTAAACGAGGGATGGCCGGGATTCAATCTGTTGGGTATCGTTGTCGACACGGGTGGTGAGAATGCAATTGATTTTTCTTGCATGTTCTCTATGGAAGGTTGAGGCGTTGTGGAGTCTCGTTGGTGTGTTCGGACCGAGATACGATTTCTTGGAACACACGTATGTAGGCATCTTTGGAGATGTGTTTGTGTTGATCGGTGGCCGTAAGTTGCCCAATCCGAGTTGCAAACGGTTCAACAACTCCCTCGACGGAGATGGATTTGGAGAGCGGAAATTGGATTCGTTATGTGTATATTGTGGTATACTACTGGTCTCCGTCGTAACGATGCTTGTTTGACATCGTACACAAAGTGGTGGAGATATCAAGGAAGAGATATCTACGTTTGAAGCAGTGATGATTCGAGTAGCTAGCAGTTAGAGTTGACTGACTGCTTTTGGGTGGTTAGCATCGAAGTATGCTGACGTCATTTTAATATTAATGGTTTGAGAGGTTTACTCCATTCCAGAATTGGTGCGAGGTCGGTGTCCTCGCAGTTGGTGTGTTGTTCATGATGCGTTCATGATTCGATGATGTGAATCCGTTTGGATTGTGGGGTCTTGGCAGTACGTGGGGTACGCCTGTGCAAATTTCGAGGATGATATTTTATTAGTGGTGGATATTGTAATGCCCAGAAATTAATGATGTAAATCCCAGTGTGGTAATGATCCTTAAGGGATTTTAATTGTGGCAATTACGAATTAATTGTGGTATTGGGACTCCTGAGGATTTTAAATCCGGTATTTGGGGTCGTTGGATCCAACGGTTGAGATTGTATTCTTATCGTGGTGTTAAACCTTGAATTTGGGTTTTTGGTGGTATCTGGGGTGCTTTGCATTGGGACTGGTAATAGAAATTGAGAATGAGAGATAATTATTGAACACAGATGATTTTTAATGAGTCATGATGTATTTGTGGAGGACTCGGGATTTTTGAGCCTTGGTATTATATGTACCAAGTGGACTCGGTGTTCAGTCATTGCACGAACTTTCTCCTCTCTCTCCTCTCTCTCTCTCTCTCTCGCGCCCCCCTTGTTCCCCAAACCCTTCTTTTCTCCCATGGAGGAAAATCGATGGAGGCTCGACTTGGGAGCCGGATTTCTCGAAGATAAGTTGGTAATCTTCTTCTCCTCACTTTTATCTTCGATTTGATAGTAGTATTGTGGATTTTGGTTAGGATTTGTGTTGGATTTGGGATTTGGGAATTTTTGGTTAAAATCTTAAAGTTTGTTTTTGGTGTTTTTATTGGTTTTAATTGGAATTTTTGAGATGTTGAAGGTGTAAAGGATGTTGGTTTTTAGTTGGGTGTGGAAAAACACCATTAAAGCTCGAGTTTTAATGGTGAATCGCAGGTCGCGATCGATCGCGGCTTGGTGCTGATCGATCGCGACGAGAGTCTGATTTTCGGGGAAGATGCACAGTGCTGGCTATCGATCGCTAAGTCTCAGCGATCGATCGCGAGGGGTCTGGCAATCGATCGCCGAGACTTGGCGATCGATCGCGGTAGTGTTCTGCCCGGCAGTAAGTTTGCGCGATCAATCGCGCGTAAGCAACGATCGATCACGGCTCCTTGGGATGAGTTTTTTTCAAACTTTGGTTAAAAGTTGGGATTTTGGAATCGGGGTTTAATTAGCCAATTTTCGGGGCAATGACTTTATTCCAATGGGAATGCTACACTTTAAAAATGGAATGGTTTGAGACAAACTTTAATAAAAATGGACTATTCAATTGTACAATTGGCAATCACTAAACTTTTAAAATTGAATCTTTTGGGTAGTATGCATGCTTCGCCCGCGGTCTTTTAAAATGGTTAATCGTCATGGATTGATGATATAATTGGGGATTGTGAACGTGATTGGGCACGTGGTTGCGTGCTTGAATTAATTGTGAATTGTTAATTGTTTAACACATAATTCATCGGATCGTGCAACTAAGACAAGGTTTGATTCGGACTACGGAATCATAAGGTACGTATAACGTACGAGCATAACCTTATACCTTATCGCAATTGTTGAATTTATGGTATGTTGTAATTGCAATAATGGGTATGTATTGTGAGATATATGGTGCCGCAATGGAGCGAGCAACGCATGAGATGTTGTCGCTATGGAGCGAACATCGTTTATGAATGCCGCTGCTACCAAGCAAGTGATGAAATGGGACTATGGAATTATTGTTTAGATACGTGTGTTATCTATAATCATTTGTAAATGATTGGATTTTATTAATTATGGAAATTGGCAAATAGGGAAAGAGTTAGTTAATCAATGAAATGATTAACTGGCTTTTGAAAATTTGATGGTTTCGGTTATTTTGAGAACATGGACAGCACGGGGGATCCCATGTGGTAACGATACTATACATGGAGTATCTTTTACATTACAGTCTTATATTCTGTAAATTATGTACTGTGATTATTGGACTTGTGGTATTGATATGCTCACCCCGTGTGGAGGCTGTCTCTGTTGGGCAGGTGGAACAGGTACAGCTGTAGCTCCAGAGTTGAGATCGAGCTATGGATTGGAGGTACTTCCAGGATCGTGATACCGATGTCGGTATTGAGTAGAGTACTTTATACATTTAATACATGTGATGCCCCGAAATTAATTAATTGCAAATAAGGCATTAATTACGTTTATATGATGTATCATGTGTTAATGAATTTATGTGTTGGGTATTAAGATATTAACATGATTTAATTGTGTTAATTATTAAATATGAGGAAGATGTGATTTTAGATGAAGTTTGGAGCATTTTTGTAAAATGCTTTTAAAATACTATGTTGGAACATTTTTATACATCATGTTAAGTTTGGGGTACAATTTTTAATTAAGTTAAAGCAACCCCTTTTTAAATCCTCTACCCATCACTTTAACCCCCACTTTACCTTTCATCTTTTAAAAATCCCCAAAATCACTTCCCAACCCCAAACCCTACCCATTTTCGAGTTCCACCAAAGGAGGAGAAGGAAAGTTCCAGGATTTGGAGCCTACAAGAGGTATGGAACCATTCCTATAAGTTCTATGATGTTTGGTGTTGAAATGGGTTAAGTTTTTGATGTTTTATGTGGGTTTGTTTGGGTATGTGTTGTTTATGGTTGGGGTATGATTTTTTGAAGTGTTTTATGTGGGTTTTAGTGGGTTATGATGTCATTGAAGTTGTTGGGAAGTTTGGTTTTGGGTGGCATGAGGAGGAGCTTGAAAAATGAGCATTAATGGCGAAATTTCGGAGTACAGCACTCGGCGATCGATCGCCCGTTCTTGGCGATCGATCGCGAGCCTCCAGTGTCCGCCAGTAGCATTTGGCGATCGATCGCCACTCTTGGGCGATCGATCGGCGAGGCTGGCGATCGATCGCGCCAAAAGTGGCGATCGATCGCCAAGAAGAGAATTTTTGCCCCTCGCCCAGTGTGATCTCGCGATCGATCGCGCCCGGGCAGCGATCGATCGCGAGCAGTAAAAATGTGGATTTTTGATATTTATGTGGGATTTTTGGATATTGGACTATATTTAGCTTCTAATATCAATTTGTATGGTTATGTAGAACCATCCCAGGTACCCACAACTTCAAGGAGATAAAGTCCTACAACTTCTCCATTTTTGGAATTAAGGTACGTAAGAGACGTACAGGCATCGGACGGTAAACCATACTCCTATATTATGATCATACTATGATTGTATAAGAATTTACGATGCTATGATGATGTGTATGATGAATAAAGATGATAAGATACTTGATAAGTAAAGATGATTTTATGATGAATAAAGATGATAAGATACTTGATAAGTAAAGATGACTTTATGATGAATAAAGATGATAAGATGCTTGATAAATGAAGATGATATGATGTTTATAATGATGATTATGATAAGCAAGTTATGATGATGATGATTATGATGATGAAGCTTATGATGATGATTTTGATAAGTAAGTTTATGATGATGGGATACGATGTTATTATGTGGTAAGACGCCACGGGGTAAGATGCCCATATGATAAGAGACTATACTCCCATATTATGACTATGAATGCATAAGAATTTACGATGCCACGATGATGTGTATAATGCATGAAGATGATAAGACGTTTAAGATGATGTTATGATAAGTAAGTTCACGATGAAGATGATTTGATAATGAATCAAGATGATAAGATATTTACGATGATGTTATGACGAATAAAGATGATTTTATGATGAATAAAGATGACAAGATGCTTATAATGATGTTATGATAAATGATGATGATATGATGTTACTATAACGATTATGATGAGACGATGACGTCTATAAGATGATAATGTTTATATGATAATGATGTTTACAAGATGATGATGTTTATGAGATGCTACGATGTTTATGATGAATATGAAACTATGTTCTTAAGAATGGTTGAATGTCCGGTGGTTATTATGGGCAAGCGAGGAAGGTCTTGCCGCTCACATAAACGAGCGATGGGGTACATCCGCTATCAAGGTGTAGCGATGGGGTACATCCGCTATCAAGGTGTAGCGACGGGTATCATCCGCTGAATAAGAGATACATCCGCTATCAAGGCGTAGCGATGGGTATCATAAGATGTGTTATGTCGAGCGAGGGGGGCCAATTGTGCCGCTGTCATAATAGCACCCGGACAGTCCCATTTCTAATTAACATAGTTTGTTATGAGCATATATGTGAAGTATGATGTTTAATCATTTATGGCAAGAACTAATGATTTTATGCATGACTATGAAACAGGGACAACCAAAGAGGGTTAATACGATTAACCAGGAAGTATATGTTATCAATTACTTTCATGCATTTATTTATATGCCATTTCCTTATGATTATTAAGTAACGATGCATATGCTCATGATGGGTTGTTCCTGTAGGTACACCTTTGGACTAATGGACTAAGGGCCGGGTTGAGGCAGTGAGCTTTGAGAAGCATGGAAGAAGTTAGGATGCAAGAACTTTTGGATAGTATCTACTCTAGAAGTAGAATAATTCTATCGCCCTAACATTCTTTTGCGAATGCAATAAGTTAAGTTTGAAATTTCATTCTCGGCCCATAATTTTACTAGCTCTAAGCTACAACTGAAACCCTAAGACGTTATAAATGCATGTTTAGTCCCTAATAGGTGATTAAGACGATGTCAAGGTAGGAAGGCCCTACATTAGTGGTATCAGAGCAGTGGTTAGATAACCCAGGAACGAGTGAAGGGTAGCCTTAGCAATAAGTTGGCTAGGTGCTTACTTTTAACATGTTTTATACATATGTTGCATATGAAGTATATGATGTGGTACTAACATGTTTCGCTTCTCTAACGATGTATTATGTGAACTGCTTTTGGGTATTGTTGTTAACCCTTATCTTGCAGTATGGCAGCAAATGTCAACAAGTTTTGTGGAAAGGCACCACATATGTACTTCTCCGTCGCCCACGCCTCTTGTAGTCTCGACCACCGCTGGAAGAAGTTTGATAACTGATCAGATTGGTTAAGACGGCCTCATTTATTTTTAGGATAACGAACTGAGGACAGACTTGATTGTTCTGGAGATATCAGTTTGTAGGCATTGATGTTCTGAACAGGTATCAGGCAGTTGTGGACTGCAGACAAGGGCTGTCCGATTCAGGTCTGATATGGGAGTCTGATAGACATTCTATGGGGATGATTTCCGTTCAAGGATTCCGTTAATATCTGCTGTCAAGATGGCCCAGTTATTGGAACGAGACCATAAAGGATATCTCATCTATGCTGTTGATATTACTGAGAAGATGAAAGAGTTAAAGGTTGAGGATGTGCCCGTAGTGGCGGTGTTTCCTGATGTATTTCCGGAAGAGATTCTCGGATTCCCACCGACGAGCGAGGTCGAGTTTGGGATTAAGTTACTACCAGGGACGTCTACCATTTCTCGTGCCCCGTATAGGATGGCACCAGCGGAACTAAGGGAGTTAAAGGTTCAGTTGCAGGAGCTCCTTGACAAGGGCTATATACGCCCTAGCATATCATCCTGGGGTGCACCAGTCCGATTTGTCAAAATGAAAGATGGTTCGATGCGGTTGTGCATCGATTACAGACAACTGAACAAAGCCATAGTGAAGATTAAGTATCCGTTTCTGAGGATTAATGATTTGTTCGATCAACTGCAGAGTACGAGGTTCTACAGTAAGATCGATCTGAGATCGGGGATCATCAGATTCGAGTTTGAGAGGACGATGTACAGAAGACAGCTTCCAGGACCTTATGTGGGCACTACGGATTCTTAGTCATGCCCTTTGGGGTGACGGATGCCCCAACCATTTTATGAGCCTGATGAACAGGGTGATCCAACCATGTTTGGATCAGTTCGTCATAGTTTCCATTGACGATGCACTTATTTACTCTCGAACTGAAGAGGAACATGTAAAGCACTTGAGAACAGTACTCCAGATCCTTAGGGATCATCAGTTGTATGCAAAGCTCAGTAAGTACGAGTTCTGGTTGAGCAGTGTAGTATTCTTGGATCATGTTATATCAAGATCGCTAAGCCGCTAGCACAGTTGACACAGGAAGGAGTCCCATTCTTTTGGTCCGAAGCTTGTGAGAAAAGCTTCCAAGGATTGAAGCGTCGTCTGACGACAGTGCCAGGGTTAGTGATTCTTTCTGAAGACAAGAGGTTGCCTTGTATACGAATACATCACTTCAAGGTTTGGGCTATGTATTGATGCGAGATAAGCTTGTGCTGGCTTATGCATCGAGGCGGTTGAAACCACATGAGGCTAAGTACCCAGTCCACGATTTGGAGCTGGCAGCCATTATGTTTGCCTTGGAATTTGGAGGCATTACTTGGATGGTACGTCGTTTACCATCTACACGGACCATAAGAGCCTGAAGTTTTGTTTACACAGGCTGAGTTGAATATGCGACAAAGAAGATGAATGGACTTACTCAAGGATTTTGACTGTAAGAGTGAGTACCATCCTGGTAAAGCAACTTAATAGCAGGCACCTTAAGTCGGAAGTGAAAAGTACTGCTGAGGACACTATGTGTTTATCAGCAATGATGACTCCTTATTGCCGTCCGGGCTATGATATTGATGTGGACACATCGCCGGTGCGAGTGTCGATCTTGTCGGCCGAGCCAGACATATTTGAGGTTATCAGGAAAGCCGGAGGTCGGATGATGAGGTTCAAGGATGGTCATCTATAGTACTTCAATGACGGTCATCAAAGTTCAGGGTGGCAGAAGATGATTCATTGAGATTGGGCCACCGATGGGTAGCCCCAGATGCACCAGAGTTGCGTAAGGGAATGTTGGAGCGGGCCACAGTAGTCGGTTCACTATCCACCCAGGAGGGAGGAAGATGTACAAGGACTTAGGTGGTTAATTCTGGTGGAGACGGAGCGGCATATGATGCAGCATTACCCCGAACTATTTTCTGGTATGATTTATGTTTAGTTTCTTTTGGGTAAGTGCATGCGATTTCGAGGACGAAATCTTGTAAGTAGGGGAGTAATGTGATGCCCCGAAATTAATTAATTGCAAATAAGGCATTAATTACGTTTATATGATGTATCATGTGTTAATGAATTTATGTGTTGGGTATTAAGATATTAACACGATTTAATTGTGTTAATTATTAAATATGAGGAAGATGTGATTTTAGATGAAGTTTGGAGCATTTTTGTAAAATGCTTTTAAAATACTATGTTGGAACATTTTTATACATCATGTTAAGTTTGGGGTACAATTTTTAATTAAGTTAAAGCAACCCCTTTTTAAATCTTCTACCCATCACTTTAACCCCCACTTTACCTTTCATCTTTTAAAAATCCCCAAAATCACTTCCCAACCCCAAACCCTACCCATTTTCGAGTTCCACCGAAAGGAGGAGAAGGAAAGTTCCAGGATTTGGAGCCTACAAGAGGTATGGAACCATTCCTATAAGTTCTATGATGTTTGGTGTTGAAATGGGTTAAGTTTTTGATGTTTTATGTGGGTTTGTTTGGGTATGTGTTGTTTATGGTTGGGGTATGATTTTTTGAAGTGTTTTATGTGGGTTTTAGTGGGTTATGATGTCATTGAAGTTGTGAGGAAGTTTGGTTTTGGGTGGCATGAGGAGGAGCTTGAAAAATGAGCATTAATGGCGAAATTTCGGAGTACAGCACTCGGCGATCGATCGCCCGTTCTTGGCGATCGATCGCGAGCCTCCAGTGTCCGCCAGTAGCATTTGGCGATCGATCGCCACTCTTGGGCGATCGATCGGCGAGGCTGGCGATCGATCGCGCCAAAAGTGGCGATCGATCGCCAAGAAGAGAATTTTTGCCCCTCGCCCAGTGTGATCTCGCGATCGATCGCGCCCGGGCAGCGATCGATCGCGAGCTGTAAAAATGTGGATTTTTGATATTTATGTGGGATTTTTGGATATTGGACTATATTTAGCTTCTAATATCAATTTGTATGGTTATGTAGAACCATCCCAGGTACCCACAACTTCAAGGAGATAAAGTCCTACAACTTCTCCATTTTTGGAATTAAGGTACGTAAGAGACGTACGGGCATCGGACGGTAAACCATACTCCTATATTATGATCATACTATGATTGTATAAGAATTTACGATGCTATGATGATGTGTATGATGAATAAAGATGATAAGATACTTGATAAGTAAAGATGATTTTATGATGAATAAAGATGATAAGATACTTGATAAGTAAAGATGACTTTATGATGAATAAAGATGATAAGATGCTTGATAAATGAAGATGAGATGATGTTTATAATGATGATTATGATAAGCAAGTTATGATGATGATGATTATGATGATGAAGCTTATGATGATGATTTTGATAAGTAAGTTTATGATGATGGGATACGATGTTATTATGTGGTAAGACGCCACGGGGTAAGATGCCCATATGATAAGAGACTATACTCCCATATTATGACTATGAATGCATAAGAATTTACGATGCCACGATGATGTGTATAATGCATGAAGATGATAAGACGTTTAAGATGATGTTATGATAAGTAAGTTCACGATGAAGATGATTTGATAATGAATCAAGATGATAAGATATTTACGATGATGTTATGACGAATAAAGATGATTTTATGATGAATAAAGATGACAAGATGCTTATAATGATGTTATGATAAATGATGATGATATGATGTTACTATAACGATTATGATGAGACGATGACGTCTATAAGATGATAATGTTTATATGATAATGATGTTTACAAGATGATGATGTTTATGAGATGCTACGATGTTTATGATGAATATGAAACTATGTTCTTAAGAATGGTTGAATGTCCGGTGGTTATTATGGGCAAGCGAGGAAGGTCTTGCCGCTCACATAAACGAGCGATGGGGTACATCCGCTATCAAGGTGTAGCGATGGGTATCATCCGCTGAGCGATGGGGTACATCCGCTATCAAGGTGTAGCGACGGGTATCATCCGCTGAATAAGAGATACATCCGCTATCAAGGCGTAGCGATGGGTATCATAAGATGTGTTATGTCGAGCGAGGGGGCCATTATGAGATAAATATATCATACTTTTTAATTTTAGAACTTTCTATAGATGGAACCTATATGTTATCAATTACTTTCATGCATTTATTTATATGCCATTTCCTTATGATTATTAAGTAACGATGCATATGCTCATGATGGGTTGTTCCTGTAGGTACACCTTTGGACTAATGGACTAAGGGCCGGGTTGAGGCAGTGAGCTTTGAGAAGCATGGAAGAAGTTAGGATGCAAGAACTTTTGGATAGTATCTACTCTAGAAGTAGAATAATTCTATCGCCCTAACATTCTTTTGCAAATGCAATAAGTTAAGTTTGAAATTTCATTCTCGGCCCATAATTTTACTAGCTCTAAGCTACAACTGAAACCCTAAGACGTTATAAATGCATGTTTAGTCCCTAATAGGTGATTAAGACGATGTCAAGGTAGGAAGGCCCTACAATACACATTCACTCATTAGATGCTCGTATGTGAGCACTACTATATGTGTATATGGTCTGTATAAAAAGGGCAAGGGCCTTTCTCTTTTAATTCATGTGTTGCATGCAATTAATTAAGTAATTGCTAAATGAGTTGAGAACAATGTTAGTGTATTATAAGAGGCATACTTAAGGGTTGAGTGGTATGGGGTTTGAACATTATATGAATAATGTAAGAAAATTTATTGTCGGTACATTATGTTATGGTTGCATGTGGTTTTCCCCAGGGTTGTATGCATTAAATACATGGTTTAATACACTAATCGGGCTAAGGGCACGGGGTTCTTACAACTATAATCTTGTCTTGTCCAGTATCTTTTCAAGTATCATCTTTTTGACCATCTGTCCTGGACCGTCTATTCCGAAACTTCGCTCTGAGCTGCTCTGACTCTACTATAGAACTACTGAGTTGATGATTCTTCGAGCTGATTGATATTTTCATTCTTCTTTGTCGGCTTTGGATCTTCAGGGGTTCTACCTTGTTTATATCAAGATATAGATATTCTATCAAAATTCTTTACCAAAACTTGCTTTCCCCACAAGAAAATTTCCAGAGCAATAAGAGAATCAATGAGACATACAAGAGTTTAATGGTGAGACAAATAGTTGAGTGGGCCTAATATATCTTATAATCGTTGTACCGTTAATTTCTATTATTTGTCTCCCACTATGTACTTAACGAATTAAATAAAATTGACCCAATTCAAACTTTAATGCAAACCCATTGACAAAACTCACACAACTTTTTAAAACGAAGATTTTCAATGTTTTCAGTTCAACCATCTAATCTCCATAACTAATCTCCCTTTTCTTTAATTCCAAGTGACTTAAACATTACCATTTCACAATAATAATCGTACTTTCCAAGAAAATGGTTATAATAATAGAATTGTTACTTGCTTGCCACGAACAAGTAAAAAATTTCTTGTTGAGTTTGGTGGATTTGAAACTAGAGTCAATTTTGAACAAGCTTGGTGAATCTTTTAAAATCATGTTAGGGTAATCAAGCTTTTATCTCAAACAAGAAGAAAAAAACATATTTATATTTTATGTATACTTGATGGGAAGCAATAAATTTTTTTTTTTTTTGGTCGGAAATTGGAAGCAATAATTGCCCCCGATAAGACGACGATCGAACCGGGACGTATGAGCTGGTGCATGGTTTAAAGGTTTTGATTTGCCCCTTTATCATCAACTGATACCCCACGATGGGGGATCGATCTACCTAATGAGTTATATATATATATATATATGTATATAACCCTAATCTTCTCTTCGACTCCTAATAAAATTTTCACAAAGTATCAAAATAAAGTTAGACAAACCCCAAAATTTTGTTACGATAAGTTTTTTTTTTTTTTTTAGCTTTATTTCGTAAAGCAGTCTTTTGATACTTTATTCACAAATTCTAGTATTTAAAAAAAGGGAAATGGGCTTTCACAGCATCTTCTTGTTAGAACTAAATAATTTATGTTTATTTACTATTTTATTAAGAAAAAATTAACCCTTATTCAATAAACATAAAAACCAGATAAAATATGTAATTACTAATTTTCATTTGTTCTCGTATATTCCCCATAAGTTTCTTATTACGGTTACATTTGACATACTGTTAATTTCTCATAGTTTTTATTTAAATTATAGTATTTATTTTTATCCATCATTAAATGATTATTAATATTATTAGTTACATGATGAATATTTTAAAATTATTAATGTTTTTAAAAAAAATTATTTATGAGTTACATATGTGCAAACACAAGTATATATTCCTCGTTAATAAGTACGAGACCTACATCTATGAATGGAAAAATCCGAATGATCATCTCTCCATTCAGTTGCTAGAATCAATACTGTTAAGATTGTTGGGGATGTTAAAGGGGGTGAATAAACATATCTCTAAATTTAACTTTGAAAAGTATTGAGCTAGAATTCACTGAGTTAGTAACTAAAATCAAATTCTCAACTATCGAAGCTATGCAGACCACTTAAATTGAATTCGGCAAGTGCGGAAACGGTCTACTTGACTAAATAGAGTACCAAGTTGATGGGAATAAGGTACAAATAAATAAATTACAATAAAATAAGCAGTGAAGATTTATCTCTGGAAGTTTGAAGGAATTGTTTCTACGTCTCTACTTTATCCTTTTTCACAAGGATTCTACTAGGAGACTTTATATTATACAATCGTATTGTACAATTGCACTCCAGCTGAGATTACTCCTATGATTGGAACTCCTCATTTGCAACTTCAACTCTCAGTCTGTTCAGATGAATTTATCTAACATTTACGAATGTTCATGCTTCAATTAAGACTCAAATATACAGAAAATAGAGTGAATAAGTTATCCTAAAAGATCTGATATATCAATACAGTGCGCTTTCATATAAGCAGCAAGGTTATGCTCCGAAGCTTTTAAGTGCTTTAAATGCTCGTAAATGTATTCAATGAATGTTGAAAAGTCTCTTGAATGCTTTGAGCTCTTCAAATTTAAATATTTGAGATTTCCAATGTTAACATTCCTCAATAATGGTGAAACGGTACTATGTATCTTTTCACGTTTACTTCTGCAGAGTGCTATTTGTCTAGCATTAAATAAACACCGACAGTTTGCATTTAATGCTCATAGATTTAGCTTGTACATTGCATACTTCTGATAGTGACGACTTCTATATTTATACCGCATTTCTCGAGACAAGTTACTGATGTGATACATCAACAAATAATAGTTGATTCATCAACCGGGTAAAGAAATGATATTCATTTTTTCATGTATATATTAATAAGGGAATCTCTAATGGGGTTGCAAATTGACACTAGGACAATTGTAAGTCCTAGTTGGCAATTACAACCACAATTTCATTGTTAAATTGCAAGCTTGCAAGTGTTGCAATTGCACTTGCAATGCCACATGGCATTGCAAGTGCAATATCTTTCTTATTTTTGTTTTTTAACAAAATTTCAAATTAATTTATAAATATTACATATAATTATTATATTTATAATTATTATAAATAATATATAAATACTATTATTAATATATATATATATTATATTTAAATATTATATTTATAATTATTATAGATATTATTAGTATATAGTTAATAGCTATTATATTAATAATTATTATAAACATTATATAAATATTAATATTATACAACTATTATATATAAATATAATATTTATAATTAAAATAGAAATAATATAAATATTATTATTAAAATATATAAATATTGTATATTATAATTTAAATATTTTATTATATAAGTATAATATTTATATAATAATTATAATATTATAATTAAAAATATAAATAATAATATATTATTATTATATAAATAATATATTAAAATTTATTATATATACTATATAAATATTATTGTTATATAACTAATATATAAATATAATATTTATAATTAAAGTACAAATAATATAAATTATGTTATTAAAGTATATAAATATTATATTTTAATCAAAGAAATATTATTGTTATATAAACATTATATATAAATATAAATATATTAAAATATGAATAAAATATAATATAATATTTAATGGGCTCCGTTAATTGAAATTAAAGTGAATTGCAGGGATAAAGATATTTGAAATTGTTGAATGAAGTAATTGCAAAAGTTATGGATATGGCAGTGAGATCCACTTTTGAAATTGATTTGTAATTGCAGGGATAAAGATGACCTAAAAGTACTGACAATATTTGCTCATGACAGAGTGCCTAATTCAATCACATTAATTAGATATATTAGTTAACAATATAATTCATTTTAGTTTTTTATTTAATTGAAATTTGGCTAATTTATGACCAAATCATATCAAAAAACGTATTATTATTTTAACCTAGACAACGTACCAAACCGAGACTTTTTTCCATCAACTTATTATTATTTTTTACCCTTTCATCCCATGTGATCGTATTGGGACTTTACCCGTAAAATATATTTTTTTGATCCTCCTACATTCCCCAAACACACAAGCTTCTTAAGATTTTCATCGGATTTATTCCATTAATATTCTTTTATCTATGGCCATAATGAATATTTAGTCAATTTTCTTATATTTCATTAAATAACATCAATCAAACGTATACATAAATACTGTTAGAAATCCTTAGAGCATACAACGCAACGGAATAAAATTTTTAGGATTACTAGCCAGCAGATCTATACATAGGGATTCATATCGGATTAGAGAATACATAAGAGTCTTACCCTTGTTGCGTGTTTGAAGCAGATTCCACGGAGCAGCACCACGTCCTACGCCTTCTCCGAGTCAATAGCAAAACTCGATGAGTTTTGCCTCAACGGTATCCACACGATCAAATCGGGTGAAGGGATGGTTTAATAACAAGTTGCTAGACAAGTTATTAAACCGATACACTAAGCACGCTCGATTCACAATCGAAAGAATGGCCGGAATCCACCACAACACCCTTCGACTATCAAGCAAGCCGAGAGCAATTGGAGGAGGCGGCCGAATGCTTCTTCTTGTGTAGGTTTTGTGTTATGAAAATTGTCTTGCAATTAAAAACCTTGTAATCATCTTTTATATAATTAATTAAAGGCTTTCATAAAGCCTCATGGGCTTAAGCCCATGATTTAATTAATCATCATGATTATTAATTAAGACTCCTCTTAATTATTTAATTCATCCCATGAATTTAATTTCCCTTCTCGATTTAATCTTTTGTGCGACCCGATAGGATCTCGTAATGTTGGCAGTGACATAAAATCTCATTTTATGTCGCAAGCATTGAGCGGTATCTAGCAACACATCGATGCTACCCAAATTACAAGAATGTCAATGAGTCGACATAACCTTTAGAACTTGTGATAATATTAATCATGTAACTTAATCCCTTTGTCCATTGTGTTTAGATTGAACACGAGTCATGGAATAGTCATACTCGTATATCCAATCTTTATTTCTTGATCCCCAAGTAGAACTAGAATAAACGAATAAGCTCGATATCTCATATCGACTCATTCGAGCATGGCCATGCATTTTAGTTCTCACTTGATCAAGGGCCAAACACATCTCCTGTTATATAGGAGGGACAAATCCTATCTCTATCAGTCAACATCCCTCTACATAATTCGTAGTGTATCCAATAGTCGCCTTTATAGATTACCCTGTTACGGGTAACGTTTGACGATATCAAGATACATAACTCCTTATGTTGGGATCTCTGATGATCACAAGTCGTAAGGATTACATACATTATTATCACTATGAGAATTGCATATGACGATCATATAACTATCCATGTTGCATTCTCATGGTGGGTCTGTCCAGTACATCGTTCTCTAACATGTACCCATATGTTGATTTGATATCTCATATCAATGAACAATTCATCGATCAACATATACTAGTCTCTACGTATTATCATTATCCCTATTCATGATAATACTTGACTAGGGACATCTTTAAGAATAATACAATATTATTCTAAGGACATTAACATATATATTAATTCACAATGCACAGTTAAAAGAATAATATATAATAATGAATTGCCATTCATAAATCCATAAACATTGTATGTCTTTAACAATTTTCTAATGACTTGTCTTAGGGCATATCCCAACAAATACATGCATTGTGTGTTGGGTTTCTGTACCTCGGCGCCAGATCCAAACGCAGCGAAAATAATACAATAAACAAATCTGACCCGGGGACGATCGATCGCGTCTGATTCATATATTAGAACATGCAAAAATGTACAAAAAGAATTACCGTTCACCGACGAGAATCTGATGGTAGTGACCCTCGAGTCCAATCAACCTGACCAGATCTACAAGCTCAGCATCAGTGCTAGTGTGATGACAGCTATTCTTAGAGAGTGAGTGTATTGAATAGTAATCTTTTTAACCCTAGAATCAATGTTATATTTATAGTGGTTATGAGTTAAGCAAATTGAGCTATGGTTCATCAAGCTCATTGGGCCAATGTTTGGCTTGTTGGGCATTTATACTAACAATCTCTCACTTGCTCAAAAGCCAACACAAAACTACAAACTCATAATCCAAGTAACTCAATCTAATTGAACAACTTGATGTACTATCAATGTACATAATTATAAGATGTAAATATATCAAATGTTTTAAAACTTTCTATAAATGAAACAAGTTCAAATATAGAAACTCCACTAAATTGAGGAGTTTTCAAAAATTAAATTCATCTCTTCTAAATCACTTAGTTTGACACTTAACATTTAAGTCCCAATTCTCATTGATAGATCGGCGGCCGGTTGATTGTGACCCAGCGAAGCTCAAGTGTATCATAGCAGTAGGATCACAACCTTTGTGATTTTAGAAGTCAAACAACTTCTTTGGGTTTACCCTGAATGCCCCATTGTCAATAAACTTCTTTAATAGACAATGACCGAAATATAATTCCAACAACAACCTACCGATCGTGGGTAGCGCCTAGCATCTGCGCTTCACGAAGACCTAGATACAAGTGACTACCAACGTACGAGAACCTGTTAGCCATAGTTAGCGTGCAGTACATTCCTTTCACTCAATATGTCCCGATTGAATCAAGGGCATTGGTTGATCGAGACCCTTTATGATTTCAATAACTATATATTTGTTTCACGTTATATGATTCATTATGTGCGTATATGAAAAACTCTTTTTTTCACAAGCACTACCCACTCTGGGCAGAGATTCCTTGAATCATATACAGAAAAACACATAGGACATCCTGGTTCATCAAGACCAGTGGTGAATCCCCAACGATAATCATAGGCCTCTGACATCATCACTGAATACCCAAAATAACAACTTTATGACCCGCAAGTGATCAGTCATTAAATGAATGTACACAGCTATCTGTCAAGACCTCAATGACGCCTTGGGTCATGAGGAGTAATGGTTCATAACAATGACTAGAAATTCTATACTTGACAAGTGGTAATCACTTATAGAATTTCGAGTACGGTCGTTCAGTGAACTCATTCCTAATGAGCACCCATTCATGTGTGCTGACTTCTCAAAGCCAACGCCGATGAAACACGGCGCACTACACTAAACATATCATGAATACCAGTCTGTAACGAGCATATATCGATATCCCATTCTCGAAGGCTCATCGACCAGGAACATTTAGAAATTGCATTCGAGAATGTATTTCATGGTTACCATCATATGCGTAACCACATTCTATGGACTATAGCAATCTCAAGGACTATAGCAATCTCAAGGACTTCATCAATACATCAACTATCCAACTTATCTCCCAGAGGTTGCTTTCACATAAGCAGAACAATCTCAAATCTATATTTGGATTATTTTTCAGTCCATATCGTATATGGAGTTTTGGTCACTGTATTGGTATGAATTATGTTCAACAAATATGTAAAGAGAGTTACTCAAAGAGAATCACATTCTCTTTAAGATAACTCAACATCCCCTTGCACTAACATTTAGTACTCAACATATGTCCATATGAATCAAAATTCAATGGACATTCAGCACATGCTAAAGATATGTGGGATTTAAGTTATCATTCTTTTATACTCTTTGAACATAATCATGCTACTCGTTCATAAGTTCACCAGATTCAATAAAACATGCATTCTTTTAAAAATACTGCAAATCACATTCGCAAATTTAAAAGAATGTCATTCTCTATCAAATAGGAACAATGTTCATGATTAAATCTAGAACAAATAAATAATTGCTCAAACTAGTTCCTAACCAGTTCAAGATTTTATATTAAATAAATGTTTCAAACAGCCTTTGCAGCAACTCTTGCTGCAATGGTTAGCCTCAGGTGGGTTTCACCTTCCTTGGGCTCTCTACTTCTTCTCATCACATGCAACTCTTTGCAAAGATGCGAACAAAACTGACATCATATACCAAAGAGTATAACCAATAGAAACATTTAATTTTAATATAAAACATACCCTTCTAGAACGCTTCTAGTCTAGGTATTCCTTACAATTTTGCGCTAGTGACCAGCAGTGAAAACATAGATGCCTCTCATTTCTTAGTTGCTATTATATCCATTTTCGTCTTTTGAGGTTGGGAACCATTTCACTTCCTCTTCTTTATCCTTGAACTCTTCCTACCACTGGTAGAAGATTTGACAAGAAGAACACGTTTCTCCTTTTAAATCAAGGACTCATGAGTTTCCAACGTTTTGACTATAAGATCAAATCTACAGTCAGTTAATGTGGTAGTGTCACATTCAGATTTTTCAATTTCTCAATAAGAGATATTTTTCTTACACCATGCTCATTGACCGAAGCCCCATCTCGCATGTGAAATGAAAATTGCTCTTTTGAAATCGCGAGTCTCAGTGATCGCGTCTGTTCACCAAACAACATTAGTAGGTGTTGGAAAATATCAGCAATGTGAGCGAGCTTCTCATATCTGTGTTGAAACTCATTGGTGACATTGATGCTATCATATAACCCCTATCCAAGAGATCATCGTCCCACCACTTCTCAAGTGTGGCGATCTCTTCATAAGACGAACCGGGAGACACTTCAACATGAGGCTCCCACCAAGGGTATATAGAACCTTTTTAGATGCAAGCACTATTTTACAATTAATAGTCAATCAGAATAATTTGGTGGTTAATTTGTTTATATCGAGACTTGATGTAATCGGATTCATGGCAATCACAATACTGAGAATAAACAGAAAATATATGCAAACCTTTTGATTATTAATTAATTCAAAAACTATGGACTTTAGTTATTGAATGCTCCCACTAAATTTTTCGAATTCATCACCCTCATGACAAATGAACGGAAAATCGTATTTTCTTAGTGGGCTTGGAGTCCAACTAGCTCATGATAGCCCCGGGCGAGGGACCAGCCGACCTCATGATACTAAAGTAGCTTACAATTGCATCATATGCAACCCCAAGATATTTGTCTCGTGATTGGCATAACCCTACGGAGGCAGGCCAATTATGCCTTCTCACGTCAAACTAACCCATCCTAGGATGGTAATGTCCGCCAATAAGACCCCTTGAGGGTGAGCAATCTTAAAGGTTAACAGAACCCTATCCATAATTAAGTGGCAGTTAAACACACAGCTTTCCCATGCCAGATGCCCCCCACGAGGGTGAGACAAAACACCTGACACAAGTAGCGTCTCATGGCTTAACTGTTGATGGAAGACGGGAAGCAACAAAGCTCCCTTTACAGTTTTATATTAAAATTTTTGAATCATATTCAAAAGAGGGATTTAATAATTTTCAAATCTCATCAAGTACTTGTTTGTTTGTTTGCCGGATTCATGCAACTATGTTTTATTCATGCAATAAAACATACAAACAAGCATTTATCATACATCACATGCATAATAAAAACAAATATGGACGATTACGACCTTTTCCTAATTGATCCACGTGAGTCATACGTGGATCACAAGTCTGTCTAAGGTGATGCAGGTATGTAATGCAATCCTATTACATTTTTGCCTCCATTATACATGTCTTGATTCTTGGTGCTCCATCTTCAATCTCGATCTCCCACTAATTCTAATGATTTTACATTTAAATTGTGCAAACAAGAGAATAGAGATACAAATCCGGGGTGGGATACATCAGAAAATAGAGAGAGCAGGCTCGCAGGCCCGATAACCAAAATCACAATTATAATGAAATAAGAAAAACCTAAACATTCGCCTAAACACATTGGTCAGGGCCCGCAATCATCCACCATGCAATCACATCATATGTAATTAAACATTAAACTAATCAATTACATCACAAGTAATTGTACTAATCATCACATGTAATTGAGCACAATAATTAATTTATTCTATCGTTTCCCCACTAATCGCATCATTAATTGAAAATAAAATTAACAAATTAAATAAAACTATTTTTTTTTAATTTCTAATTAATTAATTTTCAATTAATTGGTAAAATCACTATTTTACCTATTAATCATATTAATCGAAAAATAAAATTAACAAACTAAATAAAACACTTTAATTTAATTTCTAATTAATTAAATTATCAATTAATTGGTAAAATCACTATTTTACCTCAAATCATAATATTAGCCAAAAATAAAATTAACAAACTAAATGAAACATTTTCATTCAATTTTCAATTAATTAAATTTTCAACTAATTGTGAAATCTCCATTTTACACTTAATAAATTTAAAATCACATTTTTAATAAATTAAGTATTATGATTTATTATTTCAAAAATAATATCCCGATAAAAGATCTAAAATGACCCAAAATAATTTATGGACTCCAAACAATTTGGATCCAAAATTAAAAAAGCAATTTCAAACCATGTTTCGAAATATCAGCACCAATTTTTGAAATTTTAGCCAATCAATTTTTTTATTTTTTTAATTCGAAACACTGTTCACTGTCTTCCAAAAAAAAAAAAAACAAAATTAGGGTTCCTTGCTATCATGCGCCTCCGCCGCCTTCTGTTATGGCTATTGATGCGTCGCCGCCTTCTGTCACCATTGCACGCCGCAGCAGGCTCGTCTCACTCACCGGCAACAGTTACCGTGTGTTTGGATTCATGCACCTTAGAGAAATCGTCTTCTCTTCGCGCAGAAAACATGGTCGTCGCACCTTGCTTCATCCACGATGGTGAATCCGGAACCTCGGTCGTGCAATACGTGCGCATGATGGAGAAGAACATTTTCCCCCGCTCACGCCGCTGTATGCACTAGTGACCGTCGGATTCGCAAGGTCCTCCATCCATGTCGCGATTCTCTAGCTTGCTGTGATATCCCCGAAATGATTATGTGGGTAATCATACAATTAAGGGTTGTTAATTGTGAGCCTATGTGCTAAAGGCGTATTTTATGTGGGAGTGATGATGTGGTTTAGGGAGCATGTTAGGTGTTTTTAATTGTTGTGTTGATGTGGTAAAATAATAAAATATCAAGGAGAGATATTTTTATACATCGTATGAAATACCGGGACACAATTAAACACCACAAAACCACCCTACATGCAACCACCCCACCCCACTTGATTTTAACCCACGCCCCTCCCCTGTTTTTCTGGAAAGCAGATTGACTAAGTAGGCAACTTTGGACTTGGATATTTTCATTTTGCCTCTTCCAAAAAGACTTCTTCTTCTTCCCTTCATTTTGTCTGCAACTTGGTCGGTTTCTAGGAAGAAAGTGATCGGATTTCGTTCATGCCTTCACATAGAAAATCGAAGAGCAAAAGTGGTGAGGAGTCACTTGTTTTTCCCAGTTTTCTGATTTCTAGCATGTATGTTCTTAGTAGCAGATTTGGCATGCTAGTGTAGGATTTAAAGAAATATTGTTATGAGTACTTTTATGTGATGTTTATGAAGCTCTATGTATTTTTCCTTGAGCATGTTGCATGTTTTATGTAGAGGAAATAAGCATGTAAAGTAAGGTGTTCGAAAATATGGGTAAGGCTGTGCCCTGTTTTCTGGAAAAATATGAGTGGGGAGTGTTTTTATGAAGGCGTTATCATGCACGTTAAGCTTAGGTTTTGGTAAACCTTTGATGTGAAAATATGCATGGTAGTTTTGTGAAGCCCTTGGCATGTTTGTTTGAGCATTCTTTATGTTATATGTGGTAGTTTTAATAGCATGAAAAGAGGTGCTCAAGAAATCTGGAAATGAATATGTTGCCCTGTTTCCAGAAAAGTTGATCCAGTACTTCTTTAAATGGTCGACGTTTATGCATGTTGGCTTATGTGTAGGGTGTAAATTTGGATTGAATACACTCAGGGTAGTGTAGTGCAACTGCTAGCATGTTGGTCTTGGCATGTATTATGTCTTACATGTTAGATTTAAGGGTATGAATATCGGTGTTAAGCAATTCTGGAAAATCACTCAAAGGAACAGGGTTGGCGATCGATCGCCAAGGAGGCGAGATCGATCGCGACGTTCCAGTGTGTTTTGGCGATCGATCGCCAATATTGAGGCGATCGATCGCTGACTGCATTTTTTTGGTATGCGAGGCAGTAGCATCTCGCGATCGATCGGGGCTCAGGGGCGATCGATCGCGAGATGACATTGTTGTATAAATGTGGTTTTTAATTGAGTTTTGATTCCGGATTATTATGAGGTGCCTAATATTGTGTTGTGTGGCTATGTAGAACCATCTCAGGTGCCAGCACAGCCGAGGAGATAGTCGATTGACTCCTCTATCTTTTGGAAAGGTACGTAAGCGACGTACGGGCATCCCAACGGTAACATGTACTTTATGTTTGTCTATTTGACACATGATGAATGCAATGTGGTGCATTAAGGTTATGATACATGTTATTATGCATTGTTTTTGCATATGTATGTTGTGAAAGATAAGAGGTGTATTTCACGAGTCAAGGTTATCTTAGTAAGGATTTTAATGCTTACGCTAAGGTCCATAGGAAGCGAGGAAGAATTCCGCTTTCATGGAGTGGCAAGAAGCATTAAATGTACTAATGATAAGGACTCAGGATTGAAATAAGGATTTAAGGAGGAAGGATGTCATGACATTTATTTATAAAACCATATGTTCATATAACGTGTCATTATGAGTTATGGTACAGGGACAACCAATGGGCGTTGTAAATGCTTGAAAATACAGGAAGTACTTTGTACTTATGATTTTGCATTTACGTCTTGCATTCATATTATGTTGAATATGAATTGTGTTATGCTCATGTGTTGGGGGTTGTCTTTGTAGGTGCTTTTGATGATGAGAACCAGGGTCGGGGTTGAAATGCTGAGCTATAAGGAGTGCTACAGGATTAGCATGTTAGAGAATTTTGTATAGCTTCTACTTGTAGTAGAATGAGACTATAACGTAGTACTTTTTTGTAGGAATATGTGAAATTCCTTTTTGAACTTTTGGTACTGTAATCTCTTAAGCTCAGGTTAATCAACACGACATTACTACTCTGATTTATGCATGATGAATGCTTAGTTCTCTTAATTGCACCTAAATATCTTGATGTGATAATGGGGTCTCACATTTAGTGGTATCAGAGTAGTGGTTAGATAACCAGGGAAGAGTGAAGGGTAGCCATGGATAGAAGATAGGTTGGAGGTTGTGAACGTGCTTGGGCACGTGATTGCATGCCTATGTTTAATTGGGAGTTATTTGCATGTTAGCACTTAACTCATCGGGTCGTGGGACTCAAGCGAGGTTGGTCACGAGCTACGGATTATAAGGTACGTATGACGTACGAGCATAGCCCTTTATTATAATTGCAATTGTTGAGTGCATGGTACGCTATACTGCAATAAATGTATATTGAATTGCATGGTTTATGGTAATCACTATGAATGGACATATATACATTGGGAATTAGATGGTGCCGCTTTTGAGCGAGCAATGACAAGCGAGGTGCATTAAAATACACTACTATAACAAGACTAGGGATCGGCTATTCTATTGGCGATGGTTCATGCCGCCGGGTACTAAGTAGCTTTGGTTCATTCCGCTATTCTATTGGTGATGGTTCATGCCACCGGGTACTATATAGCGATGGTTTATTCCGCTATCCTATTGGCGATGGTTCATGTCACCGGGTACTATATAGCGATGGTTCATTCCGCTATTCTATTGGCGATGGTTCATGCCGCCAGGTATTATATAGCGATGATTCATTCCGCTATTCTGTTGGCGATGGTTCATGTCGTCAGGTATTATATAGCGATGATTCATTCCGCTATTCTATTGGTGATGGTTCATGCCGCCGGGTATTATATAGCGATGGTTCATCCCGCTATTCTATAGGCGATGGTTCATGCCGCCAGGTATTATATAGCGATGATTCATTCCGCTATTCTATTGGCCATGGTTCATGCCGCCGGGTATTATATAGCGATGATTCATTCCGCTATTCTATTGGCGATGGTTCATGTCGCCGGGTATTATATAGCGATGGTTCATCCCGCTATTCTATTGGCGATGGTTCATGCCGCCGGGTACTATATAGCGATGGTTCATTCCGCTATTCTATTGGCAATGGTTCATGCCGCCAGATATTCATAGCGATGGTTCATTCCGCTATGATATTGGCGATGGTTCATGCCGCCAGGTATTATATAGCGATGATACATTCCGCTACATCTATTGGTGATGGTTCATGCCGCCGGATATTCATAGCGATGGTACATTCCGCTACATCTATGGCGATGGTTCATACCGCAGGGTATCTATAACGATGTTTTATGCCGTTGACTCTATGGCGAGAGATCATGCCGTGGATTCTATAGCGATGGGTTATACCGCTATGTGCGTAGCACTGGATTACGCTACCTACGAGCGATGGGTGCTGATTGCGTACCCCTGTTGGACGATGGAGACAGGTATGCCGCTATCTTGTTAGCGATGAGGTATGGCATATTACTGTTTTATTAGCAATATTGTGGATGATATGCGTTGATATACATATATCGTCATGTGTTTGACGATGAGGCTGTGGATGTCGTATTTCAACATGTACCGTCACGAGTTGACGATGTTATTTTGAATGTCATATGTCGACAGGTACCGTCACGAGATGACGATGACATAATGGATGTCTATGTAGACGCGTTGTAAGGACCCCCGTGCCCTTAACCCGTTATTAGTGTATTAAGCCACATCATTAGTGCATATAATCATACTATTAGGGGAAAACCATATGCAAGTGCAACACCATATGCTATCCAGAAAATTTCTTGCATTTAAACCACATAATATTCCAACTCCCCAACCATGATTATACATATAACATGCACCCTCATAATACACTATCATGCTCTTAGTTCATTTAGCAATTCTATATCTAATTGCGTGCAAACCATAAATGAACAGAGAAGAGCCGTAGCCCGTTTATACATTCCATATACACGTAATATGTACTCACATAAGAGCACCCAATGAATAAGCGTGTATCTAATGTATAAAACACTCTGCTGGATACCGTTACTGGTGCTTCGATCCTGGAAGCACCTCTCAAGCGCAACTCGATCTCGACTCTGGATCTGAGCTCCCATCCATCCAGCTCTGGTACCTCGATCCTGGAAGTACCTCAATCAACAGCCCGAGCTCAACTCCAAAACTGCTGCTACACCTGTGCCACTTGCCCCAACAGAGACAGCCCCCGCACGGGGTGAGCATACCAATATTCCAAATCCAATAATCATAACAATACAATTCATAATTTACATAAATGTAAATGCTATGAAATACAAAATATACTCCCTGGATGGTATCATCCTCATCCGGGGTTTCCAGTATTGTCCCTGTTCTCGAAACACTGAAACCATTAAATTCCCAAATGCTAGTTAATCATTACATTGATTAACAATTCCATGAGCCATATACCAATATCATAATCAATAACATCAAATCATTAAACAATGATTATAGACAATCCATGTTTCTCACTTATGGTTACATAGCTCTATTTCATTGCTCGCTCTACAATAGCGGCATTCCATTTCCACGCATGCTCGATGGCAGCGGCGTCATAATCGATGTTCGCTCACAGGCGACAACATCCCAATCATTGCTCGCTCAAAAGCGGCACCATGCAATTCTCAATGCATATATAGATATTTGAAGCAAGTACCATAAACCATGCATTTCAATCTCCGTCTATTGCTAATACCATGTGTCATGCATTTCAACACACATTCATTGCAATACAGTGTACCAAGCACTCAACAATTGCAATCATATAAAAGGCTATGCTCGTACGTCATACGTACCTTAGAATTTCGTAGCTCGAGTCCAAACTTTGCTTGAGTTCCTTACCTCGAGAGATATGTGCTAAAACACATAAACAACTCACAATCAAGTATAAGCATGCAACCACATGTCCAAGCACATTCAAGACTCCCAATCATATCGTCAATCCATGACGATTACCAAAATAAAAGCCCCCCCGGCTAAGCATACATAGTACCCAAAATATTCCATTTTATATGTTTAATAGATAGTCAAAAACCCAACTAAAAATTTCGTTTAATTAAACTTTGGCCTCAACCAATCCATTTTAAAAGCATAGCATTCCCATTGGGATGTAGACATTGCCCCGGAAACGGCCCCTTAAAACTCCGATTCCAAAATCCCAACATTTTCCAAAATTTTGAAAAAAAACAAAGGGAATAGGGCCGCGATCGATCGCGGCTTCCGCGATCGATCGGCGCCAAGCCGCGATCGATCGCCATACCCTACTGTCCGAAAATAAACAAGCCGCGATCGATTGCGACGATCGATCGCCACATCTCGCGATCGATCGCCAAGGCCCTCGCGATCGATCGCCGCTACTGCTCATCGCCTTCCCAAATCCAGTAGCATGTCGCGATCGATCGGCGCCTCGCCAAGATCGATCGCGGACTGCGATTTTTCGAAAACTCGAGCTTTAATGGTGTTTTTCACACCCAAACTCCAAACCAACACCCCATACAACCTCAACACCTCAAATACAACAATTAAACTCCATAAAAACACTGAAATCAACATATTAGATTTTAACCCAAAACCCCCAAACACAAATCCAACCCAAAAGCTCAACCATAACACACCAAACCACTATCAAATTGAAGCCAAAAGAGGGGAGAAGAAGATTACCTATCTTTCTTCAAGAAATCCGGCCCCTAAATCGAGTTCCATCGATTTTTGCTTCAAAGGGGAAAAGGAAAGGGTTTGGGGTGAGAGAGAGGAGAGGAGAGAAATGGATTCCAAATGACGGAATCCCGAGCCCAACTGGTATATATAGCAAAAATGCCCCCAAATACCAATACCTCCACAAATACATCATGATTCATTAAAAATCATCTGTTTTCAAAAACTCTCTCTCCAACAGCAAATCCCCAGACTGGCCCCAACGTAAGGCACCCCGGACACCAAGTCCTACTAAAAACCCAACTCATAGGTTTTTCACCAAAATGAGAATACAATCTCATCCTTTGAATCCAACGATCCCAAATGCCCGATTTAACAACCTCGGGAGATGCCAAACCGCAATTAATTCCTAATTGCCACAATTAAAAAATCCATCAAGGATTAATACCACACCGGGATTAACACCATAATCCCCGGACATCACAATTATCCCCCACTAATAAAATTTCGTCCTCGAAATTTGCACCGGCATACTCTACATAGCACCAGGACTACACAAACAAAGTAAAGCCACAACCCCGATTCTGGACCACAATAGAATCGAATCATTAACTGCGAGAACACCAATCTCGCATCAAGCTCTACAATAGAGCAAATGCCAAAACCAATATAAACCCGAAAAATAACAACATACCTCGACGTGAATCGTCCCGGTTAGTCCACCATGACTGCAAATCAAACAAAACCCCATTGGTTCTAACATAGATATCTCTCAATGATATCCACCACTCGCCCACGATGCTTAACACACATCGTTAAGATGGGAACCACTAGTATACAATCAGTATACTCCCGGAAAAATCCGGTTTCGCTTTCCCGATCATCTCCTCCAAAGGAGTAGTTGCACCACTTGCAATCCGGATCGGGTAAACCATGGTCACTAATCCACACAAAACACATCACTACAGATGCCTACAACCATGTGTTCCAAGAAATCTCATCTTGGTCCAAAACACACTATCGAGACTCTACAAGGTCTCAAGTTCCACAGGGGACATGCAAGACAAACAATTGTATTCCCAAACACGCGTCGACCGTGACACTGAACAAATCCGAATCCTGGCCATCCCTCATTTATCCTGGGATTCAACAATCCTGAAACAGGAAGGCTATCGAATTATCCAACAAGAACTACCAAGGTCCCAAAACACGACAATCCCTCCTCAGGGAAAGTCAAACAACCCTCACGATCATTCATCAGAATGTATCGTGTCATCGAGATTGCCGATATCGAATTGCCACAATCTCCCACCGGAGATTCATCAACCAAGCGCACTAAACCGACGTTCAACAAGGAACGAAATAGAGTTTGCATCCGTATACATACACGGTTATACATGACTAAGCACCCACAACAGGTATACTCAAAGCTATAGGCTCGGGTATCTCCAACATACCCAAAGTCCCAAAATCTGCTGTCAAACCTTGATCATTCTCACTCCACGGAGAATAGTGGTCGACAGACCAAAGCCAAAGGGTGTGATTTCAACATCAACACCACACAACAAAGCAACGAATCTCCCAAAAGATTCAACCGGCAGGTATAACAATACCGCCTTTCCCAAAAGGATAGCGTCATGAATCCATGACCCTCCAACCTCGAACCACCGTCCGGAAAATTGGATATACATACCAACATATATCTCGGAACCAAAATATGCAATTGGTTCAGAATAGTGCATCGAAGCCACTCTCATCAAATCGAAACTCGCATACGCCATGTATACTCAAACAACGATGCCCTGTACTATTGCCATAGTACTCCACACTCGAGCATCATCCCAGAGACGTCTCCTCGAACGTCTCACTGGAAGTACAAAGCCATTACCTACTCCAACACTAGTAGGGCTTACCCTGGTCGATTCACGATCAACCCTCAACCAAAACTAGCTGCCTCCATGACAGTACAACCCAAATCTCTCCAAGAGATAAAGTCAATATAGTAGTGTCACTGCACTAACTATACTACACAATATCAATTGTGACTTCCGTAGCATACCATATGCAAAGATGCTCCACCAGAGCTAACAACGACTTGTTGACGCTCACGTTGGTATTTCCAACAAAATTGAGTCGTCCCAAAACAAGCCTCTTAAAACATTTGACGTATAAAACGTCTCTGCGAGGTATTCCCTGCCTCAATCATCATGCTACAAAGAGACTACAAGAGTCTACCAAAAGTCCTCATCGTATCATCATACGATTCACTGAACTCGAATCCAACGAGCAGTATAACGGCTATGAAAAGCACGTTATAACATCGCCACGATATCTGGCTAACAAGTGCTGCCTCCAAAGGCTCATATCAAGCCTACCAACGTCTCATACGTTCCACCCGGTATACCATACCGTAACATCCATTTAGAGTAGTGGGCCATCACCCAAAATTTCTCTAAACCAAAGCATAATGGACATCCCGGTGTCCTTGCTCAACCACTAAGCAATCCTAATCCATTAGGACTTATCCCACACCCTCAGGGTGAGTGTGATCACGCCTACCGCAGATCACAACAACAAGCGAGTAGTTTCTTCAAGGACTACTCTTACCACCAATCACTTGGCCTAAGCCAAACCAGCGAGTATACCCAAGGGTATCATTACTCGAACAATATATACTCCAAATATGTGCTGCGGTACAATCCATGTACGGTGCACCCAATAATTCTTCGAGCAACTTGCCCGGCATAATAGTCTCGTCAACTAGTGACCCAGACACTACCATGTGCCCACCAAAGGCACTCAAACCATACAACTCAATACATAACATAAATGTATTAATCATCAAAACGACGCTACACGTCTACATAGAACATCAACTATGTCATCGTCATCCCGTGACGGCATATGTCAACATATGACATCCAATTAACATCGTCAAACATATGACGGTACATGTCAATACACGACATCCATATTCTCATCGTCAAACACATGACGTATATAACAACGTGTAGTATCCACAATGATGCTAACAAAAGTAATACGCCATACCTCATCGCTATCAAGATAGCGTAATACCTGTATCCATCGTCCACCAGCGGCACACAAGTAGCATCCATCGCTCGTAGGCGACATAATCCAGCGCTACGCACATAGCGGTATAACCCATCGCTAGAGAATCAGCGGCATGATCTCTCATCATAGAGTCAGCGGCATAAGACATCGCTATAGATATCCGGCGGTATCAACCATCGCCATAGGTGTAGCGGAATGACCCGTTGCTATGTAATATCCGGTGGTACGAATCATCGTCAATAGAATACCCGGTGGCATGAACCATCGCCAATAGAATAGCGGAATGAGACATCGCTATCAATATATCCGGCGGCAAGAACCATTGCCAATCAATATAGCGGAATGAACCATCGCTATCAATATACCTGGCGGCATGAACAATCGCCAATCAATATAGCGGAATGAACCATCGCTATCAATATACCTGGCAGCATGAACCATCGCCAATCAATATAGCGGAATGAACCATCGCTATCAATATACCTGGCGGCATGAACCATCGCCAATCAATATAGCGGAATGAACCGTCGCTATCAATATACCTGGCGGCATGAACCATCGCCAATCAATATAGCGGAATGAACCATCGCTATCAATATACCTGGCGGCATGAACCATTGCCAATCAATATAGCGGAATGAACCATCGCTATCAATATACCTGGCGGCATGAACCATCGCCAATCAATATAGCGGAATGAACCGTCGCTATCAATATACCTGGCGGCATAAACCATCGCCAAAGAATAGCCGATCCCTAGTCATTGTCACGGTAGTGTATTTTAATGCCCCTCGCTCAAATACAACATGCGGTACTCCCACCCCTCGCTTTACATATAGGCGGCATAGAATAACCTCGCTTAAATGGACATGCGGCGCTCCCACCCCTCGCTTCACATTTTAGCGGTAAATATTCTTTCCTCACCTCATATGATAACCACGCTTCAATGTGACATGCGGCGCTCCCACCCCTCGCTTCACATTGTAGCGGCACAAAACAAACAAATAGCGGCAAGCATTTAAAATCATCACTCATCCATAACAATGACTCATGGGATATTCACCAAGTATTTCATCCATACCTGCATCACAAAGCATATTCCATATTCCAACATACAACATCATGAGTGTATTTTAATGCACCTCGCTCAAATGCGACATGCGGCACTCCCACCCCTCGCTTCAACATTTGGCGGCAAAGCATTAAAATCATCACTACATGTACACATGCAACCACAATGCATAATTCCATGATGTATATAAAACGCAGGTTACCGTTTCGTGTCTTTCAACCATGGCCTTAGCCTTTCACGTCATAGTGTCCCTACAGGAACAATCCCAAACCATGAGCATACGATAATCCATATTCCCCACAATATGATTACAATGAGTAAATGCATAAATTATGAGTACAAAGTACTTCCCATATCCCAATGCATTTCAAAATGCTCCATTTGGTTGTCCCTGTGTCACAACTCACAATCATAATCAACAGGTTATATTATGATTCTATAGATGTCATGACATATAATCGTTTCACTATGATCACATATCACAAATGCACATAAGCAAAATAGTTGTGCCACACAACACTAACTACTATCATGCATAAATATGTGTTACCCATCCTTATCAGCTTGCTCCAGGCCTTCAACAGCCCCAAAGAGCTAACCACTGCTCTGATACCACTAATGTAAGGACCCCCGTGCCCTTAACCCGTTATTAGTGTATTAAGCCATATCATTAGTGCATATAATCATACTATCAGGGGAAAACTGTAAGGACCCCAAGCCCTTAACCCTTGATTAGTGTATTAATCATTATGTGTGGTACATGCTTTCAATAAAATCAATCGGGAAACACAGATGATACTTTACCATTGAATGGCAATTACAAAATTTCTTTAATATGCAACATTAAGATCATCTCTACCCACAATTAGACTCATAGATTCCGCCAATTCCATCCCCATTACACCACTTTTCACATGGTAGACTTTTATAAAAATTTGGGCAGAGTCTCCCCATAAATAGAGCCATCCCGAAATAAAAACGCATCACAATATATAGTTCCCGGCCAGGGAAAACACATACTCAACAGAACACAGCAACGCTAAGTAAATTCCGAGCCAGGGAAGACACCACACATAAAACAACATAAATGGGTTTCAACACCCACATAATACACCCATGACTCTCATATCATTAGCAATTCTACTCTTAATTGCATGCAACATAGAATGAAAGAGAGAAATGCTCATGCCTTTATATACAACCCATATACAAGCATAACCGTGCTCACATGCGAGCATCATAAATATGTATATAACCTTCGGGTGTATATAAGTACTCTATACGATACCGTGCTCCATCAAGCCCTGGTACCACGATCCTGGGAGTACACCCAATCAACAGCTCGAGCTCAGCACCACAGCCATCGATGTACCTGTTCACCTGCCCCAACAGAGACAGCCCCCAACGGGGTGAGCATACCAATACACAAAATCCCATAATCACAATAATGAAATTCATAATTTACAACAAAAGTAAATACTAATGAATTTTAAATGATACTCCCTGGATGGCAACGTCCTCATCCGGGATTCCGTGTACTGTTCCTGTTCTCACAATCATCAAACTCATCAAATCTCAAAAATCAGTAAATCAACACATTGATTTAACTCATAGCATGCCTGATTCTCAAGTATTAATAATTAATGATTCCAAATTCATTATACATACAAATATAGATATCTCGATATCTAATACTGATTTTTCGACTTTGCTACCAATCACAGATAGCTCAAATGCCTAGCATTTATTTTACCAATTCTCCATTATACTTAGACATCTCACATGTCTTATAATGAATACATGATTCCACGATCATTCTCAGGCATCTCAAATGCCCTACAATAGTCATATAAACCTAGTACCCCATATCTCAGGTAAGGTTATACTACTTTAGTATTACGCACACTTGTGGCAGCGATGTCAAGACTAGGTCGTTCCATAGTCATATCAACACTTATATATATAGCCATACCCACAACCATCTAATGCAATTAAAATACATTATGCATTTCACAAATGCTCTTATATAAAGTAATGCTCGTACGTCGCACGTACCTTAAATTTCCGAAGTCCGAGCCAAACCTTGCTCGAGTTCCATGCCCCGAGGAACGATGTGCTAACACGATAAATTAATTCACAATATTTACGAACATGCAACCCATGCTCAAGCACACCCATAACCCTCAAAAATATTGTCAACACACGACAATTAACCATTATCGAAAATTGTTCAAGAACTCCCCACAAATTTTCGAACCTTCACAACCCAAATCGAACTCAAACTAAGCACCATAATACATCTAAAGCATGAATTAATCGATCAATAGCAAGAATCATCACTCCTTGCCAAAAACCCCCAAAATTCGAACATAACCCCACGCACACAGCATGAAATTCGAACCATTAAGCAACAATTTTTTTTGAACTACAAAGTAAGAAATTTTCGACCCAAATCAAAGCACAAAACGCCCCAAAAACACCTGAATAAAAGCCTTAAAATCGTACCAAAAATCGAGCCCCAAAATCGGACAGAATCCAGTTTCGAACCCTAGCGCTTTCTGCAGAAATCCAAACTCAAATCGCGACCAAACTTCGAATTGATGGTATGGGAAGGTGCGCCTGGACGAGACGAAGCCACCGGCGGGCGCACGCCTGGAAGCGGCGGGGGTCAAAGGGGATCGGGAATGGAGCGCGCGAGGAGAGAGAGAGAAGGTGGGGAAAATGGTTCCAATAATTAAAATCTTGGGTTCAACTGGTATTTATAGCAAAAATACCCCGAAATACTAATAGCCCCACAAATACATCATGATTCATTAAAAATCATCTGTTTTCAAAAATTCTCTCTCTAACTCAAAACCTCCTACCGGTGCCCACACAAAGCACCCGAGATTCCGAGACACTTTAACAACCCAACTCTTAGATTTTACACCGGAATGAGAACACAATCTCAACCTCGGGATCCAACGATCCCAACTACCAAAATAAACGAGCCCGGAAGGCCCAACACTTCGATTAAACTCCAAATTGCCACGTAAAACAACTTTAGGGGTTATTAACACTCCGGGATTAACATCCATAATCTCTGGTCATCACAAAAACCATATGCAAGTGCAACACCATATGCTATCCAGAAAATTTATTGCATTTAAACCACATAATATTCCAACTCCCCAACCATGATTATCCATATAACATGCACCCTCATAATACACTATCATGCTCTTAGTTCATTTAGCAATTCTATATCTAATTGCGTGCAAACCATAAATGAACAGAGAAGAGCCGTAGCCCGTTTATACATTCCATATACACGTAATATGTACTCACATAAGAGCACCCAATGAATAAGCGTGTATTTAATGTATAAAACACTCTGCTGGATACCGTTACTGGTGCTTCGATCCGGGAAGCACCTCTCAAGCGCAACTCGATCTCGACTCTGGATCTGAGCGCCCATCCATCCAGCTCTGGTACCTCGATCCTGGAAGTACCTCAATCAACAGCCCGAGCTCAACTCCAAAGCTGCTGCTACACCTGTGCCACCTGCCCCAATAGAGACAGCCCCCGCACGGGGTGAGCATACCAATATTCCAAATCCAATAATCATAACAATACAATTCATAATTTACATAAATGTAAATGCTATGAAATACAAAATATACTCCATGGATGGTATCATCCTCATCCGGGGTTTCCTGTATTGTCCCTGTTCTCAAAACACTGAAACCATTAAATTCCCAAATGCTAGTTAATCATTACATTGATTAACAATTCCATGAGCCATATACTAATATCATAATCAATAACATCAAATCATTAAACAATGATTTTAGACAATCCATGTTTCTCACTTATGGTTTCATAGCTCTATTTCATTGCTCGCTCTACAATAGCGGCATTCCATTTCCACGCATGCTCGATGGTAGCGGCGTCATAATCGATGTTCGCTCACAGGCGACAACATCCCAATCATTGCTCGCTCAAAAGCGGCACCATGCAATTCTCAATGCATATATAGATATTTGAAGCAAGTACCATAAACCATGCATTTCAATCTCCGTCTATTGCTAATACCATGTGTCATGAATTTCCACACACATTCATTGCAATACAGTGTACCAAGCACTCAACAATTGCAATCATATAAAAGGCTATGCTCGTACGTCATACGTACCTTAGAATTTCGTAGCTCGAGTCCAAACTTCGCTTGAGTTCCTTACCTCGAGAGATATGTGCTAAAACACATAAACAACTCACAATCAAGTATAAGCATGCAACCACGTGTCCAAGCACGTTCAAGACTCCCAATCATATCGTCAATCCATGACGATTACCAAAATAAAAGCCCCCCCGGCTAAGCATGCATAGTACCCAAAATATTCCATTTTATATGTTTAATAGATAGTCAAAAACCCAACTAAAAATTTTGTTTAATTAAACTTTGGCCTCAACCAGTCCATTTTAAAAGCATAGCATTCCCATTGGGATGTAGACATTGCCCCGGAAACGGCCCCTTAAAACTCCGATTCCAAAATCCCAACATTTTCCAAAATTTTGAAAAAAACAAAGGGAACAGGGCCGCGATCGATCGGCGCCAGGCCATCGGCGCCAAGCCGCGATCGATCGCCATACCCTACTGTCCGAAAATAAACAATCGCCACATCTCGCGATCGATCGCCCACTTCTTGCGATCGATCGTCGCTACTGCTCATGGCCTTCCAAATCCAGTAGCATGTCGCGATCGATCGGCGCCTCGCCAAGATCGATCGCGGACTGCGATTTTCCGAAAACTCGAGCTTTAATGGTGTTTTTCACACCCAAACTCCAAACCAACACCCCATACAACCTCAACACCTCAAATACAACAATTAAACTCCATAAAACACTGAAATCAACATATTAGATTTTAACCCAAAACCCCCAAACACAAATCCAACCCAAAAGCTCAACCATAACACACCAAACCACTATCAAATTGAAGCCAAAAGAGAGGAGAAGAAGATTACCTATCTTTCTTCAAGAAATCCGGCCCCTAAATCGAGTTCCATCGATTTTTGCTTCAAAGGGGAAAAGGAAAGGGTTTGGGGTGAGAGAGAGGAGATGAGAGAAATGGATTCCAAATGACGGAATCCCGAGCCCAACTGGTATATATAGCAAAAATGCCCCCAAATACCAATACCTCCACAAATACATCATGATTCATTAAAAATCATCTGTTTTCAAAAACTCTCTCTCCAACCGTAAATCCCCAGACTGGCCCCAACATAAGGCACCCCGGACACCAAGTCCTACTAAAAACCCAACTCATAGGTTTTTCACCAAAATGAGAATACAATCTCATCCTTTGGATCCAACGATCCCAAATGCCCGATTTAACAACCTCGGGAGATGCCAAACCGCAATTAATTCCTAATTGCCACAATTAAAAAATCCATCAAGGATTAATACCACACCGGGATTAACACCATAATCCCCGGACATCACACGTGTGGCGTCGTTTTGATGAATAATACATTTATGTATATGTATTTGGTCGTATGGTTTGAGTACCAATGGTGAGCACATTGTAGTGTCTGGGTCAGTAGTTGACAAGTCCATTATGCCGAGCAAGTCGCTCGATGAATTATTCGGTACGCCGTACAGGAAGTGTACCGCAGCACATATGTGAGGTAAATATTTTACGAGTAGTGGTACCTTTGGGTATACTCGTTGGTATGGCTATGGCTAAGTGACTGGTGACAGGAGTAGTTGTTGAGGAAACTACTTGCTTATGCCGAGGTGACATGTGGTAGACATGATCACACCCACCCCGAGGGTGTGGAATAAATCCTACGGAATTAGGATTGCTTTGTGGTTGAGCAAGGACACCGGGATGTCCTTTGTGCATTGGTATTAGTGAAATATTGGGTGATGACCCACTACTCTAAGGGATATTACGGTATGATGTACCGGGGTGGAACATATGATACATTGGTAGGCTGAGTATAAGCCTTTGGAGGCAGCGTTTTACTAGCCAGGTATTGTAGCAGTGTTATAGTGTGCTTGTTATGGCAATTATACTGCACGTTGTGACCGAGTTCGGTGAATCGTATGATGATACGATGAGTACTTATGGTAGACTCTTGTAGTCTCTATGAGGCATGATGATTGAGGTAGGGAATACCTCACGGGAACGTTTATACGTCTATTGTTTTGAGGAACTTGTACTGGGACAACTCAATTTTGTTGCTAGTACCAACACGAGTGTCAACAAGTCGTTGTTAGCTCTAGTTGAGCATCCTTGCATATGGAGTGCAACGGGAGTCACAATTGGATTTGTGGGATATAGCTAGTGGGGTAACACTACTATATTGATTTTATCTCTTAGAGAGATTTGGACTGTACTGTCATGGAGACAGCTGGTATTGGTTGAGGGTTGATTGTGAATCAACCGGGGTAAGCCCTACTAGTGTTGGACTATGTGATGGCTTCGTACTTCCAGTGAGAAGTGCGAGGAGACGTCGCCGGAGTAATGCACGAGATTGTGGAGTACTATGGCATTAGTATAGAGCATCGTTAGTTTGAGTATACATGGCGTATACGGGTTTCGATTTGGTAATAGTGGTTGATGCACTATTTTGAACCAGTTGCGTATTTTTGGTTCCGAGGTATGTTTTGGGCATAGATATATCCAGTTTTCCGAACGTTTGTTCGAGGTTGGAGGGTCATGTGTCCATGGCGTTTTCCCCTGTGAGGAAGGTAGTATTATTATACCTACCGATTGGGAATCTTTGGGAGATTCAATAAGTCGGTTTGTGAGGTGTTGATGTTGGAATCACACCATTAGTCATTGGTCTGTCGATCATTATTCTCCGCGAGGTAAGAATAGCTGGGGATTGACAGTTGGTTTTTGGACTTTGGTTATGATTGGAGATACCCAAGCCTATTACTTCGAGTATGCATGTTGTGTAGGTACTTGGGCATGTATGTATGTACGAATGCCCGCATTTTGGTACTTGTTGAGCATCGGATTAGTACTATTGGTTTGGCGAATCTCTGTGAGAGATTGTAGCACCTTGAGATTGGTAATCTCGATGGCACGATGTATTCTGAGGACTAATCGTGAGGTCCGGTTGACTTCCCCTGAGGAGGGATTGTCGTGTTTTGAGACCATAGTAATTCTTGCTGGTCAATTCGATAGCCTCCCTGTTTTTGGATTGTTGAATCCCAGGATAAACGAGGGATGGCCAGGTTTCGGATTTGTTTAGTGTCGTGATTGACACGTGTGGCGGGAATGCAATCGATTGTTCTTGCATGTCCTTTCGAGAACTGGAGACCTTGTGGAGTCTCGATAGTGTGTTTGGACCAAGATATGATTCTTGGAACACTCGGATATAGACATATTTGGAGATGTGTTTGGTGTTGATCGGGGCCATGTTTGGCCCATGATCCGTGTTGCAAAGTGGTGCAACTGCTCCTTTAGTGGAGGCGAAATTGGAAATGGGAACCGATTTAGTATAAGTACACTGTAGTGTACTGGTGGTTTCCTTGGCAACGATGCGTGATTAACATCGTAGGCTGAATCGTGGAGATATCATCGAGACGATATATATTTTAGAATCACGAATGATTCGTTAATTTTTAGTTACGTTTGGTTGACTGCCTTTGAAATGGTTAGCATCGGGGAATGCTGACGTCCTCCGTGGATCTGTGTCGGTTGGAGAGGTTACTCCATTCCAGGTTTTGGTGCGAGGTCGGTATTCTTGCGGTTAGTGTGTCGTTCATGACATGTTCATGATTCGACGATGTAGATCCGCTTGGATTATGTGGTTTCGGCAGTACGTGGGGTACGCATGTGCAAATTTCGAGGATGAAATTTTATTAGTGGGGGATAATTGTGATGCCCGGGAATTAATGGTGTTAATCCCAGAGTGGTAATGATCCTTAATGGATTTTAATTATGACAATTATGAATTAATTGCGGTGTTGGAACACCTGGGGTTGTTAAATCAGGCATTTAGGATCGTTGGATCCAAAGGTTGACATTGTATTCTCATCGTGGTGAAAAACCTTGGAATTGGGTTTTTTGTGGTATCTGGGGTCCGGGGTACTTTGTATTGGGGCTGGTATTGGAAATGGTGATTGGAGAGATGATTTTTGAAAACAGATGATTTTTAATGAGTCGTGATGTATTTGTGGAGGAATTGGTATTTTGGAGTCTTGGTGCTATAAATACCAAGTGGACTCGATGTTTCGTCATTGCACGAATTCTCCTCCCTCTCTCTCTCCTCACGCCTGCGACTTCCCCTCTCCCCAAACCCCTCTTTTTCCCCTTTTGAAGAAATGGCTGGAATCTCGGCTCGGGATCCGAATTTCTTGAAGATAACAAGGTATTATCATTCCCCTCGCATTTATCTTCGATTTGATTGTAGTTTGGGAGTGTTTGGTTTGGTATTGTGTTGGATTTGTGTTTTGGAAATTTTAAAGATTTTGGGTTGGTTGGTTTGAAGAGTTGTTATAGTGTCCTTGTTGAGGATTAATGGATTAATGAGTGTTGGGTTGGGTTTCTGGGGGTTTTAAGCTCAAAAACACCATTTTTAGGCCGCCGATCGCGAGATATCACAGATCGATCGCGAGGAACCAGAAACTTTTGGCGATCGATCGGCATATGCGGCGATCGATCGCGGATGCTTTATTTTCGGGCAGTGGGTTATGGCGATCGATCACGCCTGATGGGCGATCGATCGCGGCCCTGTTTGGCTTGGTTTTTGTGGAGTTTTGGAAAATGTCGGGTTTTTGGAATCGATGTTTGAAGGGGCCGTTTCCGGGGCAATGTCTACATTCCAATGGGAATGATATACTTTTAAAATGGTTTGGTTGGAGCCAAAATTTAATAAAACAGAATTCTCGATTGAGTTTTTGGCTATCAATTAAACATATAAAATGGAATGTTTTGGGTATTATGCATGCTTAGCCGGTGGGCTTTTATTGTGGTAATCGTCATGGATAGAAGATAGGTTGGAGGTTGTGAACGTGCTTGGGCACGTGATTGCATGCCTATGTTTAATTGGGAGTTATTTGCATGTTAGCACTTAACTCATCGGGTCGTGGGACTCAAGCGAGGTTGGTCATGAGCTACGGATTATAAGGTACGTATGACGTACGAGCATAGCCCTTTATTATAATTGCAATTGTTGAGTGCATGGTACGCTATACTGCAATAAATGTATATTGATGGTTTATGGTAATCACTATGAATGGACATATATACATTGGGAATTAGATGGTGCCGCTTTTGAGCGAGCAATGATTGGGATGTTGTCGCCTTTGAGCGAACATCGGTTATGACGCCACTGTTGTTGAGCTTGCGTGAGAATGAAATGCCGCTATTGTAGAGCGAGCAACGAGATATAACTATGGAACCATAAATGAGATATATGGGATAATTGTAATCATTGTTTAATGATTGGATATTATTGTTATGATATCGGAGTGTGGCAAATTGATTTGTTAATCAATGTAATGATTAACTGGCATTTGAGAATTTGATATTTTCAGTTATTTTGAGAACAGGGACAGTACAGGGAATCCCGGATGATGATGATGCCATCCAGGGAGCATCTTTTATATTTCACAGCATTTACATTTTTGTAAATTATGAATTGTATTATTGTGAATATGGGATTTGGGATATTGGTATGTTCACCCCGTGTGGGGGCTGTTCTCTGTTGGGGCAGGTTATTAAGTACATCGATGGCTTGGAGTTGAGCTCAAGCTGTGGATTTGAGGCGATTCCAGAGATCGAAGTACCAGAGACGGTATTGAGCACGACGTTTTATACATTTGATACACATAGACTTATTCGATGCTCGCATGTGAGCACTATTATGTGTATATGGTATGTATAAAAAGGCGAGGGCCTTTCTCTCTTCATTTATGAGTAGCATGCAATTATTTATTAAATTGCTAAATGAATTTAGAACATGTTAGTGTATTATATTGGTGCATAAGATTTATGTGGTCATGGTTGGGGAAACTAGACATTATATTGAATAATGTAAAGAAATATTATTATATGCATGATTGGCTATGATGATAAGTGGTTTTTCCCCTACATTATGATTGTATGCACTAATGGCACGGATTAATACACTAATAATGGATTAAGGGCACGGGGGTCCTTACATTAGTGGTATCAGAGTAGTGGTTTGCTCTTTTGGGGCTGTTGAGGGCCTAGAATCATATTGATGGAAATGAGTAGCACGTAAATATGCATGATGGTAGTTAGTGCTGTGTGACACAACTATTTTGCTTATGTGCATTTATGATATCTGATCATAGTGGAACAATTATATGTCATGACATCTATGGAATCATAATATAACCTGTTGATTATGATTGTGAGTTGTGGCACAGGGACAACCAAAGGGAGCATTTTGAAATGCATTGGGATACAGGAAGTACTTTGTACTCATAGTTTATGCATTTACTCATTATAATCATATTGTGGTGAATATGGATTATTATATGCTCATGGTTTGGGATTGTTCCTGTAGGGACACTATGACACCAGGGTTGAAAGACACGAAACGGTAACCTACGTTTTATATACATCATGGATTATGCATTGTGGTTGCATGTGTACAATGGAGTGATGATTTTAATGCTTTGCCGCCAAATGTTGAAACGAGGGTGTTGCCGCATGTCGCATTTGAGCGAGGTGCATTAAAATACACTCATTGTGGTTGTATATATGGGAGTGATGATTTTAATGCTTTGCCGCCAAATGTTGAAGCGAGGGTGTGATAGGGTTGAATATTACGCGTTTTTATGCTATGATATGTAATGATTTTCGTGTTGATTCTTGAATTATTTTACGTTTTATGGTATATATTTCTATATTTCAGAAATCAATATTGAAATTCATAAAAGGTGAAGAAATCAAGCTAAAATGATGAAAAAATGAATAAAGTTGAAGAAAAGAGAAAAAAACCAGAATCCAAGACACATGTTGCTCCTTTCTCCTCCAATTACTATATGTTCGCGCCAGGTTTTGGAAATGTAGTCCATATAAAAGTTGTAGAACTTTCTCTTATCTTCGCGTGGACAGCTGATTCATTAAATTTGGAGTTCGTATGAGAAAGTTACGGCCAGAATACGAAACTCGCCAGAAGCTGAAAAAGGCGAAGAAACTTACTGTGAAGCTCGATCGATCGAGCAAGGATTTCCAATCTATCGAGAAAGGCTGAAAAAAGCCACGAATTTCTACTGTCCAGCTCGATCGATCGGCCCCTCTGTCCCGATCGATTGCCCAGATTTTGAAAAATATGGAAACTTGATTTGTTGCCTTCCAAGTTGGATTCTATTCCATCCTCCAAGCCTCCAACCCTACATAACTCGAAATATTAGCCAAAAAGAGGGGGATATCAGACTTTAACCTAGGGTATAGCCTCCACACACCCATTCACCATCCAAACCACACGCCTCCTTCACACTCATTCACCCTAATTCAACCTCATGCCAATTCCTTCACTCCACCACACGTAAAAACCTCCACCAATCTTCCACTCTTCTTCCAACACTCATAACCTTCATCCATCTTCACATATTCATCCTAGGATTTGGAACAACCCAACAAGGCGATAAAAAGAGACGATCGAGAATGAAGCAAGAGAAGGAGCGAGGATCTACAACCGAAGTCGACATCGGGAGTTTATTCTTGTCTTTTAATATTAGTTTTGATTTGTTTTGATTTACTATGTTGAACTAATTTATTTATCGAGGCTAGGCGAATCCTTTGTTATGAACCTTCGATTTGATTATTTAATGATTGAATTCTTATAGTTCTTTGCGTATGTTTTATGTTCTTCATGCATTTAGAGGATTGATGTGATATCCCCGAAATGGTTAATTGCAATTTGATGCATTAATTGTGTTTACAATGATTAATTATGTGGTAATTAATTATGTGTTGGAATTTATTTACCTTATGGAAATGCATGGTCATGTGGATAGGGTGACCCGGGGTTGCATTTCAGGGTGCATGTGGTGCATGTCGGGTAAATAGTATTGGAAGCATGATTTATTTGCCATTGGTAGCAATTGATTAGAAATCATGTGTTTAATTGATATTTGGTGCATTTTGAGTAAATGCTTTGAAAAATATCATGTTGGGGTGTTTTATACACCATGGAATTACTTTGGTATGCATTTTAATTAAATAAACTCATTTTATAACCCCACACTTCACCTCATCCATCACTTTTTAACTTTACCAAAACAACACCCAAACCCTTCCTTTCCCTTCCCATTGTCGAGCTTGAGCTCAAGGGTGAAGAGGAGTCTTTGCAAAATCTTGTTTTGTGGAGCTTGTTGGGTGATTTGAGATCCCCAAGAGGTATGGATATCTCATTGTAAATTTTGTAAGGTTTTGTTTAAGTTTGGGTTGATTTTGAAGGGTTTTAAAATGGGTTAGTGTTGGGTTGTTGTGGTTTTGGTATTATTTTGGTTGGATGTTAAATATTTGAGTTTATGTAGATGTTTATTGTTGGTTTTGAGTTGTTGGGTTTGGTTGATGTTGGTGTATGTGGGTGTGTATGAGTTGGGGTTGAAGATGGGTGAATAGTGCCCAAACCCCGCATGCCCAGGGCTCGGCGATCGATCGGCGTTTTTCTCGCGATCGATCGCGAGCAGCAGTGCTGAGGCAGAGAGCTTCAGCGATCGATCGCAAGATGAGCGCGATCGATCGGCGAGGCCGCGATCGATCGGCGCTAGCTCCGCGATCGATCGTGGATTGTTGGATTTTGTTGCCCGAGACAGTGAGGTCTCGCGATCGATCGGGGCTTGATGGCGATCGATCGCGAGACACCAAAAATGATGTTTTTGGTTATTTTTGTGGAATTTTTGGTATTGGACTATTATTGGATTCTAATATTCGTATTTGTGAATATGTAGAACCAACCCAGGTGACAACACAGCCGAGGAATAGAAGTCCTACCATATTCCACTTTTGGAAAGGTACGTAGTGGACGTACGGGCACCCAACGGTAACATGTATTTTATATACTCATTGTTTATGCATTGTGGATGCGAGTATATATGTGGTATTGCATTGTGGATGCATATACATGTTGAGTTATGCATATTGATGATAGATGCATATGATGATTATTGGATGCACATCCCATGAGTCGTGGTCATCCTTTGATGATTTTAATGCTTGCCGCTATTTGTTTTGGTTCCGCTAAATGTGAAGCGAGGGGTGGGAGCGCCGCATGTCACATTTGAGCGTGGTTGTCATATGGGGCGAGGAAAGGGTATTTGCCGCTCTCTGTGAAGCGAGAGGTGGGAGTACCGCATGTCCATTGAAGCGAGGTTATCCTATGCCGCCCATATGAAAATAAGCGAGGGGCATTAAAATACACTGTGATGGACAGACTAGGGAATGATGGCCGATATTTGGTTTTGTTGAGATGGTATGATGTCATGACATGTTTAGACCATTGAAAAATAATCTATTGATTATACTCATGAGTTATGGTACAGGGACAACCAAACGGGAAGCGTTTGAAATGCATGGGAAAACAGGAAGTGTTTTATATTGATTATGCATTACGCTTTATCTTCATATTGTGTTGAATATGAATGATTATTATTGCTCATGTTTGGGGTTGTCCTTGTAGGTACACGTTTGGCATGATAGGAGGGCTAGACGGGTTGAGACAGTGAGCTTGAGGATGCTTTTGGAAATTGAAAGACAGGATTATTTTGCCTAGTGTCTACTCTAGGAGTAGTGTAAAACTAGTGGATAACATTCATTAGACGGGGAATGTAATTAATCCATTCTTTTGTAGTCCTTATTTTTGGCATGTAATGCTTAAGCTCATACACTCAACACGTTATTTCTCACTCTGATCATTATATTAGCTCTATTATGCCTTGATTCCGCATTTAAGGATTAGGGTCCTTACATTAGTGGTATCAGAGCAGTGGTTAGAGAACCCGGGAACGAGTGAAGGGTAGCCTTAGCATGATAGGCTAGGTGCTTATATTTGAAGCATGTTTATGCATGTGGTGCATATTTTGTATATCCTGTTATACTAACATGCTTATATCACTCCTGTTATCTAACGGCATAACATATATACTGCTTTGGAATTGTTGTTAACATTTGTATTTCAGCATGGCTGCTAATGAGGAGGTTGGAGATATTGGTAGTGTGAACGCAAGCGTCGGTCAAGTGAACCCTCTACCTCCACCGGCCGTAGGCATGGAACCAGTGGTTCAGTTATTGCTACTGGGTGAGATTAGCTTGACTCAGTTTCTGTCTTATCATCCGCCCCGGTTTGAGGGGACAGAGTCCGGAGAAGAGGCTGAAGAGTGGTTGGAAAGGCTTGAGCAGATCTTTGTATCGGCTCCTTGTGCTGTGACAGCTTGGCTGCGACTGGCGGAGTTTCAATTAGCCAAGAAACCTCTGATGTGGTGGAGGAGCACAGTAATGGAGATGAGAGCACTGGGTGCTTTGATTAATTGGACACTCTTCAGGACTAGGTTTTTGAATCGGTACTTCTCCGCAGCAGCAAGACAGACAAAGGAGGATGAATTTACAAGTCTGAGGCAGGGGAACATGACAGTGGCAGACTATGCCACACGGTACTCTTTGTTGTTGAGGTACGTCCCCCACATTGCCACCAGTGGGCACGCTAAGATGAGGAACTTTATGAAAGGTTTGCGACCGGAGCTCTATGACCGGGTTATCACTAATAACCCAACTTCTTTTGATGACGCTCTCACAAGAGCGGAGCTTGCTGAGCTAGGAGTGGGAGCTTACGCTATGCCACCACCGGTACCGCAACAGAGGCAGACCAATGATAGTTTGAGGCCTCGGGGTGAGCCATTTAAACCCCGTGGTGCCTCTTCATCTTCACGGTATGGTGGAAAGAAACACTTTGGTCAGAAACAGGATGGCAAGAAGGGCAATTGGACGGCCAATCGAGGATCTTCACAAGGGGATAGGCCGGGAGAGCCAAGGTGCAACAATTGTGGAGGGCCACATTCTTCAAACAAGTGTCCTGCATGATATGTCTGTGGCAAGATGGGCCACATCGCTCGGTATTGCCCCACACGGGGAGGACAGTCAGAGTATCAGGGCAGCAGGCCGAGGTTTGAGGATAGGACAGTGCAGCAGAGGCAGCAGTTTGGGCCTCGACCATCGGGAGGTCAGACAATAGGACCACCCCAGGGGCAGGTGTATGCACTGACCAGGGAGCAGGCCTAGGCAGCCCCAGAGGAGGTGATTGCCGGTACGTGCCATTTATTTACGTACCCTGCTTTTATTTTGATCGATACAGGTGCCTCCCATTCTTTTGTATCGGTGGGCTTTGTGGAAAGACACCATATGCGCACATCTTCTTTACCCACGCCTCTCCTCGTCTCGACACCCACTGGAAGAAATGTCGTTGCTGATCAGTTTATGGCAGACTGCCTCATTTATTTTGAGGGCAACGAATTGAGGTCAGACTTGATTGTGCTGGGTATGTCAGACTTCGACTGCATCTTGGATATTGATGTTCTGAACAGATATCAGGCAGTGGTAGATTGCCGGCAGAGACAGTGAAGTTCAGACCTGAGTTGGGCAGTCAGTGGACCTTTTATGGCAACGGTTCTCGTGCGAAGATTCCGTTGATTTCAGCGATCAAGATGACTCAGTTGTTGGAACGTGGACACACGGGCTATCTTATTTATGCCGTGGACACGTCTGGGAAGAGTAAAGAACTAAGAGTTGAGGATGTACCAGTGGTAGCAGAGTTTGCCGATGTATTTCCAGAAGAGATCCCAGGATTCCCACCGGCTAGGGAAGTTGAGTTTGGGATCGAGCTGTTGCCAGGGACATCCGCTATCTCTCGTGCACCTTATAGGATGGCACCGGCTGAGTTGAGAGAGTTGAAAGAACAGTTGCAGGATCTCTTGGACAAGGGATATATACGCCCGAGTGTGTCGCCATGGGGCGCACCAGTTCTCTTTGTGAAAAAGAAGGACGGTTCGATGCGGTTGTGCATCGATTACCGGCAGCTGAATAAGGCTACAGTGAAGAACAAGTATCCCCTCCCAAGGATAGATGACTTGTTTGATCAGTTGCAAGGTACCAGGGTGTATAGCAAGATTGATTTGAGATCCGGGTATCATCAGATTCGGGTCAGAGAGGAAGATGTGCAGAAGACAGCGTTCCGGACCCGATATGGACATTATGAGTTCCTAGTGATGCCGTTCGGCGTGACGAATGCTCCAGCAGTCTTCATGAGTCTGATGAACAGAGTGTTTCAGCAGTATCTTGATCAGTTCGTCATTGTGTTTATTGACGATATTCTTATCTACTCCCGGAGCGAGGAGGAGCATGTGAAACACTTGAGGACAGTGCTTCAGATTCTCAGAGAGCATCAGTTATATGCTAAGCTCAGTAAGTGTGAATTTTGGCTGAGCAGTGTAGTGTTTCTGGGGCATGTCATATCGAGCAGCGGGATATCTGTAGATCCCAAGAAGATTGAGGCTGTGATGGAGTGGGCTGCCCCCACTTCTGTGCCTGAGATTCGGAGTTTTCTGGGTTTGGCCGGGTATTATCGACGCTTTGTCGAGGGCTTTTCGAAGATTGCCAAGCCGCTGACTCAGTTGACCCAGAAGGGTGTACCTTTCTTTTGGTCAGAAGCTTGTGAGGAGAGCTTCCAGGAGTTAAAGCACCGGTTGACGACGGCGCCAGTGTTAGTGATCCCGACGGAGAACTCCAGATTTGTTTTGTATAATGACGCATCACTGCAGGGCCTTGGGTGTGTTCTGATGCAAGATAAGCATGTGGTAACTTATGCATCGAGGCAGTTGAAGCCGCATGAAACTAGATATCCAGTTCATGACTTGGAATTGGCGGCTATCATCTTCGCCCTGAAGATCTGGAGGCATTACTTATATGGTACTTCATTCACCATATACACGGACCACAAGAGCCTCAAATTTTTATTCACTCAGGCAGAGCTGAACATGAGGCAGAGGAGATGGATGGATCTACTCAAGGACTATGATTGCGAGATAGAGTACCATCCGGGGAAAGCTAATTTGACCGCAGACGCTTTGAGCCGAAAAGTGAGGAGTTCTGCTGAGGACGTCATTCATTTGTCGGCTATGATGACCTCCTATTGTCATTTGGGCTATGACTTTGACATTGATGCATCGCCGGTGTATGTATCGACTTTGCTAGCTGAGCCAAATATCTATGAGAACATCAGGAGAGCTCAGAGGTCAGACGATGAGGTTCAGAGGTGGTTATCTTTAGTACATCTTGGTCAGCCAACGAAATTCAGAGTGGCCGATGACGGGTCTTTGAGATTGGGTGACCGTTGGGTGGTTCCGAGTACGCCGGAGTTGCGTAAAGGGATCTTGGAGCGAGCTCATAGTAGCAGACTTAGCATCCACCCAGGCGGGAAGAAGATGTACAGAGATCTGCGTGGTCATTTTTGGTGGAAGAGAATGAAGTCTGATGTCGTCGCTTTTGTAAAGAGGTGTTTGATCTGCCAGCAGGTTAAGGCAGAGAGACAGAGACCTGGCGGCGAGCTGAGAAGCTTGGAAATACCGAAGTGGAAGTGGGAGCACATTTCCATGGACTTCGTGACTCATTTGCCGAGGAGTGCTTCAGGCTTTGATGCTATTTGGGTGATCGTGGATCGATTGACTAAGGTAGCTCATTTTATCCCCTATAGCATGACTTTCACATTTTTGAGGATGGCGCAGTTGTATATTAGAGATGTGGTGAGATTGCATGGGATCCCCGTTTCCATAGTGTCAGATCGAGATCCGCGATTCACATCTCATTTCTGGGAAGGTCTTCAGTCAGCTTTGGGAACTGAAGTCAGATTGAGTACTGCTTATCATCCTCAGACGGATGGGCAGACCGAGCGCACTATTCAGACGCTCGAGGATATGTTAAGAGCTTGTGTTTTGGAGTTCGATGCCTCTTGGCAGGATTCAGTGCCTTTGGTAGAGTTTTCGTATAACAATAGCTACCAGGCGAGTATTCAGATGGCTCCGTTTGAAGCTCTTTATGGCAGACGGTGTAGATCACCCTTGTGTTGGGATGATTTGGACCGCAAATCGGTCGGAGGACCAGAGTTGATTCGAGAGATGGAAGAAAAGATAAAGACAATAAGGCAGAAAATGAAAGCGGCCCAGGACTGACAGGCAGCTTATGCAAATAAACGGCGGAGACCGTTGGAATTTCAGTTGGGAGATAAGGTCTTTTTGAAGATCTCGCCTTTCAGAGGCGTTGTGCGATTTGGGATGCGCGGGAAACTGTCTCCGAGGTATGTTGGACCGTACGAGATTTTGCAGCGCATTGGCACCTTAGCTTACCGACTGGCTTTGCCGCCTTCTTTATCTGGTATACATGATGTGTTTCATGTATCGATGCTGCGGAAGTATGAGCCGGATCCGTCTCACGTGTTACAGCCTTCCGAAGTTCAGTTAGAATCAGATGTATCTTATGTGGAACGGCCTGTTAGAATTCTGGACCGAGCAGACCGTAGACTTCGGAACAAAGTGATACCTATGATCAAGGTTCAGTGGGATCGCAGGGGTGTCGAGGAGGCTACGTGGGAGACGGAGCAGCATATGGTGCAGCACTACCCGGAACTATTCTCTGGTATGTGTTTATGTATAGTTTCCTTTTGGGTAAGTGCATGTGATTTCGAGGACGAAATCTTATAAGTAGGGGAGTATTGTGATATCCCCGAAATGGTTATTTGCAATTTGATGCATTAATTGTGTTTACAATGATTAATTATGTGGTAATTAATTATGTGTTGGAATTTATTTACCTTATGGAAATGCATGGTCATGTGGATAGGGTGACCCGGGGTTGCATTTCAGGGTGCATGTGGTGCATGTCGGGTAAATAGTATTGGAAGCATGATTTATTTGCCATTGGTAGCAATTGATTAGAAATCATGTGTTTAATTGATATTTGGTGCATTTTGAGTAAATGCTTTGAAAAATATCATGTTGGGGTGTTTTATACACCATGGAATTACTTTGGTATGCATTTTAATTAAATAAACTCATTTTATAACCCCACACTTCACCTCATCCATCACTTTTTAACTTTACCAAAACAACACCCAAACCCTTCCTTTCCCTTCCCATTTTCGAGCTTGAGCTCAAGGGTGAAGAGGAGTCTTTGCAAAATCTTGTTTTGTGGAGCTTGTTGGGTGATTTGAGATCCCCAAGAGGTATGGATACCTCATTGTAAATTTTGTAAGGTTTTGTTTAAGTTTGGGTTGATTTTGAAGGGTTTTAAAATGGGTTAGTGTTGGGTTGTTGTGGTTTTGGTATTATTTTGGTTGGATGTTAAATATTTGAGTTTATGTAGATGTTTATTGTTGGTTTTGAGTTGTTGGGTTTGGTTGATGTTGGTGTATGTGGGTGTGTATGAGTTGGGGTTGAAGATGGGTGAATAGTGCACAAACCCCGCATGCCCAGGGCTCGGCGATCGATCGGTGTTTTTCTCGCGATCGATCGCGAGCAGCAGTGCTGAGGCAGAGAGCTTCAGCGATCGATCGCGAGATGAGCGCGATCGATCGGCGAGGCCGCGATCGATCGGCGCTAGCTCCGCGATCGATCGCGGATTGTTGGATTTTGTTGCCCGAGACAGTGAGGTCTCGCGATCGATCGGGGCTTGATGGCGATCGATCGCGAGACACCAAAAATGATGTTTTTGGTTATTTTTGTGGAATTTTTGGTATTGGACTATTATTGGATTCTAATATTGGTATTTGTGAATATGTAGAACCAACCCAGGTGACAACACAGCCGAGGAATTGAAGTCCTACCATATTCCACTTTTGGAAAGGTACGTAGTGGACGTACGGGCACCCAACGGTAACATGTATTTTATATACTCATTGTTTATGCATTGTGGATGCGAGTATATATGTGGTATTGCATTGTGGATGCATATACATGTTGAGTTATGCATATTGATGATAGATGCATATGATGATTATTGGATGCACATCCCATGAGTCGTGGTCATCCTTTGATGATTTTAATGCTTGCCGCTATTTGTTTTGGTTCCGCTAAATGTGAAGCGAGGGGTGGGAGCGCCGCATGTCACATTTGAGCGTGGTTGTCATATGGGGCGAGGAAAGGGTATTTGCCGCTCTCTGTGAAGCGAGGGGTGGGAGTACCGCATGTCCATTGAAGCGAGGTTATCCTATGCCGCCAATATGAAAATAAGCGAGGGGCATTAAAATACACTGTGATGGACAGACTAGGGAATGATGGCCGATATTTGGTTTTGTTGAGATGGTATGATGTCATGACATGTTTAGACCATTGAAAAATAATCTATTGATTATACTCATGAGTTATGGTACAGGGACAACCAAACGGGAAGCGTTTGAAATGCATGGGAAAACAGGAAGTGTTTTATATTGATTATGCATTACGCTTTATCTTCATATTGTGTTGAATATGAATGATTATTATTGCTCATGTTTGGGGGTTGTCCTTGTAGGTACACGTTTGGCATGATAGGAGGGCTAGACGGGTTGAGACAGTGAGCTTGAGGATGCTTTTGGAAATTGAAAGACAGGATTATTTTGCCTAGTGTCTACTCTAGGAGTAGTGTAAAACTAGTGGATAACATTCATTAGACGGGGAATGTAATTAATCCATTCTTTTGTAGTCCTTATTTTTGGCATGTAATGCTTAAGCTCATACACTCAACACGTTATTTCTCACTCTGATCATTATATTAGCTCTATTATGCCTTGATTCCGCATTTAAGGATTAGGGTCCTTACAATTGATCACCTTTGAATGATGTTAGTATCGTAATTGAGATCGAGAGATGATTTAATGACACTGAATTAATAACTCATACCATAGATTTAAGACCGAGATCGAGAGATGACGTTAAATACATGCGTGATAGCCATAGATTCTAGTAATTGAAAGCTAGGAGTTTTCATGGATCTTATGCAACATTGAATTTGTTAAATAAGTGAACGAGAGTTACTTACTACAATTCGGTGTTAGGTTTAATATAGCTCGAGAGAGTGTATTAGATAAATTGGGAGAACTCGTCACCTTAGAAGTATTTGAATATTCAATCGAGAATTGTAGGGAATTGCATTGGTGAGCCGAAGTCTCGATAATCTTATCTTGTGGATTTTTCTCGTTTACTTTTATTGACTTGGTTGGATTAGTAGTTTATATTAATTAATTAGTTGTTAATTATTAATTGATTATTGTAGGTTAAATATAGTTAAAAGACATCTTATTTGGTACTTGCTTGTTAGTCCCTGTGGGTTCGACAATCCGTATCTTCCTATCTATACTAAAACTTGACACCGTGCACCTGCAGTCTAAAATCGCTAGATTGGAAATAATTGTTTAAAATAAAAGCGATCAAGTTTTTGGCGCCGTTGCCGGGGACTAACTTTAGTAATATCATACTAGGTTCTTTGACTGTAATTTAACAATTTTTGTTTTTTTTTTTTTTTTCGAAAAAAAAAAAAATTTATATATTTATTTTGTTTTTGTTTTGTTTGTCTTGTGAGGTACTTGGAGATGCTACATCAACAAGCCTTCACAAGCTTTGCCCAACAATGTTCCGAGCCGTTCTACGCTGTTTGGGAGAGATTCAATGAATTGGCCAACACATTCCGGTATCACAACTTTTCGAACTACACTCTCCTGCAATATTTCTTCAAAGGGTTGGATGCACAGACACGAGAATGGGTATTCAGCGGAGCACTGGTGACTGTGAGTCCCCTGGTTGATAGAGATGAGAACAGTGTGGTGCACCTGTTCAATGATATGGCGGACTTCGATCATCACTGGCATTGGAATCCTTCACTCCAGGGTTGGAGCCACCAATACCCACCGGAGCCTCGCTACCCTATTGATACGCCACAACCATTTGAACATCTCGAAGAGAGGAGAGATAGTTCTGCAAATGTCACAACTCAGTTAGAAGATACCTTAATAAGATTCATAGCATCAACTGAGAGCGATTTAGAGTGCCAAACCAACTCTATGCGTCACCTGGAGCAGCAAATGGCGGTCCTCATGGAAACAATTTCAACTAGTTGCCAAGAGGAAGAGATGAGGGCTACAAATCAAGAGGCGACAAATCGAGTTTGGTTATATGATGACGATTACTCAACCAACCAAGTTTGGGGGAGTGATCCTACTAGTGTGGAAGAGTCGAGGGAACTTGAGCCTCTTCAAGAGATTGAGCTTACTTCAGAGATGTTATCCGAGGAGTTCCCATGTGAAGATGAGTCGAATGTGATGTTGGAGAAGGAAAAGATGTTCGAGATTCTGATTTGAGCCCATCGATGGAGACATGTTCTATGCCATATGTGGATCCTTATTCTCCATCGATGCCAACTTCACCGCACTACATCCTCCAAAATGCAAAGCCAAATCAAGAATCATTCTCCCATGCCTGCCATTTAAAGCCGAATGTTGTTGGAGCGACGAGCTTACATTGTTACAATGTTGCCAATCTTGAGGGCAAACTGAATGAAGAACCATTAGTGGTATCATATGATACTTACTATGGGCGGCAGCCGCTCTTTGATGGTTGCTTCTGGTGGTCAAGCCGAAGACTAAAAATCAGCGCTTCTTGGGAGGCATCCCAAGCGTATCCTTTTGTTATTTAGTTTTGTTATTTAGTTTTGTTTTATTTTTCAGTTTTCATTTTAGTTTTGTTTATCTCTTAAGTCGAATATCTTACCATATGCATTCTTTTCTTGCTAGATACTCGGTTGGAGCGATGAACCCCTACAACAGTGGAGCTTTCAAAAGCAAATCTTCCTCAACCCTCATGCAAGCGTCTTGATCAGGGGAGTTCACCGTTTCCCTTTTGATTCTTTTAAACATTGAGGGCAATGTTTGATTTAAGTTTGGGGGAGTAGTAGCTTGCATGTTTTACTTGTTTTAACCACATGTTGTGTGCTTAAATGACACTTGAATCGTCCGAATATTATGAGCTAAAAAAAAATAAAAAATTATGAGTTCAAACTTGAGAAAAGAATGAATTATAGTAGTGACTATTCAATGAGGATTTTGATCTCACTATGCATATGAACTTGATTTGTGATGATTATTGAACTTGTACATGAATATCCTAATTTGAGTTAGCATGTCAAGAATGAGGAATATATTGAGCACAATGAGTCATGATCTTGTGGATTGCATGTTTTGAATAGTGATAATTGTTGTGAACTTGATGATTTGTCTTGAGCATCTTAGAGTTATCCTAGAACTTATTTGATGATGACACTTTGAGGCAAAATTTTATAGTTACAAACTCGACTTGGAAATGATCTAGGCGATCTTTGACACGTTTGAGACTTTCAAGCTTACCTAGTCTATATCAATCCCTAGTGTCCCATTTGAGCTTTATTGAAAAAAGAATGGTATATGCATTGCATAATTAGACCCCATTCGACATTCTTGGCAAACTCATTATACTTACCCTTATTTGAGTCTAAATGAAAAAAGTTGTCTTACCCTAAGAGAGTATAATGAATTCCATTCGATGCACGTAAATTGTTATATCCTGATGAGCTTATTGAAAAATATTGATGAATGAGAAAAGAAAAAGATAGACAAAAAGCCTTGAGAAAAAGATTGACTAAATAAGACCCAAAGTGGCCAAGGCTATAAAAGAAAAAGAAGAGAAGCTCGATGTGTGCGAAACATTTGAATTGTAAATGATTATACTCTCTTCTTTGCGCTTATCCTATCTTTTCTTTGAAGCCAACACCAAAGGCCTTACATTACAAGCTTAAAAAGTCATTTTGATCCAAGTCTAGGGAGTAAATATCATTAGTGGAGAAGTTGTTTGAAAATAGGCCTATGGAATGCTTGATGATAATCTCGACTTTGAGTTGATTAACATGATTTGATCTTGAATATGTGCATGAAACTTGAGATTGACTATAACACACACACACGTTCCAATTTTGAGATATGTTGCTTGAATTAGGAGAAAACATGTCTTGTCAACTTTTGTATATGTGCATGAGATTTCTGATAATAAACAAGTCATGAAATAATTGTTTCAAGTATCAAGAATGAACTCTACCTTGTGATTTTAATGCTTAATCGAGGACGATTAAGTGATAAGTTTGGGGGAGTTGATAGGGTTGAATATTACGCGTTTTTATGCTATGATATGTAATGATTTTCGTGTTGATTCTTGAATTATTTTACGTTTTATGGTATATATTTTTATATTTCAGGAATCAATGTTGAAATTCATAAAAGGTGAAGAAATCAAGCTAAAATGATGAAAAAATGAATAAAGTTGAAGAAAAGAGAAAAAAACAAGAATCCAAGACACATGTTGCTCCTTTCTCCTCCAATTACTATATGTTCGAGACAGGTTTTGGAAATGTGGTCCATATAAAAGTTGTAGAACTTTCTCTTATCTTCGCGTGGACAGCTGATTCATCAAATTTGGAGTTTGTATGAGAAAGTTACGGCCAAAATACGAAACTCGCCAGAAGCTGAAAAAGGCGAAGAAACTTACTGTGAAGCTCGATCGATCGAGCAAGGATTTCCGATCGATCGAGAAAGGCTGAAAAAAGCCACGAATTTCTACTGTCCAGCTCGATCGATCGGCCCCTCTGTCCCGATCGATCGCCCAGAGTTTTGAAAAATATGGAAACTTGATTTCTTGCCTTCCAAGTTGGATTCTATTCCATCTTCCTAGCCTCCAACCCTACATAACTCGAAATATTAGCCAAAAAGAGGGGGATATCAGACTTTAACCTAGGGTATAGCCTCCACACACCCATTCACCATCCAAACCACACGCCTCCTTCACACTCATTCACCCTAATTCAACCTCATGCCAATTCCTGTTAGTAATCCTTAGAGCATACAACGCAGCGGAATAAAATATTTTGGATTACTAGAACAATGGATCTATACATAGGATATCATATCGGATAAAGGTTTACAAAATTCTCACCCTTGTAGCGTGTTTGAGCAGATTCCATGGAGCAGCACGTCCAACGAACTCCGAGTCACAAGCAACACCTCCAAGGTCTTGCCTCTACGGTATCCACACGATCAAATCGAAAGGGGACGTTCAAGAAAGTTGCTAGACTTATTCTTGAACCAAAACTTAGCTCCCGGTTCAAAACTGATTAACGACTTCCAATCTCTTTCTTCCAACAATCGGCGGCGGCCGTGTGTCTTCAAGAGAGAGGTGGCCGAGAGTTATTTCAAGTGGAGGCTAGGTTTTGTTATGAATTGTATATCTAACAATTAATCAAAACTTATATTTATATTATAGGACTTTAATTAAGGTTCAAGACTTTCTTAAAGTCTTATGGGCCCAAACCCATGATTTAATTAAATCCTTATAATCATTTAATTAGACTCCTCTTAATTATTTAATTCATCCCATGAATTTAATTTCCCTTATCGATTTAATCTTTTGTGCGACCCGATAGGATCTTGTAATGTTGGCAGTGACATAAAATCTCATTTTACGTTACAAGCAAAGAGCGGTGTCTAGCAACACATCGAGGCTACCCAAATTACAAGAATGTCAATGACTCGACATAACCTTTAGAACTTGTGATAATATTAACCATGTAACTTAATCCCTTTGTCCTTTGTGTTTAGATTGAACACGAGTAATGGAATAGTCATACTCGTATATTCAATCTTTATTTCTTGATCCCCAAGTAGAACTAGAATAAACCAATAAGCTCGATATCTCATATCGACTCATTCGAGCATGGCCATGCATTTTAGTTCTCACTTGATCAAGGGCCAAACACATCTCCTGTTATATAGGAGGGACAAATCCTATCTCGATCAGTCAACATCCCTCTACATAATTCGTAGTGTATCCAATAGTCGCCTTTATAGATTACCCTGTTACGGGTAACGTTTGACGATATCAAGATACATAACTCCTTATGTTGGGATCTCTGATGATCACAAGTCGTAAGGATTAAATACATTATTATCACTATGAGAATTGCATATGACAATCATATAACTATCCATGTTGCATTCTCATGGTGGGTCTGTCCAGTACATCGTTCTCTAACATGTACCCATGTGTTGATTTGATATCTCATATCAATGAACAATTCATCAATCAACACATACTAGTCTCTATGTATTATCATTATCCCAATTCATGATAATACTTGACTAGGGACAATGTTTAAGAATAATACTATATTATTCTAGGGACATTAACTTATATATCAATTCATATTGCACAGATATTCGAATAATATATACTAATGATTTGCCATTAATAAAATCATATTACATTGTATGTCATAAACAATCATCTAATGACTTGTCTTAGGGCATATCCCAACAATTCCTTCACTCCACCACACGTAAAAACCTCCACCAATCTTCCACTCTTCTTCCAACACTCATAACCTTCATCCATCTTCACATATTCATCCTAGGATTTGGAACAACCCAACAAGGCGATAAAAAGAGACGATCGAGAAGGAAGCAAGAGAAGGAGCGAGGATCTACAACCGAAGTCGACATCGGGAGTTTATTCTTGTCTTTTAATATTAGTTTTGATTTGTTTTGATTTACTATGCTGAACTAATTTATTTATCGAGTTATGAACCTTCGATTTGATGATTTAATGATTGAATTCTTATAGTTCTTTGCGTCTGTTTTATGTTCTTCATACTTTTAGAGGATTGATCACCTTTGAATGATGTTAGTATCGTAATTGAGATCGAGAGATGATTTTATGACACTGAATTAATAACTCATACCATGGATTTAAGACTGAGATCGAGAGATGACGTCAAATACATGCGTGATAGCCATAGATTCTAGTAATTGAAAGCTGGGAGTTTTCATGGATCTTATGCAACATTGAATTTGTTAAATAAGTGAACGAGAGTTACTTAATACAATTCGTGTTAGGTTTAATATAGCTCGAGAGAGTGTATTAGATAAATTGGGAGAACTCGTCACCTTAGAAATATTTGAATATTCAATCGAGAATTGTAGGGAATTGCATTGGTGAGCCAAAGTCTCGATAATCTTATCTTGTGGATTTTTCTCGTTTACTTTTATTGACTTGGTTGGATTAGTAGTTTATATTAATTAATTAGTTGTTAATTATTAATTGATTATCGTAGGTTAAATATAGTTAAAAGACATCTTATTTGGTACTTGCTTGTTAGTCCCTGTGGGTTCGACAATCCGTATCTTCCTATCTATACTAAAACTTTACACCGTGCACTTGCGGTCTAAAATCGCTAGATTGGAAATAATTGTTTAAAATAAAAGCGATCAGGGTTTTGCCGCATGTCACATTTGAGCGAGGTGCAATAAAATACACTCATGTTGATGTATATTAGGATATGTAATATGCATTGTGTTGCAGGTATAAATGGAATGCTTGGTGAATATCCCATGAGTCGTTGTTATGGATGAGTGATGATTTTAATGCTATGCCGCTGTCACTTGACGCGTGATAGAATACTTGCCGCTGTCATATCGTAGTGAGGAAAGGATATTTGCCGCCAAATGTTGAAGCGAGGAAAGTGATCTCAACTGTGGAATTACTAGGAGTTTATGCTATCTGTGTGATATTGGCCTAAGTAGGTTGTATACTGAAAAGTGTAAACCAAAATCTTCTAGTATATCCTTTGTAAGGACCCCAGTTCCTAATCTCGTCATTAGTGCATTTATCATATATAATAGTGCATACATTCATATCACTAGGGAATTCACAATACATGCTTCAATGGTACTGGCATGAATACGATAAAATTTTTGGCCTAAATCCTTTTAACATCCGATTCCCAACACAACTCAACTAGCATATATGTATACACTTCACAATGCACTAACATGTTCTCAATTCATTATGCAATTTCTCTTAACTAAATTGCATGCAGTACTCAAATGAAAAGAGAAGCAGTAAGATACTTATACAATCCAAATACTCTATAGAAATACTGGTATCTCGCTCCTGGGAGCATCCTTGTTCCCCGGCTAGAACTCATCCCAAGACAATGTCGTACCTGCTTTACCTGTTCCAACAGAAACAGCCCCCACGCGATGAGCATATCAATAACATAATCACAATATCAACACATACACAATTAATAATTTACATAACACAATACTGTAAAATAAAGGAATACTCCCTGGGTACACAATGCCCATAAGCAATCTCCCGCACTGTTTCTGTCTCACAATACCACATCATCAATCCATAATTGATAGTCACAATTGTCAATCCCATAATTGACAACAATCTATAATCGACAATAAGTTAAATCATTATAACAATGATTTATTGATATCACATGCATTTCAATTACCAATTTACACTTTAAATCTCATCATATCACCTCGCTTCGTTCACTAGCAGCAATATCATAAATCATTGCACGCTCAATAGCGGCCTCATCACAACCATCACACGCTCAATAGCGACAGGACTATCAACGATCGCACGCTCAAACAACGGCGGCATGATAATCACCAGCACGCTCTATAGTGTCATCACAAGAAATCTCAGCACCATTCATTGATACTTCCAATACTAACCAACACATTATTCAATAGTTAGATTAATGAATATAACTGTCAGGATCGATTCCGGGGGTGGGTTGCCATTCCACACCCGAGTTCAACCAACTTGAGCTTCAATAGCTCGTGTTCTTGAAATGATGCACCGAGAGATTATATCGAGTTCGATTACAAAATCGAGCGGAAGACACTCGACATAACCCGCTCTATAACCGTTTAAACATTTGAAAGGCATTTTAAAGATATGCAATTAAAGTAAATGAACAAGCATTTGTTTAAGGAAGTTCGGAGGTGGCACAAATGATCTCTAACTAGATCTGATATAGCAAGGTAAGTGGTGCCAAAGGTTTGAGGAGTGCTCTTCATTTAGCATCTTTTGTCTTTTAAGCTCCTCAATTGAATCCCAAGTGGGTTTGCTTTGGAAGGCTTGGATTGATCTTCAATCAGCTGTTATTGAGCTTCCAAATCATGTATATATAACCCCAAGTATTGATATATACATTAGACACAAGAATATGCCCGTTGGAGAAGGTTCTGCACGATTCCCGAGCTTGCAACGGTCATATTCTGGTTTCTAGGCTCTTTATATTTCGGACCGGATTGGCCGGATCAGCTTGGGCAGATCAGTCTGGCCGGATCAGCAAGGTAGATCAGTCTGGCAGATCAGCACGGGCATATCAGTCTGGTCCAGATCAGCAAGGGCATATCAGTCTGGTCCGGATCAGTCTAGTCCGGATCAGTCTGGACAATCAGCTTGATACAAAAACAGATTGATAAACTTGCTCTTCGATCTGTTGCTTGTAACACTTCATTCTTTGATTTCTGGGCAAAGTGATCCCATGAAAGTTGTAGCCCTTTCTCTTAGCTTTCCATGGAATCAAGAATCGCTCGATTTCAAGTTCGTATGAGAGAGTTATGCTCGAAATACGAGGCGATGCTCCTGCTGTCTGTTTGCTGGATGCAGCAGCACATGGCGTTACTTGCAGAAACTTTTTGGCCATCTTAACATCCGATTCAGTCTTTCACTTCCAAAGATGGCTTGTAGATCTTTGTCTTAGCTTTCCAACCCATACTGAATCGTTTCGTTCCGATAAGCGAGCTGAGAGTTATGCCCACCAGACTGACAGTTGCTTGCTGAAACAGCTTGCTGTTTCTTCACGGTTCAGCTCGATCTTGCAGGCGTCTTTTCTCCTTGATAACATTCGAACTAGCCGATCTGTTGTGAAATATGACTTTTATTATTTTGAGTTGGTTGTTCAATCTCTTTGGAAGCACGCCATTTCGATATCCGATCTATGAGATATGATCGAAACAATCCGCTCTGCCAGGATTTCAGACTTGGTCCAGCTTGATATTTCCAAGCTACTTCTTTGTAATTCATCAAGCTCTTAATTAAGATCTATGAACTGCACACTTGATGAAATATGTTAGCAACACAATAACAAGTTTTGTTAACATCAAAACCAAGATTATTCGGGATTCCAAAACCCAACAATCTCCCCCTTTTTGATGATCACAAAACTTGAATAAAAATATGAACATTAAAGCACAATGTTGCATAACAAGAAAAATCATATTTTTTAAGTAACATATTTCTCCCCCTTTTTGTGTGAATAAAAAAGGAAGACAAATAAAATTTACTCCCCCTCAAAGATTGAGATTAAACTTTCCCCCTTAATTTTAAAATGTTTGAAAATTTGAGCAAGTGAGGGGCAAATGGGGTAGGCTAAAACAAATTTAAAAAAAAATGCAATGCACATTAATTTTTGAATAAAAATAACCTCTTTTGATGATGTATGTAGCATACTTGGCAACAAATTTGAATTTCTTGACAAAACTCAACAATGTTCATTTCATCTTTCTGCGGTGGCAGCACATGAGACAACTTTGCAGAATAAACTGCTTTTCCTCGTGAATAATTAGGCTGCAAGACCTATACCGTTACGATCCTCTATGAGTTTAGTTTGCAACGCAAAAAACGGTTCGTCATTTGGACATCCGATCAAGAAGTTATGCCAATTTTCCCAAAGTCGCTGCAAGCTGCCAGAAAAACTAAAATGCTTCGAAAAATGTTAGATAAAATCTCAAAATAAAAATTATAAACTTAAAATGAGTTTAGAACAAATTGAACGAAAATTAAACCTTTAAAATAGATTTTAAAATTATTTTCGTGCAAAATGAATGCAATGAAATTGAATTTTATGCTAAAAATTTTCATATACCATATTTTGAAAAAATATGCTACGAAAATATTTCATGCTCATGAAAAATTTTTAAAATGATTTTAAAAGATATCCGCAAAAAAAATCGGTTAAAATGCTTTCCAAGAACAACCCGCTCTGATACCACTTGTCTCGATTCCGGGGGTGGGTTGTCATTCCACACCCGAGTTCAACCAACTTGAGCTTCAATAGCTCGTGTTCTTGAAATGATGCACCGAGAGATTATATCGAGTTCGATTACAAAATCGAGCGGAAGACACTCGACATAACCCGCTCTATAACCGATTAAACATTTGAAAGGCATTTTAAAGATATACAATTAAAGTAAATGAACAAGCATTTGTTTATGGAAGTTCGAAGGTGGTGTAATCCTTCTACGTCTCCCTTTCTTCCACCGCATGGAAGGATTCCACTAGAAGACTTTGATTTATACAATCCCGTTGTACAAACCCGATCCAGTTGGGAATTCCCCATCCAACTAGAACTCCTAGCAACTCAACTATGTATGTTCTCTAATGTCTCACATACAAAGACCTCTCATCGGTTGTGATAAATCATCAACCGTTACAATGATATTCACTCATCTATTAAGCTCTCAAATACAATGAATAGAGTGAATATATATGGCACAAATGATCTCTAACTAGATCTGATATAGCAAGGTAAGTGGTGCCAAAGGTTTGAGCAGTGCTCTTCATTTAGCATCTTTTGTCTTTTAAGTTCCTCAATTGAATCCCAAGTGGGTTTGCTTTGGAAGGCTTGGATTGATCTTCAATCAGCTGTTATTGAGCTTCCAAATCATGTATATATAACCGCAAGTATTGATATATACGTTAGACACAAGAATATGCCCGTTGGAGAAGGTTCTGCACGATTCCCGAGCTTGCAACGATCATATTCTGGTTTCTAGGCTCTTTATATTTCGGACCGGATTGGCCGGATCAGCTTGGGCAGATCAGTCTGGCCGGATCAGCAAGGTAGATCAGTCTGGCAGATCAGCACGGGCATATCAGTCTGGTCCAGATCAGCAAGGGCAGATCAGTCTGGTCCGGATCAGTCTGGTCCGGATCAGTCTGGACAATCAGCTTGATACAAAAATAGATTGATAAACTTGCTCTTCGATCTGTTGCTTGTAACTCTTCATTCTTTGATTTCTGGGCAAAGTGATCCCATGAAAGTTGTAGCCCTTTCTCTTAGCTTTCCATGGAATCAAGAATCGCTCGATTTCAAGTTCGTATGAGAGAGTTATGCTCGAAATACGAGGTGATGCTCCTGCTGTCTGTTTGCTGGATGCAGCAGCACATGGCGTTACTTGCAGAAACTTTTTGGCCATCTTAACGTCCGATTCAGTCTTTCACTTCCAAAGATGGCTTGTAGATCTTTGTCTTAGCTTTCCAACCCATACTGAATCGTTTCGTTCCGATAAGCGAGCTGAGAGTTATGCCCACCAGACTGACAGTTGCTTGCTGAAACAGCTTGCTGTTTCTTCACGGTTCAGCTCGATCTTGCAGGCGTCTTTTCTCCTTGATAACATTCGAACTAGCCGATCTGTTGTGAAATATGACTTTTATTATTTTGAGTTGGTTGTTCAATCTCTTTGGAAGCACGCCATTTCGATATCCGATCTATGAGATATGATCGAAACAATCCGCTCTGCCAGGATTTCAGACTTGGTCCAGCTTGATATTTCCAAGCTACTTCTTTGTAATTCATCAAGCTCTTAATTATGATCTATGAACTGCACACTTGATGAAATATGTTAGCAACACAATAACAAGTTTTGTTAACATCAAAACCAAGATTATTCGGGATTCCAAAACCCAACAATCTCCCCATTTTTGATGATCACAAAACTTGAATAAAAATATGAACATTAAAGCACAATGTTGCATAACAAGAAAAATCATATTTTTTAAATAACATATTTCTCCCCCTTTTTGTGTGAATAAAAAAGGAAGACAAATAAAATTTACTCCCCCTCAAAGATTGAGATTAAACTCTCCCCCTTAATTTTAAAATGTTTGAAAATTTGAGCAAGTGAGGGGCAAATGGGGTAGGCTAAAACAAATTTAAAAAAAAATGCAATGCACATTAATTTTTGAATAAAAATAACCTCTTTTGATGATGTATGTAGCACACTTGGCAACAAATTTGAATTTCTTGACAAAACTCAACAATGTTCATTTCATCTTTCTGCGGTGGCAGCACATGAGACAACTTTGCAGAATAAACTGCTTTTCCTCGTGAATAATTAGGCTGCAAGACCTATACCGTTACGATCCTCTAGGAGTTTAGTTTGCAACGCAAAAAACGGTTCGTCATTTGGACATCCGATCAAGAAGTTATGCCAATTTTCCCAAAGTCGCTGCAAGCTGCCAGAAAAACTAAAATGCTTCGAAAAATGTTAGATAAAATCTCAAAATAAAAATTATAAACTTAAAATGAGTTTAGAACAAATTGAACGAAAATTAAACCTTTAAAATAGATTTTAAAATTATTTTCGTGCAAAATGAATGCAATGAAATTGAATTTTATGCTAAAAATTTTCATATACCATATTTTGAAAAAATATGCTACGAAAATATTTCATGCTCATGAAAAATTTTGAAAATGATTTTAAAAGATATCCGCAAAAAAATCGGTTAAAATGCTTTCCAAGAACAACCCGCTCTGATACCACTTGTCAGGATCGATTCCGGGGGTGGGTTGTCATTCCACACCCGAGTTCAACCAACTTGAGCTTCAATAGCTCGTGTTCTTGAAATGATGCACCGAGAGATTATATCGAGTTCGATTACAAAATCGAGCGGAAGACACTCGACATAACCCGCTCTATAACCGATTAAACATTTGAAAGGCATTTTAAAGATATACAATTAAAGTAAATGAACAAGCATTTGTTTATGGAAGTTCGAAGGTGGTGTAATCCTTCTACGTCTCCCCTTCTTCCACCGCATGGAAGGATTCCACTAGAAGACTTTGATTTATACAACCCCGTTGTACAAACCCGATCCAGTTGGGAATTCCCCATCCAACTAGAACTCCTAGCAACTCAACTATGTATGTTCTCTAATGTCTCACATACAAAGACCTCTCATCGGTTGTGATAAATCATCAACCGTTACAATGATATTCACTCATCTATTAAGCTCTCAAATACAATGAATAGAGTGAATATATATGGCACAAATGATCTCTAACTAGATCTGATATAGCAAGGTAAGTGGTGCCAAAGGTTTGAGGAGTGCTCTTCATTTAGCATCTTTTGTCTTTTAAGTTCCTCAATTGAATCCCAATTGGGTTTGCTTTGGAAGGCTTGGATTGATCTTCAATCAGCTGTTATTGAGCTTCCAAATCATGTATATATAACCGCAAGTATTGATATATACGTTAGACACAAGAATATGCCCGTTGGAGAAGGTTCTGCACGATTCCCGAGCTTGCAACGGTCATATTCTGGTTTCTAGGCTCTTTATATTTCGGACCGGATTGGACGGATCAGCTTGGGCAGATCAGTCTGGCAGGATCAGCAAGGTAGATCAGTCTGGCAGATCAGCACGGGCATATCAGTCTGGTCCAGATCAGCAAGGGCAGATCAGTCTGGTCCGGATCAGTCTGGTCCGGATCAGTCTGGACAATCAGCTTGATACAAAAACAGATTGATAAACTTGCTCTTCGATCTGTTGCTTGTAACTCTTCATTCTTTGATTTCTGGGCAAAGTGATCCCATGAAAGTTGTAGCCCTTTCTCTTAGCTTTCCATGGAATCAAGAATCGCTCGATTTCAAGTTTGTATGAGAGAGTTATGCTCGAAATACGAGGCGATGCTCCTGCTGTCTGTTTGCTGGATGCAGCAGCACATAGCGTTACTTGCAAAAGCTTTTTGGCCATCTTAACGTCCGATTCAGTTTTCACTTCCAAAGATGTCTTGTAGATCTTTGTCTTAGCTTTCCAACCCATACTGAATCGTTCCGTTCCGATAAGCGAGCTGAGAGTTATGCCCACCAGACTGACAGTTGCTTGCTGAAACAGCTTGCTGTTTCTTCACGGTTCAGCTCGATCTTCCAGACGTCTTTTCTCCTTGATAACATTCGAACTAGCCGATTTGTTGTGAAATATGACTTTTATTATTTTGAGTTGGCTGTTCAATCTCTTTGGAAGCACGCCATTTCGATATCCGATCTATGAGATATGATCGAAGCAATCCGCTCTGCCAGGATTTCAGACTTGGTCCAGCTTGATATTTCCAAGCTACTTCTTTGTAATTCATCAAGCTCTTAATTATGATTAATGAACTGCACACTTGATGAAATATGTTAGCAACACAATAACAAGTTTTGTTAACATCAAAACCAAGATTATTCGGGATTCCAAAACCCAATAATAACATTCAAAACTGGTACGTCTCTACGTACCAATTCAAACACCACATGAATATATTATTCATTACACATATCAATAATGTATTTACCTATGCTCGTATGTCACACGTACATGGTAGTCGACCACAAGATTATGACATTCCCTACATCCTGGAGCTCGTGAAGCAACTATATTGAATATCATTTCAATATTAATATCTCAACAATAGTTCTCATAACTATACCACAAATATCATGCCAATTCGTCATGCTTCCTGCCATAATCAGTCACGAATATTCGTATTCCGTAAACTACTCAAATCATCAAATTTTATCATTTATTAACTTGAGTTGTCAATTAACTCGATCGAGTAGTAAATATCTTTCTAAGGTTCAATACTTGTAACATTATCCCATTGGTAATAAAACTTCCCCAAAAGTCATAATCATCGTCAAACATCGACTATACAAGCTCATATCTCAATATGCCCAACAATAATAAATTTCCACAATTTTCAGCATAGAGATCGATCACTATCATTATAGCGATCAATCTCTACAGGCAGAAATATTTTTGCCAAAAATTCACTTTCGACGATCGATCGCTACTACCCTAGCGATCGATCGCTACCTAACCAGCGATCGGTTGCTGATACTGTTCATCATCACCAATCTTGATTTCTCTACGAGCGATCGATCGCTAGCCCTTATTTTTGCCAAAACTTCATTTTAATGGACAACAATCGATCGCTAACCCTGATTTTGCCAAAACTTCATTTTAATGGCAATTTTCAAACCCAGACTGAAAACCAACACTCCCAACGCCCACAATACTTCAAAATCTCTACCAAAACACATAAAAACATTACATACATCAATTAATCAAACTTATTCAAATTTCCCGAAACTCAAACCCAACTCTACACATAACCATACTCTACAAAATTACTACCAAATCGTAGATAATAGCGATGGGAAGAAGATTACCCAATTATTCGCTCAAAAATCCTTCTACAATCGAGCCTCCATCGATTTCTTCATCAATTGGGAAAAATGGGGGAAATGAGGGAAGAGAGAGGCGAGAAAGAGATGAGAGAGAATGAGCTGGGACGAAATGATTGAACATCGAGTCCACTTGGTATATATAGTACCAAGCTCCAAAAAAACCTGAGTTTCAAATAATCGCACCAAAACTCTTTAATAACCATAGTGTTCAATAAAATCTCACACTCCCACAATTACACCTCAAATCACAGTCCAAAGTTCTCCAGACTCCAAATCTCACTACCAATACAATTCCAAGGTTTGACATTTCAATGAGAATAACATCTCAACCCTTGGGTCCAACAATCCCGACACCGGATTAACATCCTCGAGAGTCTCAACATCGTAATTATCTCATAATTACCACAATTAAAATCAATTAAGGATTAATCACTTTGGGATTAATGCAATTAATTTTCGGATATCACAATTATCCCCCACTAATCAAATTTCGTCCTCGAAATTTGCACACGTGTACTCAATGTACCACTAAGACCACACAACTCGACTCGCATGCACAATATCGATTCACGAATACGTAATCAACGAAACACCAACTGCGAGGACATCGACCTCCCACTAAACTCTGGAATGGAGATATCCTCCTAAACCATCTCAATCTTTAAAAGATGTTAACATACCTCGATGCTAACCACCCAAAAGCAGTCAGTCAACATTAACTGCTATCTACTCGAATCATTCCGATTCCAACATAGATATCACCTCAATGGCATCTCTATAACTTGATCTACGATGCAAAATGCACATCGCTACGAAGGAAACCACCAGTACTTAGCGGTATACTCACATTAAACTCGCTTTCCATATTACCAATTCAATCTCAATTCATGGAATCTTACTGAAAGAAGAAAAGTTGCACTATTTGCAACTCGAATCGGGCAATCCACGGCCACCGATCATCACAAAACACATCTTCACAGATGTCAACATCAGTGTGTTCCAAGAAACATATATTGGCCACAACACACTACCGCAAATCCCACAAAGAACATGCAAGGTACCCAATTGCGTTCTCAAAACATGTGTCGACAACGACACCAAACGGATTCGAATCCTGGTCATCCCTTGTCTACCCTTAGAACCAACAATTCTAACACAATGATACCTATCGAATTAACTAAAAACAAACTTTCTTAACCCAAACTACGACAACCGCTTCTCAAAAGAGAGTCAACCAAAACCTCACAATTATCAATCTCAAGGATACCACAATCTCTTACAAGAGATTCACCATTCCAGGCACAATAATCAGTTACTCATTAAGCATAAAATGCTGGCGTACCCATATATACATATCGATATGTATGTCTCGACGCCAAATACATCACATGCATACTCAATGCACGCGACTTGGGTATCTCCAATCATACTCCCAAGCCTCTAACACAACTGCCAATCACTCAGTTATTCTCACACCGTAGAGAATAATGATTGACGAGCTAACAATTAATGGTGTGAAATCAACATCGACACCACGTGCACCGTCTCATCGAATCTTTCTAAGATTCCCAACAGGTATATCAATACATCTTTCCTTACAAAGAAAGTGTCATACAACCATGACTCTCCAAACTCGAACTACGGTTCAAACAATCTAGATACATTTATATTGAAATGTATCATGAACCAATAAATACATAATTAATTCAGGATAGTGTCAATGTCACTATCACCAATCTTTTCGAATATGCATACGAGATGTATACCAACTCCAACAACGCTTCGTACTAACATAATAGTACTCAGATACTCTCAAGCATCTATCCATCACCAGTAATGCTTATCACGGTTGATCCACAATTCAACCCGCTATCAACACCATACTGTCCTCATGACAGACATCGTTCCAAGCCGAAATCAACATGCAATGCTATCTCCCCAAGAGATACAATCGAGATAGTAGTGTTGCCACACTAACTATATCCCACAACTCTGGTTACGGTTCACCATTGCATCCTCAATGCAAAAATACTCAAATATAGATAATAACAACTTGTTCATACTCACGTTGGTACTTCCAACAAAACTGAGCTGTCACAACATAAGTTCCTCGACACATTTATATGTATGAACGCTCCCTTGAGGTATCTATTATCTCAACTCAAAAGCATTATAGTGACTACACGAGTCCACTATAACCTCTCATCGTATCATCAAATGATACACCATACTCGGTCCCGACAAGCAGTATAGTGGTTATAGCAAGCTCACTATATTACTGCAACAATAAATAATTATACTTGGCTAGCAAATCGTAGCCTCCTAAGGTTTATACGAAACCTACCAACATATCATATGTTCAACCTGGTATACAATACAATATCATTCACATACTATTACCACTCTCATAATTCATGAATCACATCACGAATTACTTAACATCGTGCAATCAATTCGAGATAGTAGATTTAGATCATCATCTACATTCTCAAATACCGATACATAAGGGACATTCGAATGTCCTAAATCAATCACACTTCAATCCTAACTCATAAGGAATTATCTACATATTCTCATGTGTATGTACAATCATATCTATCATACACCATATCGATATACGTATGTTGTTTTCTCGACCACTACATACACTATAAGTTGCTTGGCCACAACCAATTCAACGAGTATACCCAAAGGTATCATTACTTGTAACATATTCGCCTCAATAAACTATACAATACATTTATCTGTACGATACGACCATTTGTCCATCGTGCGAACCTGCTCGGCATAATGGTCATGTGTCAACCTGTGACACACCAACACCATCTTTACGCCAACCAGTGGCACTCAAAATCGTATAACTCAATACATACTTCTATATATGTATTATTCATCGCGACGGCGACACAAGCCACTCTTCGCCCGTCATACCGTATTATCATAAAATAACTTGTCAATCTGTGACGGTATAAGTCAACTCGTGATATTCATAATATCATCGTCAACCCGTGACGGTACATGTCAGCACACAATATCCTTGTCAACCCATGACGGTACATGTCACCATGTGACATTCACAATATCCTCGTCAACCCGTGACGGTATATGTCAACACGTGAAACTCATAATATCCTCGTCAACCCATGACGGTACATGTCACCACGTGACATTCACATATCCTTGTCAACTCGTGACAGTATATGTCAACACGTGACATTCACATATATCGCTAACGTAATAGCAGTACAATAATATCCATTGCTAATACAATAGTGGCACATCAATATTCATCGTCCAACGGCGATACACAATCAATACTCATCGCCCAGTGGTGGCACACAATCGATAGTCATCGCCCAATGGTGATACATCGTCAACAATGGCACGCTTCTCCCATCGCTAATAGCGGTACATCGCCAACAATGGCACACATATCTCATCGCTATTACAATAGTGGTACATCGCCCACAATGTCACACATATCTCATCGCTAATACAATAGTGGTGCATTGCCAACAATGTCACACATAGCTCATCGCTAATACAATAGCGGTACATTGCCAACAATAGCACACATTCTCATCGCTAATACAATAGCGGTACATCGCCCACATGGCACACATATCTCATTGCTAATACAATAGCGGTACATGGCCCACATGGCACACATATCTCATTGCTAATACAATAGCGGTACATCACTCACAATGGCACACATATCTCATCGCTAATACCATAGCGGTGCATTGCCAACAATGTCACACATATCTCATTGCTAATACAATAGCGCTACATTGCCAACAATGACACACATATCTCATCGATAATACAATAGCGGTACATCACCCACATGGCACACATATCTCATCGCTAATACAATAGTGGTACATCACCCACAATGACACACATATCTCATCGCTAATACCATAGAGGTACATTGCCAAGAATGCTCATGGCTCAACGATATTGTCGTGGACTCAAGGAGTGACTCACATGTATGCATCACTTTGCTCCTTTCGGACTCAAGAGGTGACTCACATCCCATGAAGCACTTTGCTCCCATTTGGACTCAAGAGGTGACTCACATGTATGCATCACTTTGCTCCTTTCAGACATAAGAGGTGACTCACATCCCATGCAACACTTTGCTCCCATAACACGCTCATTTCTCAAATATCTCAATGACAATAAGAATATCATGATGACAATTCAATATCAATGCATGTGAATAATTTCACAAATATCTGTTGTGATATCCCCAAAATGATTATATGCTTTTCAGCATTAATTATGTTTATGTTGTAATTATGGTGTTAATTAATTTAGTGTTGGAATTAATTAATATGGTGAAATGCTTAGTCATACGGTGGGTGTGACCTGGTAATGCATTTCAGGGTTCATGTGATGCATGTTGGGAATTTGGGTGTTGACATGGTTTATTTGTTGTGGATAAAGATTATTTTTGGTGAAGCATGTTTTGTTTGAGATTATGGTGAATTTTTGTAAAATGCTTTTAAAATATCATGTTGAGATATTTTATACATCATGCTAATTAATGGGGTACCATTTATATTAAAACCCATACCCATCATACCCCATTTCCCTCACTTAACCCCACTCCTCATTAAAAGAAAACCCATAACCCTCATATCCCCAAACCCACACAAATCGTTTCTTGCTTGGAGGAGAAGGAGAAAATTTTGCAAAAACTTGGATTGTTGGATTTCTTAGTAGAATTTGAAGCCTTGAAGGGTATGAACCTCTCCTTGTTTGGTTTATTATGTTTTGTGTGTGAAATGGGTTTGTATTAGGGATTTGAAATGGGTTTGTTTTTGGGTATATGTTGTATGTGATTGGGTTATGATTTTTGAGGTGTTTCATGTTGGTTTTATGGAGTTATAATGGTGTTGAGTTGTTGGGATGCTTTGGTTTGAGGTGTATGTGGTGGAGCTTTGGATTTATGCTCAAAATGATGGAAATCGTGTACACAGGGTGTGGCGATCAATCGCTATATATGGAGCGACCGATCGCCGAGATCCGTAGCAAAAATGTGTGCAAGCGATCGATCGCTATATAAGCGATCGATCGCCTCGAGACAGTGAGGTCTGGCGATCGATGGCTATGTCAAAGCGATCGATCGGTAAGGCTCGCGATCGATCGCCTTGACATAGCGATCGATCGCCAGCAGACAGATTTTGAGGATGTACGGGCACCCAACGGTAACATGTATTTTATATACTCTATGGAATATGCATTGTGGATGCAACTATATATTGAATTGTGCATTGTGGATGCAAATACATGTTGAATTATGGATTATGATTACATATGTGTATGTTGAACACTTGGTGCACATCTCATGAGTCATGGTTATATTAGAGTGATGATTTTAATGCTTTGCCACTGTCACTTGAAGCGATGATAGAATACTTGCCGCTGTCATATTGTAGCGAGGAAAGAATATTTGCCGCCAAATGTTGAAGCAAGGGTATTGCCGCTTGTCGCATTTGAGCGAGGTTATTCAATGCCGCTAATATGTCGAAGCGAGGGGTATTAGTGCCGCTATCATGACAAGCAAGTTGCATTAAAATACACTGTTATAACAGACTAGGGATTGGTGATTGGTGATAATGAAATGGTGATATGTCATGACATTTGTGGAACCATTAAATAATCTATTGATTATACTCATGAGTTATGGTACAGGGACAACCAAAAGGGAGCGTTTAAAATGCATTGGAAAATAGGAAGTGTTTTATAATTACGGTTTATGCATTTACTTCTTATAATCATATTATGTTGAATATGGATTATTATATGCTCATGATTTGGGGGTTGTCCTTGTAGGTACATTTTGGCATAAAGGGCTAAGAACGGGTTGATGCAGTGAGCTAGTGAGGAATGCTTTTGACATAGAAGCTAGGATTCTTTTGTATAGTTTCTACTCTAGGAGTAGTGTAAATCTATAGGATTAACATTCATTTGATGGGAATGTAACCAATCCATTGGAAGTAATTATTTTGGCATGTAATCCTTAAAGCTCAAGGCTTCAACACGAATTTTTATACTCTGCTTATACATATTAGCTCTACCTATGCCCTTAATCCGCACTTAAGGAACTAAGGTCCTTACATTACTGGTATCAAAGCAGTGGTTAGAGAACCCGAGAATGAGTGAAGGGTAGCCTTAGCAATAAGTCGGCTAGGCGTCTGGTTATGTGCATGATTATGCATGAGGTGCATATTGGTGTATATATTTGTTATACTAACATGCTTATTACTGCTTATGTTATCTAACGGTGTAATACATGAATTGTTTTGGTATTGTTGTTAACCCTTGTATTGCAGCATGGTGGCCATAAATCTGGAGAACCTCAATGAGGAAGTGGAGGATATAGGGAGTGTGAATGTAAGCATTGCCCAGACTAATCCCCTAACGCCACCTGCTGTGGGTGTGGAACCTGTTGTGCAGCAATTACTGCTTTGTGAACTGAGTCTGACACAGTTCTTGAACTTCCATCCACTCCGTTTTGAGGGAACAGAGACTGGGGAAGAATCGGAGGAATGGTTAAAGAGGATAGAACAAATCTTCATGTCGGCACCCTGTGCCAAGACTGCTTGGCTGAGATTAATGGAATTTCAACTGGCTAAGAAGTCTTCCATGTGGTGGAAGACAACTGTGATGGAGCTGAGAGCTCAAGGTGTACTGATTGATTGGAGCTTGTTCAGAACCCGGTTTCTGAACCGATAATTCTCAGCTGCGGCCAGACAGATTGTGGGGTCTTCCCACCTTAACAGTGATTAATAGACACAAGAAGGTAATCATGCATTAATAACGTCTTAAGGTTCTGGTTGTTACATGAGCTAACAGGATTACAGGCCAAAATAAAAGACTTCAAAAATAATTCATTACATTCCCAAAAGAGTGTTAATATTTAGATTTATACTACCCCTAGAGTAGATACTAATCGTGACTTGAATCCTATACATTCCTGTGTTCCTCGTAGCTCACCGCCTCAACCCGACCCCTTAGTCCTTTGGTCCAAAAGCGTACCTACAGGGACAACACATCATAAGCATATACAATCTTACTTAACATCATAAAAACATCATAGTAAATGCATGAAATATTGGTTAAGTAAATATGCTGGTTATTCATTATCTTCTTATCGTTGTCCCTGATTCATAATCATGCATATGGGCATCTTACCCTGTGGCATCTTACCACATTATAACATCGCATGGCCTCTTACCATGTGGGGCATCCTACCCCGTGGCATCTTACCACAAATAACATCGCATGGCCTCTTACCATGTGGGGCATCTTACCCCGTGGCATCTTACCACAAATAACATCGCATGGCCTCTTACCATGTGGGGCATCTTACCCCGTGGCATCTTACCACAAATAACGTCGTATAAACATCATCATATAAACATCGTATGAACATCATCATTTAAACATCGTATAAACATCATCATTTCATCGTGAATACTCATGCAATAAAAGCATAGTTGTAGTGTAAAGATGTGTGTTACTGATGTGACTAGAAATAGACACATCTATTGTGCTTAATTGTCTACGATTTGGTATATTTTGATGGATAAATTGATACATATGCTACCTAATTGTATATTTGTGTAAATGTAGGGAAATGTGAAGAAATCAAGCTAAAATGATGAAAGAAGCAATAAAGTTGAAGAAAAGAGGAAAAAACCAGAATCCAAGACACATGTTGCTCCTTTCTCCTCATATTTCTATATGTTAGAGCCATGTTTTGGAAATGTGGTCCATAGAACAGTTGTAGATATTTGAGTTATCTTCGCGTGGACAGCTGATTCATCGAATTCGGAGTTCGTATGAGAAAGTTATGGCCAAAATACAAACTCGCCAGAAAAATGGAAAATCAGGCGTAAAGACGCCATTTCAAGCGTACCTACGCCAGTGCTACGGGAATTTAGGCGTAGTTACGCCATTTTAGGCGTAATTACGCCAATAGGATTTTGGAAAGTTAAAATTCTTGATTTCTTTCCTTCCCACATGGATTCTAACATACTCCATCAGCCTCCCTATACATATATGGACGAAAATCAGACCTTGGAACCATCTAGATAGTTAGGGTAGAATAATTTTAGACTAGTTTTATATTTTCTTTTCAATTTTGTTGAAGAACGTCTACGAAGATCGAAGCAAAGGCGGGATTGACACCTCGACGAGCGGAGATCGGATTAGTTTTCTTTCCCTTGTTTTTATTTATAATTTTGTTTTAATTATGTGTAGCTAGTCTTAATTCTTGGTTGAGGAAGACAAAACCTTGGATTTATTTATCTTGGGGAGATTCATACGCTTTTGTTTATCGATTTTATTGAATTCATTGTTTTTCTGATTTTGTTGATATGATTGATGTTTGTTTATTGGATTGACAACCTAGTAACTTGCATATAATCTATTGCTAATTGGAATTCAAATAAGAGATTGTTTGAGTAATCTAATTGAAGAAGCAACTAAGATCGATAATTGCCTGCTGTTGGTGTTATTAAATTCTTAGAGAAAACCATTGACTAAATTATATAAACCGCTTGTGTTTATGTTGTTTAGATTCATCGCTCACTAGTTTTGAATGATGTCATGATTTTAATCTTGAATATGCATATAGAGATTGATTGATTGGTGAAAGTTAAATTAGAACGCTTGGACTAATTGACTATGAATAAGGTGAGGGAGGAATTAGATTTCCAATTGATGAATATTCTAGTAAAATTGAGTCTTTTGTGAATCGATGAAATAGATGATAATATCCAATGTAGAGTCGACCGATACCAAGAATCACTTTCATTAGTTAATCTTTGTTTTTAATTTTCATTAGTATAATTCAACCTCACAACCCCATCCTTTATTATTTTTTTGTTTTGATTTTCATTAACACAAAGATTCACACCTCCTCGTGGGATCGATCCCTACTCACTCTACTACGTTATTGTTATCAATCTTGAGGATTGAGTGGGGTTAATTTGGGCGTACACGATAAGCGCACACCAAATTTTGGCGCCGTTGCCGGGGAGGCGTTGTATATTTTTGTGTTAATATTTTCTGTTTTGTTTCTTTCTCTTTCTTTCCCCCCACCGCTACTCTTGTTTGTTCGTGCTTATAGGATCAGATCTTATCATGGAGGACTATAGGCAACTAGACGAATTGGAGTATCTTGTGCACCAACTTGGCGTAGGGAGTGGACAAAGTGCATACAACTCAAGTTGGAGTGATCATCCCAATCTCAACTATAACAATCAATGGATGAGCCCACCTCCACCTTACATGCAGTCCTATCTACCGCCATACATACCACAATATTCGCCATGGCCGCAACAACCTCAATACCTTACCCCTGGTGAGTCTTTAGAGAATCTTATTTTAACACTTAATGACAATACTTTGCAATTTCAACAGGAATTCAGGTCTAGCACTCAGAATTTGGGTAACCAAATCGAGCAACTTATTAAATCAGCCGATCAGATAGCATCACAACCCACCGACTTTATACCCTCCCGGACGATGGAGGCACCACGAGAGAACATGGTTGCAATCGCCTCAAGGAGTGACGAAGAGGTAGGAACCCCGGGGGAGGTGGTACTGATGCCACCCAAGCTAGAAGAGGAGACACATGTGCCACTAGAAGAAGAGGAGCTTGCACATCATGCATCTCCACAAGGTTTGTCTCCAACAACCCCCTATGTTGAATATGATCATGAACCCTATGAAGAGAAAAAGGAACCGAAGGTCGAATACTGTGATGAAATGGACATGTTTGACAATTTTTTCTCTGACGATGAGGAGAAGGAAACCCCTACAAAATACACGGATCCTGGTATGTTCACTGTCCCATGCATGATTGGAAATAATAGAATTGATAAGGCCATGCTAGACTTAGGAGCAGCAATAAATGTTATGCCTTATTCAATCTACACCTCTTTAGACATAGGACCTCTTAAAAAATCTGAAATTGCTATTCAATTATCAAATAGATCTACTGTGCATCCTAGGGGAATACTTGAGGACGTTCTAGTGGAAGTCGATAAATTGATCTTTCCTACTGATTTCTACGTACTTGACATGGAAAATGATGATAAAAGCAGCCCTATTCTGTTAGGGAGACCATTTTTGAAAACTTCCAAGTGCATAATAGATGTAAGTGGTGGTGCTTTTACTATGGAGTTTAATGGTGAGGTAGCTAAGTTCAATACTCATGATCCCGTTCATCCTACTACTGATTATACTATTGGCATCAGACATCACGTATCACTAGAAAAATCACATACTGTCACTGAGCATGAACATGGGGTAACTACTGATCGACCTGTTGACGAAGGAGGTATGGGAGAAATTTTGACTGATACTTCATGTATTACTACTGCTTTACCAAATTCTCCTTTTAAAAATCTCAATTTGAATTGCAGGTACCTGATGTTGAGCTGAAACTTCCTCCTGAACCTCACGACACATCAATAGAAAACGAGGGGATGCGAAAAGGGTTGAGGACTTCCAAGAAGTATAAGGCGAATATGCATCGCCTTCGAGCTGTCAAAAGGATACTAAGGTGGGAAAAGGTGGCATTGGACACCAAACATGACCCGCCATGAGCACGAGCATTGGAGTCGGGCCACCGACGTTAAACAGAGGCGCTGCTTGGGAGGCAACCCAAGGGGAGTTAGTTTCCTTTCTCCCTTTTATTTATTTTTTTTGCTTTAGTAGTTAGATTCTCTTTTCTTGTATTTTTGCCTTACATTGGGGACAATGTAAGATTTATGTATGGGGAGGGATTAGTGGCTTGTTATTGCTTTTCTATTACAAAAATACAAAAAAATTGAAAAATTTGAAAAATTTGAAAATTTTGAGCTCATAGCTAGTAATGAACACATGCTTAGAATCACTAGCCCATGATGAAACCTAATTGATATCATGCATGCTTTTGAACATAGGTGAATTGTTAACCTTGGAACACTTTGAACTCTAATGCAAATTTTGCTTTGACTTAGTAGTTGAATATTTTGAGCACATTATTGTCATACTTGTGAAGTGTGCATAGCTTAGTGAAGATTGTGTGAACTTTGTGATAGTCTTAAGAAGTCTCTAATACATGCTAGAACTTAACTACATGCTCTTTGAGGCGTATGTCTAGACTGCTTGCAAACATGAAAGTGATATAGGCAATCTTTGATGCGATTGAGCCTTTCAAGCCTACCATGTAAAGAAAATCAATCACTAATACCCTATTTGAACTTTAATGCAAAAGAATGGTTGTATGCTAAGCATACAAACAACCACCATTCGACATTCTTTGACTAGCTTATCATCATTCCCTAATGAGCCTAAATATGAGTTCTATCCATACCTTTGAAGGGAGTATGATGTGTTTCATTCACATGCACTTAAGTATTCAATGATTAAAATGTTTGTGAGCTTCATAAGGAAAAGAATGAAATACATGAAAGAAAAGGAATGCCTTGAGGAAATAGATAAAAATATGACTCCAAGGGAAGCCAAGGCACAAAAGAAGAAAAATGTTGAAACAAAAGTTGAAAAATTCAAGCAAGAAGAGAAGCTTTTAGTGTGCATATCATCATACTCTCTTACTTGATATATCCTTACCTTTCTTTCATAAGCCAATACCGAGGCCACACTACAAGCTAATAAAGACCTACTTGATTTATGTTTGCAAAGTGGCTAAGATAGTGGAGAAGAGTGTGCAAGTGAGCTTATACTTGTGTTAGTGTATGACTTGAACTATTGTGAGTTTACATCTATTGGATCTATAATTTGTACATGACACTTGTTCATGACCACACACACACGTTCACTGCTTTGTTGGGTACAAAATGTTTAGGGATTGAAATTGTTTCACTGTTAATTTTTCACCGCCTTTCATTACTATGCATATTTATAATTGTTGAGGCATAAAAGTGAGGACAAGTTAGTTTGTTTTGATGCTATGAGCCAAGCAAAAAGATTTTAGTTTTGTTTGATTTACTCGAGGTTGAGTAAAGATTAAGTATGAGGGTGTTTGATGTGACTAGAAATAGACACATCTATTGCGCTTAATTGTCTACGATTTGGTATATTTTGATGGATAAATTGATACATATGCTACCTAATTGTATATTTGTGTAAATGTGTGAAGAAATCAAGCTAAAATGATGAAAGAAGCAATAAAGTTGAAGAAAAGAGGAAAAAACCAGAATCCAAGACACATGTTGCTCCTTTCTCCTCATATTTCTATATGTTCGAGCCATGTTTTGGAAATGTGGTCCATAGAAAAGTTGTAGATATTTGAGTTATCTTCGCGTGGACAGCTGATTCATCGAATTCGGAGTTTGTATGAGAAAGTTATGGCCAAAATATAAACTCGCCAGAAAAATGGAAAATCAGGCGTAAAGACGCCATTTCAGGCGTATCTACGCCAGTGCTACGGGAATTTAGGCGTAGTTACGCCATTTTAGGCGTAATTACGCCAATAGGATTTTGGAAAGTTAAAATTCTTGATTTCTTTCCTTCCCACATGGATTCTAACATACTCCATCAGCCTCCCTATACATATATGGACGAAAATCAGACCTTGGAACCATCTAGATAGTTAGGGTAGAATAATTTTAGACTAGTTTTATATTTTCTTTTCAATTTTGTTGAAGAACGTCTACGAAGATCGAAGCGACGGCGGGATTGACACCTCGACGAGCGGAGATCGGATTAGTTTTCTTTCCCTTGTTTTTATTTATAATTTTGTTTTAATTATGTGTAGCTAGTCTTAATTCTTGGTTGAGGAAGACAAAAACCTTGGATTTATTTATCTTGGGGAGATTCATACGCTTTTGTTTATCGATTTTATTGAATTCATTGTTTTTCTGATTTTGTTGATATGATTGATGTTTGTTTATTGGATTGACAACCTAGTAACTTGCATATAATCTATTGCTAATTGGATATCAAATAATAGATTGTTTGAGTAATCTAATTGAAGAAGCAACTAAGATCGATAATTGCCTGCTGTTGGTGTTATTAAATTCTTAGAGAAAACCATTGACTAAATTATATAAACCGCTTGTGTTTATGTTGTTTAGATTCATCGCTCACTAGTTTTGAATGATGTCATGATTTTAATCTTGAATATGCATATAGAGATTGATTGATCGGTGAAAGTTAATGTAATACCCCCGAAATGTGTTATGATTATGTTCTACGATGATAAATTATGATGTGTTTAAGGGTTGTGGTGTATTTAAATTGGGGGTCACGATTTATGTTATGATGATATGATGTGGGGAACATGTTGGGTGTTTAAAGGTTGTATTAATTAAATGAAGTTAGAAAATATCGAGTGAGGATATTTTAATACATCGTACTATATACCGGGACACAATTAAACACCTCAAGGCACCCCAACCATACCACCCCCCAATCGGCCACCTCACCCCTTCCCCACTTGTTTAACCCATACCCCCCACTTGATCATGCCCATGCTTCCAATCACTTCTTGCAGCCAAATCATTCCCTTCTCCTTCTCTTTTTCCCCCCATTTTCGTTCCAGCTTAGCAGCTGTAAGGCAAGGAAAAAGCTTGGTAAGAAGGTGTTCAAATCCTTGCAAAAAGAGGAGCAAAAAGAGAGGGGTAAGTGGGTACCCTGTTTTTCTGGGTTTGTGTTTGAGCTTGGGTTTGGTGGGTTGTTTTTAACGCATGCTTAGTGTAGGCTTGGGTGAAACCTTGGTAAGGATGCTTACATGGTAGTATTAAGTAACTACTAGCATGGTTGTTTGAGCATTTTACATGATTTATGTGATAGATTTCTTGTTATGAATCTATGTGCTCGAAAAACCTGGACAAAGAAGAAGATACTCTGTTTTTGTATAGGATGGTTGAGGATGAAGATTATGATGATGTTATGATGCATGTTAGCTTAGGTTTTGTTAAACCTTTGATTTAAGTGCTTACATGGACATTTTATGAAGTTCTTCACATGTTTGTTTCAGCAAGAAAGATGTATTATGTAGTAGAAATGTTGGTGTGAAAAGAGGTGCTCAAAAATCTGGGGAAATCCCGATTTTTTCAGAGCTCTCGATCGATCGAGATTTGGTCCCGATCGATCGAGCGAGACAGAAAGTCTAAAGCATGTTTTGAAATTTTGATGCCTCTCGATCGATCGGTGAAGCTCCTCGATCGATCGGTAAAATGTTTCGATCGATCGAGCGAGACAGAATGCTAAGGCACTGTTTGTGCACAGTGTCTCGATCGATCGAGACCTTGGGCCGATCGATCGAGAGAGGCAGAAAGTTGAAAAATATAATGATGTTTTATTTTGTTAAGTTTATGATGTGAGATGGTTTTGAGGCATCTAATATGGTATTATGTGGTCTTGTAGAACCATCCCAGGTACCGGCACCATCAAGGAGATAAAGTCTGTTGACTCCTCCTCCTTTTGAAAAGGTACGTAAGAGGCGTACGGGCATCGGACGGTAACACCCATCTTTATACTACAACTATGCTTTTATTGTATGAGTATTCACGATGAAATGAATGAGGTTTATACGATGTTATATGATGATGTTTATACGATGCTTATATGATGATGTTTACACGATATTATTGTGGTAAGATGCCACGGGGTAAGATGCCCCACATGGTAAGAGGCCATGCGATGTTATTGTGGTAAGATGCCACGGGGTAAGATGCCCCACATGGTAAGAGGCCATGCGACGTTAATTGTGGTAAGATGCCACGGGGTAAGATGCCCCATATGGTAAGAGGCCATACGATGATATTTGTGGTAAGATGCCACAGGGGTAAGATGCCCCATATGCATGATTATGAATCTGGGACAACAATAAGAAGTTAATGAGAAATCCAGCATATTTACTTAACAAATATTTCATGCATTTGTTATGATGTTTTTATGATGCTAAGTAAGATTGTATATGCTCATGATGTATTGTCCCTGTAGGTACGCTTTTGGACGAAAGGACTAAGGGTCGGGTTGAGGCAGTGAGCTGCGAGGGACACAGGAATGTATAGGATTCAAGTTACATTAGTATCTGCTCTAAGAGTAGTATAAATCTAAATGACATTCTTTTGGAATGTAATGAATTATTTTTGAAGTTTTGTATTTTGGCCTGTAATCCTGTTAGCTCGTGTAACAACCGAAACCTTAAGATGTTACCTTAATGCATGATTAGTCCTTCTTTTGTCTATTAATCACTGTTAAGGTGGGAAGACCCCACATTAGTGGTATCAGAGCAGTGGTTAGATAACTCGGGGATGAGTGAAGGGTAGCCTTAGCAATAAGTTAGCTATGTGCTTACTTTTGGACATGTTTATATGTATGTTATTCATAAAGAAGAAGATGTTATACTAACATGTTCAATTATCTAACGATGAGTTTTATGAACTGCTTTTGGTGTTGTTATTAACCCTTGTGTTGCAGCATGGCAGCAAACATAGAAGTGGGTGACGCCATTAGTGTAAATGCAAGTGCTGGGCGTACGAATCCATTGCCACCACCAGCCTTGGGAGGGGAACCCTCTGAACAGCAGTTGCTACCTGGGGAATTGAGCTTGGCTCAGTTTATGATGTATCGACCTCCGATGTTCGAGGGAACTGAATCAGGAGAGAAAGCTGAGGAATGGTTAGAGAGGATCGAACAGATATTTGTGGCAGCGCCTTGTGCAAAGACGGTCTGGATCAGATTAGCAGAATTTCAGCTGTCCAAGAAGGCACTGATGTGGTGGAAAACCACAGTGATTGAGCAAGAGGCTCTGGGACAGGAAGTGAATTGGAAGATGTTCCGAACGCGGTTTCTAAACCGCTATTTCTCAGCCGCTGCAAGACAGGCCAAGGAGGATGAGTTTACCAGTTTAAGACAAGGTACCATGCCTGTATCTGACTATGCTCTACATTACTGTTCCTTACTACGATATGTGCCACACATTGCTGCAAGCACTCAAGCGAAGATGCGGAACTTCATGAAGGGCTTAAGGCCTGAACTGTATGACAGGGTGATCACTTATGGCCCTGCCTGTTTTGATGATGCACTCTCACGAGCTGAGCTAGCTGAACTGGGAGTCGGTGCATATCCTGATGCTGTGCCACCTCCGGTACCCCCTCAGAGATCCACTTCTGATAATTTGAAGCCCAGGGGTGATCAGTTTAAGCCTAGGGGGAACACTTCGGCATCGAGATTCAGTGGCAAGAAGCCCGAGAATCGATGGAAAGGGAAAGATAGGAATGATGCTCCATCTGGGAGAGGACAGTCTCAGGGAGACAGATCTGGAAGAGTTCAGTGCACTCTTTGTGGGCAACCACATTTGGCAAAGGACTGCGTAGGATGTTATGTCTGTGGCGACAGAGGCCACTTTGTTCGGCGGTGTCCCAACAGGGGAAGACAGCAGAGCTCTACGGGGAGACCTGCGGATAGAACGGCACAACACCGGCCACCTTTTGTGCCAAGACAGTATGGAGGTCAGCCCGCGGGGCCACCTCAGGGACAGGTGTATGCTTTGACGAGGGAACAGGCTACAGCGGCCCCGGAGGAAGTTATAGCGGGTACGTGTCTTTTATTTACGCACCCTGCTCTTATATTGATAGACACAGGTGCGTCACACTCTTTTGTGTCGACGAGTTTTGTTGAAAGGCACCACATATGCACTTCTCCGTCCCCCATGCCTCTTATGGTCTCGACCCCCGCTGGAAGAAGTTTGACTACGGATCAGATTGTCTATGATGGCCTCATTTATTTTGAGGATAATGAGCTAAGATCAGATTTGATTGTGCTGGGAATGACAGACTTCGATTGCATTGTGGGCATCGATATTCTGAACAAGTATCAGGCAGTGGTAGACTGGAGGCAGAGGACTGTCCGATTTAGATCTGTATTGGGAGTCCAGTGGACATTTTATGGGGATGGTTTGTAAGTAACCCCATGAGCATACAACGCAGCGGAATAAAATTTTGGGATTACAAACCAGCGATCTATACATAGGGATTCATATCGGATTAGAGAATTACAAGTGTCTTACCCTTGTAGCGCGTTTGAAGCAGAATCCACGGAGCTGCACCACGTCCTACGCCTTCTCCGAGTCACTAAGCAAAACTCGATTGGTTTTGCCTCAACGGTATCCACACGATCAAATCGGGTGAAGGGATGGTTTAATAACAAGTTGCTAGACAAGTTATTAAACCGGAACCAAAAACCACACTTTGATTCACAATCAAAGTTTGCACACTATCACTCTCCCTCTTCGGCTATCAAGAAACCGAAAGCAAAGAGTGAGGCGGCCGTGTGTGGCTTTAACAAGGTGGCCGAGAGCACCTTGTCTTGGTTGCTAGGTTTTTGTGTCTTGGAATGTTATTCAAGTATTAATCTCATTAAAAACTTGTTAACAAATTATATATGATTAATTAAAGGCTTTCTTAAAGCTTCATGGGCTTAAGCCCATGATTTAATTAATCCTTATGATTATTAATTAAGACTCCTCTTAATTATTTAATTCATCCCATGAATTTAATTTCCCTTCTCGATTTAATCTTTTGTGCGACCCGATAGGATCTCGTAATGTTTGCAGTGACATAAAATCTCATTTTATGTCGCAAGCATCGAGCGGTATCTAGCAACACATCGATGCTACCCAAATTACGAGAATGTCAATGACTCGACATAACCTTTAGAACTTGTGATAATATTAATCATGTAACTTAATCCCTTTGTCCTTTGTGTTTAGATTGAACACGAGTCATGGAATAGTCATACTCGTATATTCAATCTTTATTTCTTGATCCCCAAGTAGAACTAGAATAAACGAATAAGCTCGATATCTCATATCGACTCATTTGAGCATGGCCATGCATTTTAGTTCTCACTTGATCAAGGGCCAAACACATCTCCTGTTATATAGGAGGGACAAATCCTATCTCGATCAGTCAACATCCCTCTACATAATTCGTAGTGTATCCAATAGTCGCCTTTATAGTATACCCTGTTACGGGTAACGTTTGACGATATCAAGATACATAACTCCTTATGTTGGGATCTCTGATGATCACAAGTCGTAAGGATTACATACATTATTATCACTATGAGAATTGCATATGACGATCATATAAATATCCATGTTGCATTCTCATGGTGGGTCTGTTCAGTACATCGTTCTCTAACATGTACCCATATGTTGATTTGATATCTCATATCAATGAACAATTCATCGATCAACATATACTAGTCTATACGTATTATCATTATCCCTTTCATGATAATACTTGACTAGGAACTTCTTTAAGAATAATACAATATTATTCTAAGGACATTAACATATATATTAATTCACAATGCACAGTTAAAAGAATAATATATAATAATGAATTGCCATTCATAAATCCATAAACATTGTATGTCTTAAACAATCATCTTAGGGCATATCCCAACAAATCTCCCACTTGCACTAAGACCACTCAGACATATACCTAATGCCTAGAGATCTAGTATGACGATCATGCTTCTGCTGTGACAGCGGCTTCGTCAATGGGTCAGATACATTATCATCTGTTGGTACTTTGCATATTTTAACATCTCCCCTTTCAACGATTTCTCGAATGAAATGGAAACGCCTAAGTATGTGCTTGGATCTTTGGTGAGATCTTGGTTCCTTAGCCAATGCGATCGCTCCATTGTTGTCACAATAGAGGTCTATCGGATCTTTAATGCTAGGCACCACTCCCAGTTCAGAAATGAACTTCCTCATCCAAACAGCTTCCTTTGCTGCATCCGAGGCAGCAATATACTCAGCTTCCGTTGTAGAATCGGCTACTGTTTCTTGCTTTGAACTCTTCCAGCTCACAGCACCTCCATTTAGGCAATACACATATCCAGATTGCGATCAAAAATCATCTTTGTCGGTTTGGAAGCTAGCATCAGTGTAACCCATTACATTGAGCTCTTCCTCACCTCCATAAATCAAGAATGTATCTTAGTCCTTCTCAAGTACTTCATGATATTCTTGACAGCAATCCAGTGACCTTCACCTGGATCAACTTGATATCTGCTCGTCATGCTCAAAGCATACGATACATCGGGACGAGTACATATCATGGCATACATGATAGATCCAATAGCTGACGCGTATGGAATCTTGCTCATGCGTTGTCTCTCATCTGGTGTTGAAGGACACTGTTCCTTCGAGAGATAAATACCATGTGTCATAGGCACGAATCCTTTCTTGGATTCTTGCATGCTAAACCTTTTAAGCACCTTGTCTATGTACGTACTTTGACTTAGACCAAGAAGCCTTCTCGATCTATCTCTATAGATCTTGATTCCTAATACATAGGTGGCTTCTCCTAAGTCTTTCATCGAAAAGCAGTTCCCTAGCCAAATCTTTACAGATTGCAAGGCAGGGATATCATTTCCAATAAGAAGTATGTCATCTACATACAACACTAGGAAAATGATTACGCTCCCACTGACCTTCTTGTAGACACAAGGTTCATCTTCATTTTTGATAAAACCAAACTCTTTGATTGCATCATCAAAACGAAGATTCCAACTCCGAGAAGCTTGCTTCAATCCATAAATGGATCGTTGTAGCTTGCATATCTTTCCAGCATCCTTTGGATCGACAAAACCCTCGGGCTGTGTCATGTACACATCCTCGAGCAGATTTCCATTAAGGAAAGCTGTTTTGACATCCATCTGCCAGATTTCATAATCATGAAATGCAGCTATTGCAAGTAAGATCCTTATGGATTTAACCATGGCCACTGGTGAAAAGGTTTCATCATAGTCAATACCATGAATTTGTTTGAATCCTTTTGCAACCAGCCGACCTTTATAGGATCTCGTAATGTTGGCAGTGACATAAAATCTCATTTTATGTCGCAAGCATCGAGCGGTATCTAGCAACACATCGATGCTACCCAAATTACGAGAATGTCAATGACTCGACATAACCTTTAGAACTTGTGATAATATTAATCATGTAACTTAATCCCTTTGTCCTTTGTGTTTAGATTGAACACGAGTCATGGAATAGTCATACTCGTATATTCAATCTTTATTTCTTGATCCCCAAGTAGAACTAGAATAAACGAATAAGCTCGATATCTCATATCGACTCATTCGAGCATGGCCATGCATTTTAGTTCTCACTTGATCAAGGGCCAAACACATCTCCTGTTATATAGGAGGGACAAATCCTATCTCGATCAGTCAACATCCCTCTACATAATTAGTAGTGTATCCAATAGTCGCCTTTATAGTATACCCTGTTACGGGTAACGTTTGACGATATCAAGATACATAACTCCTTATGTTGGGATCTCTGATGATCACAAGTCGTAAGGATTACATACATTATTATCACTATGAGAATTGCATATGACGATCATATAACTATCCATGTTGCATTCTCATGGTGGGTCTGTTCAGTACATCGTTCTCTAACATGTACCCATATGTTGATTTGATATCTCATATCAATGAACAATTCATCGATCAACATATAATAGTCTATACGTTATCATTATCCATTTCATGATAATACTTGACTAGGAACTTCTTTAAGAATAATACAATATTATTCTAAGGACATTAACATATATATTAATTCACAATGCACAGTTAAAAGAATAATATATAATAATGAATTGCCATTCATAAATCCATAAACATTGTATGTCTTAAACAATCATCTAATGACTTGTCTTAGGGCATATCCCAACATGGTTCCCGTCCGAAGATTCCGTTAATATCTGCTGTCAAGATGACACAGCTATTGGAACGAGGTCATGCAGGATATCTTATCTATGCTGTTGATATGACGGATAAGTGGAAGGAATTAAAGGTTGAGGATGTGCCCGTAGTGGCGGAGTTTCCTGATGTCTTTCCGGAGGAGATTCCCGGATTCCCACCGACGAGAGAGGTCGAGTTTGGGATTGAGTTGCTACCAGGGACGTCTGCAATTTCTCGTGCCCCGTATAGGATGGCACCAGCGGAGCTAAGAGAGCTAAAGATTCAATTGCAAGAGCTCCTAGACAAAAACTACATACGCCCTAGCGTATCGCCATGGGGTGCGCCTGTCTTATTTGTTAAGAAGAAAGATGGATCGATGCGTCTATGCATTGACTATAGGCAGTTGAACAAAGCTACAGTAAAGAACAAGTATCCACTCCCGAGGATCGATGACTTGTTCGATCAGTTGCAGGGTACGAGGCTCTACAGTAAGATCGATCTGAGGTCGGGGTACCATCAGATTCGAGTAAGATAAGATGATGTCTGTAAGGACCCCCTTAGCCCTTAACCCCTGATTAGTGTATTAACCACTATGTGTGGCACATGCTTTCAATAAAAAGTCAATTGGGAAGCTCAGATGATACTTTACCATTGAATGTCAATTACAAAATTTCCTTTAATACTCAATGTCATAAGATCATCATCCTAACAATAAAAGACTCATATGTTTGCCCTTTACCAACCCCTTGGTGCCACTTTTCACATTGTGAACTTTTATAAAAATTTGGGCAGAGTCTCCCCATAAATAGAGCTATCCCAAAAAAACAGCACAACGCATAACATAATTCCCGGCCAGGGAACACATAATACTCATCAGAAAGCAGTAATACAAGTAAATTCCCAGCCAGGGAAGACACCACACATATGACGACAAAAGTGGGTTTCAACACCCACATAATACACCAATGACTCTCATATCATTTAGCAATTCAACCTCTAATTGCATGCAACCTCAAATGAAAGAGAGAAAGGCTCATGCCTTTATATACAATCCATATACAAGTATAATCGTGCTCACATGCGAGCATCATGAATATGTATATAATCCTCAGGTGTATATAAGTACTCTATACGATACCGTGCTCCATCAAGCCCTGGTACCACGATCCTGGGAGTACCTCCAATCAACAGCTCGAGCTCAGCTCCACAGCCATCGATGTACCTGTTCACCTGTCCCAACAGAGACAGCCCCCAACAGGGTGAGCATACCAATACACAAAATCCCATAATCACAATAATGAAATTCATAATTTACAACAAAGGTAAATACTAACGAATTTAAATGATACTCCCTGGATGGCAACCTCATCCGGGATTCCGTGTACTGTCCCTGCTCTCACAATCATGAAACTCATCAAATCTCAAAAATCAGTAAATCAACACATTGATTAACCCATTGCATGCCTAATCCTCGAGTATCAATAGATAGTGATACCAAATTCATTATACATGCAAAAATATAGATATCTCAATATCTAATACTGATTTCCCAACCTCGCTATCAATCACAAATAGCTCAAATGCCTAGTATTTATTTTACCAATTCTTCATTATACCTAGACATCTCAAATGTCTTATAATGAATACATGATTCTACGAACCTAGACATCTCAAATGTCTTATAATGAATACATGATTCTATGAACCTAGACATCTCAAATGTCTTATAATGAATACATGATTCTACGAACCTAGACATCTCAAATGTCTTATAATGAATACATGATTCTACGAACCTAGACATCTCAAATGTCTTATAATGAATACATGATTCTATGAACCTAGACATCTCAAATGTCTTATAATGAATACATGATTCTACGATCATCCTCAGGCATCTCAAATGCCCTACAATAGTCATATAAACCCAGTACCCCATATATCTTGTAAGAGTTATCCTACTCTAGTGTCACGCACGCTACAAGCGGCGATATCAAGATTTGGTCGTTCCTTGGCTATATCAACATATATATATATATAACCATACGCACAATATTCAATGAAATCAAAAACACCTTATGCATTTCACATATATAGTAATGCTCGTACGTCGCACGTACCTTAAATCTCCGAAGTCCGAGCCAAACCTTGCTCGAGTTCCGTGCCCCGAGGAACGATGTGCTAACACGATAAATAATTCACAATTATTTACGAACATGTAACCCATGCTCAAGCACACCTATAACCCTCAAAACATTGTCAACACACGACAATTAACCTCTTAAAAGACCCGGGCAGAGTACATGCAGGGAGGGGAACGAATGAGACAATATCGAAAATTGCTCAAGAACACCCTACAAAATTCGAACCTTTATCTCACAAATCGAACCCAAATAAACACCATAATTCATCTAAAATGAGAATTAAGCTATCAATAGCAAGAATCATCACCCTTGCCAAAACCCCCAAATTTTCGAACCAACCCTACAAATTTTCGAAAATAATTTCGAACCAAAACCACTAATTTCAGCATGGAAATACACGAGAAGCATGAAAAAGAGGTAAAGGAGGTTACCCAAACGAAAATCGGAAGGAAAATCGACCGAAATCGAAGAACCCTAGCTTTTGGGGATCGACGCATTCCTGCTAAATCCGACTTCAAAACGCGACGAAACTTCGAATTGATGGAGGGGATAGCTGCGCCTCGACGAGACGAAGCCGGGTGACGGGTCGCACGCGCCGAACGGCGGCCGGACGACGGCGGGCGAAGCGCCTGAAGCGGCGGGGGCAGGGGAGATCGGGAATGGGCGCGGCCGCGGGAGAGAGAAAGAAAGTGGGCTGAAATGAAATTAATTTTTAAAATCTCGGGTTCAACTGGTATTTATAGCAAAAATACCCCGAAATACTAATAGCCCCACAAATACATCATGATTCATTAAAAATCATCTGTTTTCAAAAATTCTCTCTCTAACTCCAAAACCCCCTACCGGTGCTCACACAAGCACCCGAGATCCCGAGACACATCAAAAACCCAACTCTTAGGTTTTTCACCCAAATGAGAATACAATCTCAACCTCTGGATCCAACGATCCCAACTACCCAAATAAACGAGCCCAGAAGGCCCAACACCTCGATTAAACTCCAAATCGCCACGTAAAACCACTTTAGGGATTATTAACACTACGGGATTAACATCTATAATCCCTGGTCATCACAATATCCCCCACTAAAAGAATTTCGTCATCGAAATTAGCACTGGTGTATCACGTAACACCCAGGCTACACAACAACATGAAGCCATAACCTCGATTCTTGACCATATCAGAATCGTATTAATAAACGCGAGGATACTTACCTCTCATCAAACTCTGAAACAGAGCGACATACCAAAACCAACATATCACCTAAGAGGCAAAACGTACCTCGATGCGGGTCATCCCAAAGGTCAGTCTCTCATGACTGCAAAATAACCTATACTTACGATGTAGATCGGACAGTCATCCTTAGTTCTAATACAACTAGTAAGAACGCATCCTGAATGACACCTCAACCGTGAGAACGTTGACCTCGTGTCAAACTCTGGAGTGGAATAGACTTCCAAATCCATCATAACGTCAAAGAGCGTCAGCACAACTCAACGCTCATAATCCAAAAGCAGTTAGTCAACAGAAACTGCACGGATTCGAATTGCTCCCGATTCCATCGTAGATATCATTCAATGACCTCTCTATCATGACTCACGATGTCTAACATACCTCGTTACGAGGAAAACACTAGTATACCACGGTGTATACATACCAAACCTGGTTTCCACTTTCAAACCTCCTCCATCGAAGGAGCAGTCGTATCATTGCAACTCAAATTGGGCAACTCACGGCCACAGATTCACACAAAAGACATATCACAAGATGTCCACCTCCGGATATCCCAAGAATCATATCCCAATCATAAATAAACAATCGAGACTCCACAGAGTTTCAAATTCTGAAAGGGCATGCAATAAACCCATTGCATCCTCAACGCTTGTGTCGACAGTGACACCCAACCAATCCGAATTCCTGCCATCCCTTGATAATCCTAGGATTTAACAATCCAAACTTGGGAAGGCTATCGACTCGAAAGAAAATACCAACAAGGAAATACCTTAACCCACACAAGATAATTCCTCCTCAAGGGAAGTCAAGTAACTTCATGATTATCCCTCCTAATCATCGTGCCATGGAGATTCCCAATCTCAAGGTGTTACATATCTCTCATCAGAGATTTAACCATCCAAAAAAAAATAGCATGACTCTATGCTTGACAAAAGGAAATCAACAACTGGCATCCGTATACTCATCGGTATACATGCCTAAGCACGAACACCTCATGCATACTCAATGCACTTGGCTCGGGTATCTGCAACATACCCCTAAGCCCCAAACACAAATGTCAATCCTGAGTCATTCCCATCCAATGGAGAATGAAAATCGACGATCAACAACACGGCGTGATTCTCAAAATCAACACCACAAGCACCAACTTACCGAATCTTTCAAAGATTCCCAAATAGGTATAATACTACCTCCTTCCTCACAAGGGAGTGCCATCGAACTCGAGATCCACTAGTCTCGAACCACCGTTCGAAAAAAACTGGATACAATAACACCCATTGTATCCCAAATACACTGTTTCCCTCAGATCGAGTCAACAACGACTTGATGACTCTCTTGTTGGTACTCCAACATTTTGAGCTGTCCCAGACAAGTCTCACCAAGATTAAACATAACGTATACACGTTTCAGTGAGGCATGCACAACCTCAGCCTCAACCTCAAATGACGTGGTGACTGCTAGAGTCCACCACAACCCACATCGTATCACCTTACGATTTGCCAACTTGGTTCCAACGAGCAGTAAAACGGCTCTAGCAAGCCCCTCATGGTGCTGCACACACACGGCAGACAAACTAGTCGCTGCCTATCTAGGTTCACCTCAAACCTACCAATAAGACGGACGTTTCCACATGGTATATCATACTATGGGAAGAAAACTCAATAGAGTAGCGGGTCTTTATCCAACATTCCTCTAATGCCGATACACCCTGGACACTCCAATGTCCCTATGTACTTAACATAACCTGATCCTACTCCCTTAGGACCCATCCTACACCCTCAAGGGTGGTGTGACCATGTCTACCACATGTCACATCGACAGAAAGCGAGTAATTTCCTCCATGATTACTCCTGTCGTCAAATCACATGGCCAAAAGCCATTCCAACGAGCATACCTCAAGGGTATCACCACTCGTAATATGATCACCCCAAACGTAAGCTGCGGTACAATTACATGTACAACGCATCCATCCATTCCTCGAGCAACCCTCTCGGTATAAGGGTCACGTCAATCGGTGCCGCACACACCACCTTGTGCTCGGTACTGGCACCCAAGGCATACCACTGAATACGTATACTCAACGCATCGTTCATCGTAACGATGATGCATGTCTAATAAGACATCTCCTACACCATCGTCATCGTCATCCTGTGACGACACATGCCAACTCATGGCATCTAAGGCATTGCCAACTAGTGACGATACATGTACATCAGCGTATGTCATCCACTATCATGCTAGTAAAATAGTCATAATAAAACATGTATCTCAACGCATGCCAGCTAAAATAAAGCAAATAGAATAGCAATATCTCATACCTCATTGCTAACAATATAGCGGCATACCTGTCTCCGTCGCTCAATAATAGTACGAAATCAGCACCCATTGCTCGAAGGCGGCAAAATCCTGTGCTGAGTACATAGCGGCACAATCCATCGCTATAGAATCGACGGCATGACACCTCGTCATATAATAAGTGGCATGAAACATCGCTATACACCTGAGCATGAATCATCGTCCACATAGTAGCGGAAAGAGGCATCGCTATCAATACACCTGGCGGAATGAACCATCGCCAATCAATATAGCGGAATGAACCATCGCTATAAATACACCTGGAGGAATGAACCATCGCCACTAACCGTGTCCTCATAGAGAAATGAATATAAATCGACACATGAAATTATGGTTCCTCCTTCGTTTTCCACGTAAGCGGAATTTTTCCTCGCTTCCTATGGAATCCACGTAAGCAGAATTCTTGCTCCTTATGGAAATCCACGTAAGCGGAATTTTTCCTCGCTTCCTATGGAATCCATGTCAGCAGAATTCTTGCTTCTTATGGAATTGAGTCACTTATCAGTAGTGCATTTCAATGCTTCTTACTACTCCACATAAGCAGAATTTTTCCTCGCTTCATATGGACCTTAGCATAAGCATTGAAATCCTCACTAGGATAACCTGGACTCGTGAAATATCAATAGTGCATTTCAATGCTTCTTACTACTCCATATAAGCGGAATTCTTCCTCGCTTCATATGGACCTTAGTGTAAGCATTGAAATCCTCACTTTATATTTCACAATATACATATGCAAAACGCTGCGTATCAACATGTATCATATCATAATGCACTATCTTATGCATACCTTGATTTACCTTGTGTTAAATGACTAAACACATAATACATGTTGCCCTTCCGATGCCCGTACATATGTATAATCATCATTCCTTTTCGTACTCCCTATTTCCTGTAACCTGCAACCATCAGGGTTAACAACAATAGCCATATACGCTATGCATCAAACATTCAATACATATATGCAACCACTTGCATGTCAATACGTATACCAAGACATGTTACCTCGGAAATATCACTTTTACCTGATTTCTTACAAAATCAGATTCCTTGGCACGTAACACACGGAGTGCTAGACATAACTGTTAATGCCATCCTATCGTGTTCCACACGATTCCTGCAACCACAATGGTTAGCAATACCACTTTTCATATCATAATAGCACATAAACAATTTGTTATGTCATACAACATTAATGCCACCATGCATAAATATGTGCTATCAATTACTTCCTAGGCCCTTAACAGCCCCAATGAGCAGCCACTGCTCTGATACCACTAATGTAAGGACCCCCTTAGCCCTTAACCCCTGATTAGTGATTTAACCACTATGTGTGGCACATGCTTTCAATAAAAAGTCAATCGGGAAGCTCAGATGATACTTTACCATTGAATGTCAATTACAAAATTTCCTTTAATACTCAATGTCATAAGATCATCATCCTAACAATAAAAGACTCATATGTTTGCCCTTTACCAACCCCTTGGTGCCACTTTTCACATTGTGAACTTTTATAAAAATTTGGGCAGAGTCTCCCCATAAATAGAGCTATCCCAAAAAAAAGCACAACGCATAACATAATTCCCGGCCAGGGAACACATAATACTCATCAGAAAGCAGTAATACAAGTAAATTCCCAGCCAGGGAAGACACCACACATATGACGACAAAAGTGGGTTTCAACACCCACATAATACACCAATGACTCTCATATCATTTAGCAATTCAACCTCTAATTGCATGCAACCTCAAATGAAAGAGAGAAAGGCTCATGCCTTTATATACAATCCATATACAAGTATAATCGTGCTCACAAGCGAGCATCATGAATATGTATATAATCCTCATGTGTATATAAGTACTCTATACGATACCGTGCTCCATCAAGCCCTGGTACCACGATCCTGGGAGTACCTGTTCACCTGTCCCAACAGAGACAGCCCCCAAACGGGGTGAGCATACCAATACACAAAATCCCATAATCACAATAATGAAATTCATAATTTACAACAAAGGTAAATACTAATGAATTTAAATGATACTCCCTGGATGGCAATCTCATCCGGGATTCCGTGTACTGTCCCTGTTCTCACAATCATCAAACTCATCAAATCTCAAAAATCAGTAAATCAACACATTGATTAACCCATTGCATGCCTAATCCTCGAGTATCAATAGATAGTGATACCAAATTCATTATACATGCAAAAATATAGATATCTCAATATCTAATACTGATTTCCCAACCTCGCTATCAATCACAGATAGCTCAAATGCCTAGCATTTATTTTACCAATTCTTCATTATACCTAGACATCTCAAATGTCTTATAATGAATACATGATTCTACGAACCTAGACATCTCAAATGTCTTATAATGAATACATGATTCTATGAATCTAGACATCTCAAATGTCTTATAATGAATACATGATTCTACGAACCTAGACATCTCAAATGTCTTATAATGAATACATGATTCTACGAACCTAGACATCTCAAATGTCTTATAATGAATACATGATTCTATGAACCTAGACATCTCAAATGTCTTATAATGAATACATGATTCTACGATCATCCTCAGGCATCTCAAATGCCCTACAATAGTCATATAAACCCAGTACCCCTTATATCTTGTAAGAGTTATCCTACTCTAGTGTCACGCACGCTACAAGCGGCGATATCAATATTTGGTCGTTCCTTGGCTATATCAACATATATATATAACCATACGCACAATATTCAATTGAAATCAAAAACACCTTATGCATTTCACATATGTAGTAATGCTCGTACGTCGCACGTACCTTAAATCTCCGAAGTCCGAGCCAAACCTTGCTCGAGTTCCATGTTCCGAGGAACGATGTGCTAACACGATAAATAATTCACAATTATTTACGAACATGTAACCCATGCTCAAGCACACCTATAACCCTCAAAACATTGTCAACACACGACAATTAACCTCTTAAAAGACCCGGGGCAGGGTACATGCAGGGAGGGGAACGAATGAGACAATATCGAAAATTGCTCAAGAACACCCTACAAAATTCGAACCTTAGTCTCACAAATCGAACCCAAATAAACACCATAATTCATCTAAAATGAGAATTAAGCTATCAATAGCAAGAATCATCACCCTTGCCAAAACCCCCAAATTTTCGAACCAACCCTACAAATTTTCGAAAATAATTTCGAACCAAAACCACTAATTTCAGCATGGAAATACACGAGAAGCATGAAAAAGAGGTAAAGGAGGTTACCCAAACGAAAATCGGAAGGAAAATCGACCGAAATCGAAGAACCCTAGCTTTTGGGGATCGACGCATTCCTGCTAAATCCGACTTCAAAACGCGACGAAACTTCGAATTGACGGAGGGGATAGCTGCGCCTCGACGAGACGAAGCCGGTGACGGGTCGCACGCGCCGAACGGCGGCCGGACGGCGGCGGGCGAAGCGCCTGAAGTGGCGGGGGCAGGGGAGATCGGGAATGGGCGCGGCCGCGGGAGAGAGAAAGAAAGTGGGCTGAAATGAAATTAATTTTTAAAATCTCGGGTTCAACTGGTATTTATAGCAAAAATACCCCGAAATACTAATAGCCCCACAAATACATCATGATTCATTAAAAATCATCTGTTTTCAAAAAGTTCTCTCTCTAACTCCAAAACCCCCTACCGGTGCTCACACAAGCACCCGAGATCCCGAGACACATCAAAAACCCAACTCTTAGGTTTTTCACCCAAATGAGAATACAATCTCAACCTCTGGATCCAACGATCCCAACTACCCAAATAAACGAGCCCAGAAGGCCCAACACCTCGATTAAACTCCAAATCGCCACGTAAAACCACTTTAGGGATTATTAACACTACGGGATTAACATCTATAATCCCTGGTCATCACAATGTCCAGAAGAGGGCTTTCAGGACTAGATATGGGCACTATGAATTCCTGGTCATGCCTTTTGGGGTGACGAATGCCCCAGCTGTCTTCATGAGTTTGATGAACAGGGTGTTCCAGCCATATTTGGATCAGTTCGTCATAGTCTTCATTGATGACATACTTATTTACTCTCGGACTGAAGAAGAGCATGTAAGGCACTTGAGGACAGTGCTTCAGATCCTTAGGGATCATTAGTTATATGCAAAGCTTAGTAAGTGCGAGTTCTGGTTGGACAGCGTGGTATTCTTAGGCCATGTCATATCTAGCCATGGGATATCTGTGGATCCCAAGAAGATTGAAGCTGTGATGGAGTGGGCTGCACCCATTTCTGTACCTGTGATAAGGATTTTCTCGGTTTGGCAGGATATTACCGACGTTTCGTCGAGGGTTTTTCGAAGATTGCCAAACCCCTGACACAGCTGACTCAGAAAGGAGTCCCATTCTTTTGGTCTGAAGCTTGTGAGGAAAGCTTCCAAGAGCTGAAGCGTCGTTTGACTACAGCGCCTGTGCTGGTGATTCCGTCGGAAGATAAGAGATTCGCCTTGTATACGGATGCGTCATTACAGGGTTTGGGCTGTGTGTTGATGCAAGATAAGCATGTAGTGGCTTATGCATCGAGGCAACTGAAGCCACACGAAGCCAGGTATCCAGTGCATGATTTGGAACTGGCGGCCATCATATTTGCCTTGAAGATCTGGAGGCATTACTTGTATGGCACGTCTTTTACTATATACACGGACCATAAGAGCCTGAAGTTCTTATTCACTCAGGCAGAGTTGAATATGAGGCAAAGAAGGTGGATGGATTTGCTCAAAGACTATGATTGTGAAATTGAGTACCATCCAGGTAAAGCGAACCTGATAGCAGATGCCTTAAGTCGGAAGGTGAAGAGTACTGCAGAGGATGTCATGTGTTTGTCAGCTTTGATGACTTCTTACTGCCATCTGGGCTATGACTTCGATGTAGACACGTCGCCTGTGCGAGTGTCGACCTTATTGGCGGAGCCAGATATATTTGAGGCAATCAAGAAGGCCCAGAAGTTGGATAGTGAGATTCAGAGATGGACATCATTGATACTTCAGGGTCAGCCATCCAAGTTCAGAGTGGCTGAAGATGACTCTTTGAGACTGGGCAACCGATGGGTAGTCCCAGATACACCAGAACTGCGTAGAGGAATATTGGAGCGAGCCCACAGTAGTCGGTTCAGTATCCACCCAGGGGGAAAGAAGATGTACAAAGATCTATGCGATCAATTCTGGTGGAGACGCATGAAGCGTGAGGTGATCGTTTTTGTTAAAAGATGTTTAATATGCCAGCAGGTAAAGGCAGAGAGGCAGAGGCCTGGTGGAGAGCTGAAGAGCTTAGAGGTGCCTGAATGGAAGTGGGAGCATATATCTATGGACTTCGTGACCCACTTACCGAGGACGGCCTCAGGATTTGACGCGATCTGGGTGATCGTGGATAGGCTGACGAAGACGGCTCATTTCATCCCTTACAGTATGTCGTAAACATACTTAAAGATGGCCCAAATGTATATACGGGATGTGGTGAGATTGCATGGTATTCCAGTCTCGATAGTGTCTGATAGGGACCCGAGGTTCACTTCACATTTCTGGGAGGGTCTTCAGACAGCTTTGGGCACAGAGGTGAGACTGAGTACGGCCTATCACCCTCAGACCGACGGCCAAACAGAGCGTACCATTCAGACGCTTCGAGGACATCTTGAGGGCATGTATTTTGGAGTTTGATACTCCGTGGCAGGATTCAGTACCGCTGGTAGAGTTCTCCTATAACAACAGTTGTCAAGCGAGCATTCAAATGGCCCCTTTTGAAGCTCTGTATGGACGACGATGTAGATCACCGCTGTATTGGGAGGACTTGACTAGCAAAACGGTCGGAGGACCGGATATGATCAAGGACATGGAAGAAAAGATTAAGATGATACGCCAAAAGATGAAAGCGGCCCAGGATAGGCAAGCAGCCTATGCCAATAAGCGGCGACGACCGCTGGAATTCCAGTTAGGAGACAGCGTCTTCTTAAAGATCTCGTCCTTCAGGGGTATGGTTCGTTTTGGGATGCGGGGAAAATTGTCTCCGAGGTATGTCGGGCCATATGAAGTGTTACAGCGAATCGGTACATTGGCTTATCGTTTGGCTCTACCGCCATCTTTATCTGGCATACATGATGTTTTCCATGTCTCTATGTTAAGGAAGTATGAGCCAGACCCGTCTCATGTCTTACAGCCTACTGAAGTACAGTTAGACTCAGATGTGTCCTACGTTGAACGACCAATCAGGATTCTGGATCGAGAGGATCGCAGACTACGAAGTAAAGTTATACCGATGGTCAAAGTTCAGTGGGATCGTCGGGGTGTCGAGGAGGCTACATGGGAGACGGAACGGCATATGGTGCAGCACTATCCGGAACTTTTCTCTGGTATGTTTTTATGTTTAGTTTCGATATGATGATGCATGTGGATTTCGAGGACGAAATCTTATAAGTAGGGGAGTAACGTAATACCCCCGAAATGTGTTATGATTATGTTCTACGATGATAAATTATGATGTGTTTAAGGGTTGTGGTGTATTTAAATTGGGGGTCACGATTTATGTTATGATGATATGATGTGGGGAACATGTTGGGTGTTTTAAAGGATGTATTAATTAAATGAAGTTAGAAAATATCGAGTGAGAATATTTTAATACATCGTACTATATACCGGGACACAATTAAACACCTCAAGGCACCCCAACCATACCACCCCCCAATCGGCCACCTCACCCCTTCCCCACTTGTTTAACCCATACCCCCCACTTGATCATGCCCATGCTTCCAATCACTTCTTGCAGCCAAATCATTCCCTTCTCCTTCTCTTTTTCCCCCCATTTTCGTTCCAGCCTAGCAGCTGTAAGGCAAGGAAAAAGCTTGGTAAGAAGGTGTTCAAATCCTTGCAAAAAGAGGAGCAAAAAGAGAGGGGAAAGTGGGTACCCTGTTTTTCTGGGTTTGTGTTTGAGCTTGGGTTTGGTGGGTTGTTTTTAACGCATGCTAAGTGTAGGCTTGGGTGAAACCTTGGTAAGGATGCTTACATGGTAGTATTAAGTAACTACTAGCATGGTTGTTTGAGCATTTTACATGATTTATGTGATAGATTTCTTGTTATGAATCTATGTGCTCGAAAAACCAGGACAAAGAAGAAGATACTCTGTTTTTGTATAGGATGGTTGAGGATGAAGATTATGATGATGTTATGATCATGTTAGCTTAGGTTTTGTTAAACCTTTGATTTAAGTGCTTACATGGACATTTTATGAAGTTCTTCACATGTTTGTTTCAGCAAGAAAGATGTATTATGTAGTAGAAATGTTGGTGTGAAAAGAGGTGCTCAAAAATCTGGGGAAATCCCGATTTTTTCAGAGCTCTCGATCGATCGAGATTTGGTCCCGATCGATCGAGCGAGACAGAAAGTCTAAAGCATGTTTTGAAATTTTGATGCCGATCGATCGAAGGATTTCTCGATCGATCGGTGAAGCTCCTCGATCGATCGGTAAAATGTTTCGATCGATCGAGCGAGACAGAATGCTAAGGCACTGTTTGTGCACAGTGTCTCGATCGATCAAGACCTTGGGCCGATCGATCGAGAGAGGCAGAAAGTTGAAAAATATAATGATGTTTTATTTTGTTAAGTTTATGATGTGAGATGGTTTTGAGGCATCTAATATGGTATTATGTGGTCTTGTAGAACCATCCCAGGTACCGGCACCATCAAGGAGATAAAATCCGTTGACTCCTCCTCCTTTTGAAAAGGTACGTAAGAGGCGTACGGGCATCGGACGGTAACACCCATCTTTATACTACAACTATGCTTTTATTGCATGAGTATTCACGATGAAATGAATGAGGTTTATACGATGTTAATTGATGATGTTTATACGATGCTTATATGATGATGTTTACACGATATTATTGTGGTAAGATGCCACGGGGTAAGATGCCCCACATGGTAAGAGGCCATGCGATGTTATTGTGGTAAGATGCCACGGGGTAAGATGCCCCACATGGTAAGAGGCCATGCGATGTTATTGTGGTAAGATGCCACGGGGTAAGATGCCCCACATGATAAGAGGCCATGCGACGTTAATTGTGGTAAGATGCCACGGGGTAAGATGCCCCATATGGTAAGAGGCCATACGATGATATTTGTGGTAAGATGCCACAGGGGTAAGATGCCCCATATGCATGATTATGAATCAGGGACAACAATAAGAAGTTAATGAGAAATCCAGCATATTTACTTAACAAATATTTCATGCATTTGTTATGATGTTTTTATGATGCTAAGTAAGATTGTATATGCTCATGATGTATTGTCCCTGTAGGTACGCTTTTGGACGAAAGGACTAAGGGTCGGGTTGAGGCAGTGAGCTGCGAGGGACACAGGAATGTATAGGATTCAAGTTATCATTAGTATCTGCTCTAGGAGTAGTGTAAATCTAAATGACATTCTTTTGGAATGTAATGAATTATTTTTGAAGTTTGGTATTTTGGCCTGTAATCCTGTTAGCTCGTGTAACAACCGAAACCTTAAGATGTTACCTTAATGCATGATTAGTCCTTCTTTTGTCTATTAATCACTGTTAAGGTGGGAAGACCCCACAGTTAAATTAGAACACTTGGACTAATTGACTATGAATAAGGTGAGGGAGGAATTAGATTTCCAATTGATGAATATTCAAGTAAAATTGAGTCTTTTGTGAATCGATGAAATAGATGATAATATCCAAGGTAGAGTCGACCGATACCAAGAATCACTTTCATTAGTTAATCTTTGTTTTAATTTTCATTAGTATAATTCAACCTCACAACCCCATCCTTTATTATTTTTTTGTTTTGATTTTCATTAACACAAAGATACACACCTCCTCGTGGGATCGATCCCTACTCACGCTACTACATTATTGTTATCAATCTTGAGGATTGAGTGGAGTTAATTTGGGCGTACACAATAAGCGCTACCAGTTACCGTCCGATGCCCGTACGTCTCTTACATACCTTTTTAAAAGGAGGAGGAGTCAACAGACTTTATCTCCTTGATGGTGCCGGTACCTGGGATGGTTCTACAAGACCACATAATACCATATTAGATGCCTCAATATCATCTCATACCATAAACTTAACAAAATAAATCATCATTTTATTTTCATCATCTTGCCTCTCTCGATCGATCGGCCCCAAGGTCTCGATCGATCGAGAAACTGTGCACAAATAGTGCCCAGACATTCTGCCTCGCTCGATCGATCGAACATTTTACCGATCGATCGAGGAGCTTCTTGATCGATCGAGAAATCTTTCGATCGATCGGCACCTGAAATTCAAAATATGCTTCAAACATTCTGCCTCGCTCGCTCGATCGGGACCAAAATCTCGATCGATCGAGAGCTCTAAAAAAAATCGGGACTTCCCATATTTTTGAGCGTAAAACTACCCCTTTTTATCAGTACTCGATCAACTTTTCCGAAAAACAGGGCATAAATACACAACCCAGAATTATTGAACATACAACTTTATGGCAATAAAACTACCACATAGCCCATAGTTCATGCTTAAACAAATATGCTGGCATATTCACCAAACTTCCATATATGCATTCACGTCAACCATAACCTAAGTTAGCATGCTTCAAATCTTGATAACAAAAGCCCTACTCAACATACAAACAGGGCACTTCCCTTGCTCATATGTTCGAGGAACCCTTTTTCCCAACTAGAAATCTAACACATAAAGCATGCAAGTTACTTAACAAGACATGCTAGGGGCTTCATAAACATCATATAAAAGTACTCATAACAAGATTTCATCGAACCCTACACTAGCATGCCAAATCTGCTACAAAGAAAACACATGTATAAAACAAAAAAGCTGGTGAACCAGCGTGATTCCTCACCACTTTTGCTCTCCGATTTTTGTCAAGAAGAGACAAGGAATTTCCGATCACTTTCCTCCTAGTAGCAGTCCAGATTTCGGACGAAAAGAAGGGAGGAAGAAGGAAGTGTTTGGAAGAGGCAAAGTGAGTAAGGCCAACATGCCTACTTGGTCAACTCTTTTCCAGAAAAACAGGGGAGGGGCGTGGGTTGCTGCAAGTGGGGGGTGGGTGGTTGCTTGTAGGGTGGTTTTGTGGTGTTTAATTGTGTCCCGGTATTTCATACGATGTATATAAATATCTCCCCTTGATATTTTATAATTTTTACTACATCAATACAACAATTAAAAACACCTAACATGCCCTCTAAACCATATCATCATATCATAAATATAACCCCCAATTAAAGTACAACAACCCTCTTAAACACATCGTAAATCATCATCTTAGCACATAATCATATAACATTTCGGGGGTATTACACAGATGAAAGAGGACGAGTTCACCAACTTGAAACAGGGAAGCATGACTGTCTCAGATTATGCCATGCACTATTCATCACTGTTGAGGAGGCATTTCTTGAAGGGGTTGCGGCCAGAACTGTTTGTGAATTAATATATATGTTAATGTCCTTAGAATAATATATATGTTAATGTCCTTAGAATAATATTGTATTATTCTTAAAGATGTCCCTAGTCAAGTATTATCATGAATAGGGATAATGATAATACGTAGAGACTAGTATATGTTGATCGATGAATTGTTCATTGATATGAGATATCAAATCAACATATGGGTACATGTTAGAGAACGATGTACTGGACAGACCCACCATGAGAATGCAACATGGATAGTTATATGATCGTCATATGCAATTCTCATAGTGATAATAATGTATGCAATACTTACGACTTGTGATCATCAGAGATCCCAACATAAGGAGTTATGTATCTTGATATCGTCAAACGTTACCCGTAACAGGGTATACTATAAAGGCGACTATTGGATACACTACGAATTATGTAGAGGGATGTTGACTGATCGAGATAGGATTTGTCCCTCCTATATAACAGGAGATGTGTTTGGCCCTTGATCAAGTGAGAACTAAAATGCATGGCCATGCTCGAATGAGTCGATATGAGTTATCGAGATTATTCGTTTATTCTAGTTCTACTTGGGGATCAAGAAATAAAGATTGGATATACAAGTATGACTATTCCATGACTCGTGTTCAATCTAAACACAAAGGACAAAGGGATTAAGTTACATGGTTAATATTATCACAAGTTCTAAAGGTTATGTCGAGTCATTGACATTCTTGTAATTTGGGTAGCATTGATGTGTTGCTAGATACCGCTCAATGCTTGAGACATAAAATGAGATTTTATGTCACTGCCAACATTACAAGATCCTATCGGGTCGCACAAAAGATTAAATCGAGAAGGGAAATTAAATTCATGGGATGAATTAAATAATTAAGAGGAGTCTTAATTAATAATCATAATGATTAATTAAATCATGGGCTTAAGCCCATGAGGCTTTATGAAAGCCTTTAATTAATCATATAAAATATGATTGCAAGGGGTTTAATTAGAATTGAACACTTCATAACACAAAAAACCTAACTCTATAAGCCTCTCGGCCGCGAGACTCACGAGCTTCACCGCCGCCGCCGATCGTGTGGTGGTTTTGAGGTGTTGCTTGGTCGTCGTTGTTCGGTTTTGATTCGAGAATAAGTCTAGCAACTTATTCTTGAATATCCCTTCACCCGATTTGATCGTGTGGATACCGTAGAGACGAAGGTGAAAACTTTCGTTTGTGACTCGGAGTTCGTTGGACGTGCTGCTCCGTGGAATCTGCTTCAAACACGCTACAAGGGTGAGACCTTCGTATACCTTAATCCGATATGATAATCTATGTATAGATCTGCTGGTTTGTAATCCTAAAATTTTATTCCGCTGCGTTGTATGCTCTAGGGATTACTTACAGTGGTTTCAGAGCCGTGTACAAGGCTCATATCGGATTTATGTGATTAAATTGTGTTAATCATATTAGAATTTATATTGCATGCTTATTAAAACTGTTTAATTCATATATGATATGAAATAAATATTTAGTTTTTGAAAATCATCGTACTAATTATATTTGATATAATTGGCGAATAATAATATTTATTGAGCATCAATTTTCGGCCATCACCATCACAAATGACACGACGGCTAGCCACATGAGGGCTAGGGTTTTTCGAACCCTTGGCTCGAGATGGCTTAGTCGTTGTGGCTAATAATTGTGCATGGAAGTGTCGAAAATTAATTAGGGTTTAGAACCCATTGGACGTGACGGCTAGCTCATGACGGCTAGGGTTTCGAACCCTAATAGCCGTGCATGGCTCGGCCATCATCGCCTTATTTTCTAAAGTTTTGAGACGTGGATGAGTTTTGAACTCTTTGACTCGATAATGGTTCACGCATGCATGGATTAGTAACTTTACCACATGAGAGCAAGGTTTTTCGAACCCTTAGCTCGAGATGGTTGAGCGAACCCCGTGCATGGCATGACCGTGACTCGTGGCTAACAAATTCCAGCGTTTAAAACAAGATGGCTCGATAAAAACCATAAGGGTGCGAGGCGGCTAGGGTTTGGAACCCTAGCGCCGCCGCCGCACGAGCCAAGGCTTGGCCATGGGCTAGGGTTTCGAACCCTAGGCCCATCTATGGTCCAGCCGAGTGTTTGTGGTTCGAACCATGGTGGTTCGAGTCTTAGTCGCTTTAGTTCGTGGCATGTGATGTCCCGAGCGTACGATAATTTTTTTTCAAAAATTATTTTACAAGTTTTAATTAGAATTAAATTTAAAATGTTTAGAATTTAATTAATTAAATGTTAATGCATGCTTTATGTGTTGTTTGAGCATGGTGCGTGGTTATAGCCCTTTGACCTATTAGATAGGATTTGTGGATGTTTGTATTTATAATACGACCTGCGTGTCGTGCCTTTCTCTATTTCATTCTAAATGTAATCCCTCCCCTATGTTCCCCTCGAATGTGAATCGAGGAATTCTATATCTTGTAAATAGTGTAGTTTATTTTATTGATGGTGATCAATGAAGATGGAGCATCGTGCCGGGATGAGGAGGCCATTCACAAATTGGAGCCAAAGGAAGGTGCTTGTGAAGTTACCTTAGGTTGACTCATAGGATTTTCTCATTGGCTTGAGAAAATCATTAGTAGGGGCTATAACCATGTCACGTTTAATTATGTATGTTGATGCATGATTTATCTTATGTTTTAGTTTGATAATAGTATTACACATATATGTAGATATGTATACAACTATATGTAGTGGACATATTTTAAATTATCAAATTAATCATGAGATCAATAAATCCCTCTAAAATATTAAGTTTTAGATGCCTTCCAAAATAAAAGTACTCGTCAATAACTTCGATTGTACATGTGTGGGTTTGCCAAAGCAAAGCACCGTGGCAATCTTAGTAAGGCGCGAAAGGATAAAAGTGATATCCGTTATACTTTAATTGGGTACGACTTAACTAGGTTATCTCAATAGGATTGGGAACCTAGAGGCATGGGTTGGATTTTAATTCATTTGATGAATTGAACAAAGTGTTGTTCGTCCAACTATCCAAGAATTATATGTGATATAATTGACAAAGTGTTGTCTACCTAAATAACCGAGTCTTGGGCGATTAGCCGAAGCTAACTCAAGATTAGGCATAATATGGATCTTGGCCCACTAAAGGTTTCGAGGGTTGATATTTTTTTCCAAACAAAATAGTGGGAGTATCATTTAATATAAGACCATGTTAAATGATTTAAATCATAAACTTATTTTGCATATTTATATTGTAGATATCCATGGCAACTAACAACGTTACTAGCACTTTATCACTGCGATCGGTCCTTGAGAAGGACAAATTAAATGGGACAAATTTCCTAGACTGGCATAGGAACTTGAGGATAGTCCTCAAACAAGAAAAGAAACAATATGTCCTAGAGGAACCCTTGCCCGCTGAGGAACCTCCCCTAACAGCTACAAGAGCTGAAAAAGATGCTTACAAGAAGCATCAGAGTGACGCACTTGATGTTGGGTGCCTCATGCTTGCCACCATGAACTCTGAGCTTCAGAAGCAACATGAGGAAATGGAGGCGTTCGATATGATCGAACACTTAAAGCAGTTGTACCAACAGCAAGCAAGACAAGAGAGGTATGACGTCTCTAAGGCGTTATTTCAGTGCAGGATGGTAGAAGGAAGCTTAGTTGGAACTCATGTGCTCAAGATGATTGGGTACATTGAGAATCTGGACAAGCTGGGTTTTCCATTGGACCAAGAGTTGGCCACCGATGTGATCTTACAATCGTTGCCTGAGAGCTTCAGTCAATTTGTAGTTAATTACAATATGACTGACATGGAAAAGACTCTACCACAATTGCTTGGTATGTTGAGAACATATGAAGCAAATACAAAGAAGACTAAGGCCACAAATGTTCTTATTGTGAATAAGGGCAAAGGAAGGGCCAAAGCTAAAGGCAACAAGAAAGCAAAGAAGGTCTTTGCTAAATCTAAGCCAAAGTCTTCTGCACTAAAGCCAAAGGGAGGGATAGCAAAGGAAGGGAACTGTTTCCATTGCGGTGAGACCGGCCATTGGAAAAGAAACTGCAAAGTATATCTGGAGGATCTAAAGAAAGGAAGTGTGACTTCCGCTTCAGGTATTTTTGTTATAGAAGTCAATTTATCTACTTCTTCATCATGGGTATTAGATACTGGATGTGGATCTCACATTTGTGTAAATGTGCAGGATCTCAAAAGGAGTAGGACATTGGCGAAAGGTGAAGTTGATCTCCGAGTTGGAAATGGAGCAAGAGTTGCTGCATTAGCTATAGGAGATTATCATTTAGCTTTACCTTCTGGTTTATCATTGATTTTGAAAGATTGTTATTTTGTGCCTTCTATTACTAAAAACATAATATCTATTTCTTGTTTGGACAAGTATGGTTTTTCATTTATAATAAAGGACAATCGTTGTTCTATTTATTTAAATGATATGTTTTATGGTAGTGCACAAATGGTGAATGGTCTTTATGTATTAAATCTTGATATGCCTATCTATAACATAAATACTAAAAGGATTAAAAAATAATGATTGTAATCCGACTTATCTCTGGCACTGTCGCTTAGGCCATATAAACGAGAACCGCATATCTAAACTTCATAAGGATGGAGTATTAGATTCATTTGATTTTGAATCATATGAAACTTGCGAATCTTGTTTAATGGGCAAGATGACTAAAGCCCCTTTCAAGGGACATGTTGAAAGGGCAAATGTTTTATTGGGACTAATACATAGTGATGTATGTGGACCAATAAGTACGCAAGCTAGAGGTGGTTTTCAATACTTCGTTACATTTACTGATGACCTCAGTAGATATGGTATGTACCTAATATAACATAAACATGAAACCTTTGAAAAGTTCAAAGATTTCAAGAATGAAGTACAAAACCAACTTGGCAAAAGTATCAAATTCCTTCGATCAGATCGAGGAGGTGAATACTTAAGCCAAGAATTTCATGACTATCTAAAGGAGTGTGGGATAGTCCCACAACTCACTCCTCCGTATACTCCACAATGGAATGGTGTATCCGAGAGGAGAAATCGAACCTTGTTAGACATGGTTAGATCAATGATGAGTCATGCAGATCTTCCGATATCGTTTTGGGGACACGCTCTAGAAACAGCGATTTTCTTACTGAACCGTGTTCCATCTAAATCAGTGGAAAAGACACCATATGAGATATGGACTGGGAAGCGTCCTAGTATGTCTTTTATGAAGATTTGGGGTTGTGAGGCTTTCGTTAGACGTCACGCCACTAACAAACTTGGACCCAAATCTGATAAGTGTTTATTTGTGGGGTATCCTAAGGAAACGAAAGGATACTATTTCTATTATCCCACCGAGAACAAAGTAGTTGTTGCTCGGACTGGTGTATTTCTTGAAAGAGAATTTATTTCTAGAAAAACCAGTGGGAGAAAAATAGAACTTAGTGAAGTTCAACCACAAGAAAACACTGAACCTGAGATTGAGATGGAAACAGAGCAGGCACCGCAAGCTGTTGTGGAAGAAGCACCTGCTCAAGAGACACAAGCCCAGCGTAGGTCTGTAAGAGAACAACGGGAGCCACAGAGATATGGATTTCTTGTGACTCAACAAGGTGACTTACTACTTATTGATGAGGATGAGACGTCATCTTATCAACAAGCTATAATGGGCAATGATTCTGAGAAATGGCAAGAGGCCATGAAATCTGAGATGGAATCCATGTATACAAACCAAGTATGGACTTTGGTTGATCCACCTGAAGGGGTACGACCCATAGGGTGCAAATGGATTTTCAAGAAAAAGACCGACATGGATGGTAACGTACAAACCTATAAAGGTCGGCTGGTTGCAAAAGGATTCAAACAAATTCATGGTATTGACTATGATGAAACCTTTTCACCAGTGGCCATGGTTAAATCCATAAGGATCTTACTTGCAATAGCTGCATTTCATGATTATGAAATCTGGCAGATGGATGTCAAAACAGCTTTCCTTAATGGAAATCTGCTCGAGGATGTGTACATGACACAGCCCGAGGGTTTTGTCGATCCAAAGGATGCTGGAAAGATATGCAAGCTACAACGATCCATTTATGGATTGAAGCAAGCTTCTCGGAGTTGGAATCTTCGTTTTGATGATGCAATCAAAGAGTTTGGTTTTATCAAAAATGAAGATGAACCTTGTGTCTACAAGAAGGTCAGTGGGAGCGTAATCATTTTCCTAGTGTTGTATGTAGATGACATACTTCTTATTGGTAATGATATCCCTGCCTTGCAATCTGTAAAGATTTGGCTAGGGAATTGCTTTTCGATGAAAGACTTAGGAGAAGCCACCTATGTATTAGGAATCAAGATCTATAGAGATAGATCGAGAAGGCTTCTTGGTCTAAGTCAAAGTACATACATAGACAAGGTGCTTAAAAGGTTTAGCATGCAAGAATCCAAGAAAGGATTCGTGCCTATGACACATGGTATTTATCTCTCGAAGGAACAGTGTCCTTCAACACCATATGAGAGACAACGCATGAGTAAGATTCCATACGAGTCAGCTATTGGATCTATCATGTATGCCATGATATGTACTCGTCCCGATGTATCGTATGCTTTGAGCATGACGAGCAGATATCAAGTTGATCCAGGTGAAGGTCACTGGATTGCTGTCAAGAATATGCTAAAGTACTTGAGAAGGACTAACGATACATTCTTGATTTATGGAGGTGAGGAAGAGCTCAATGTAATGGGTTACACTGATGCAAGCTTCCAAACCGACAAAGATGATTTTCGATCGCAATCTGGATATGTGTATTGCCTGAATGGAGGTGTTGTGAGCTGGAAGAGTTCAAAGCAAGAAACAGTAGCCGATTCTACAACGGAAGCTGAGTATATTGCTGCCTCGGATGCAGCAAAGGAAGCTGTTTGGATGAGGAAGTTCATTTCTGAACTTGGAGTGGTGCCTAGCATCAAAGATCCGATAGAACTCTATTGTGACAACAATGGAGCGATCGCATTGGCTAAGGAACCAAGATCTCACCAAAGATCCAAGCACATACTTAGGCGTTTCCATTTCATTCGAGAAATCGTTGAAAGGGGAGATGTTAAAATATGCAAAGTACCAACAGATGATAATGTATCTGACCCATTGACGAAGCCGCTGTCACAGCAGAAGCATGATCGTCATACTAGATCTCTAGGCATTAGGTATATGTCTGAGTGGTCTTAGTGCAAGTGGGAGATTTGTTGGGATATGCCCTAAGACAAGTCATTAGATGATTGTTTAAGACATACAATGTTTATGGTTTTATGAATGGCAATTCATTATTATATATTATTCTTTTAACTGTGCATTGTGAATTAATAGATATGTTAATGTCCTTAGAATAATATTGTATTATCTTAAAGATGTCCCTAGTCAAGTATTATCATGAATAGGGATAATGATAATACGTAGAGACTAGTATATGTTGATCGATGAATTGTTCATTGATATGAGATATCAAATCAACATATGGGTACATGTTAGAGAACGATGTACTGGACAGACCCACCATGAGAATGCAACATGGATAGTTATATGATCATCATATGCAATTCTCATAGTGATAATAATGTATGCAATCCTTACGACTTGTCATCATCAGAGATCCCAACATAAGGAGTTATGTATCTTGATATCGTCAAACGTTACCCGTAACAGGGTATACTATAAAGGCGACTATTGGATACACTACGAATTATGTAGAGGGATGTTGACTGATCGAGATAGATTTGTCCCTCCTATATAACAGGAGATGTGTTTGGCCCTTGATCAAGTGAGAACTAAAATGCATGGCATGCTCGAATGAGTCGATATGAGATATCGAGCTTATTCGTTTATTCTAGTTCTACTTGGGGATCAAGAAATAAAGATTGGATATACAAGTATGACTATTCCATGACTCGTGTTCAATCTAAACACAAAGGACAAAGGGATTAAGTTACATGGTTAATATTATCACAAGTTCTAAAGGTTATGTCGAGTCATTGACATTCTTGTAATTTGGGTAGCATTGATGTGTTGCTAGATACCGCTCAAAGCTTGAGACATAAAATGAGATTTTATGTCACTGCCAACATTACAAGATCCTATCGGGTCGCACAAAAGATTAAATCGAGAAGGAAATTAAATTCATGGGATGAATTAAATAATTAAGAGGAGTCTTAATTAATAATCATAATGATTAATTAAATCATGGGCTTAAGCCCATGAGGCTTTATGAAAGCCTTTAATTAATCATATAAAATATGATTGCAAGGGGTTTAATTGGAATTGAACACTTCATAACACAAAAAACCTAACTCTATAAGCCTCTCGGCCGCGAGACTCACGAGCTTCACCGCCGCCGCCGATCGTGTGGTGGTTTTGAGGTCTTGCTTGGTCGTCGTTGTTCGGTTTTGATTCGAGAATAAGTCTAGCAACTTATTCTTGAATATCCCTTCACCCGATTTGATCGTGTGGATACCGTAGAGACGAAGGTGAAAACTTTCGTTTGTGACTCGGAGTTCGTTGGACGTGCTGCTCCGTGGAATCTGCTTCAAACACGCTACAAGGGTGAGACCTTCGTATACCTTAATCCGATATGATAACCTATGTATAGATCTGCTGGTTTGTAATCCTAAAATTTTATTCCGCTGCGTTGTATGCTCTAGGGATTACTTACAGCTTGCCTATCCTGGGCCGCTTTCATCTTCTGGCGTATCGACTTTATCTAACCTTCCATATCCTTGATCATATCCGGTCCTCCGACCGCTTTGCTAGTCAAGTCCTCCCAATACAGCGGTGATCTACATCGTCGTCCATACAGAGCTTCAAAAGGAGCCATTTGAATGCTCGCCTGATAACTGTTATTATAGGAGAACTCCACCAGCGGCACTGAATCCTGCCACGGAGTATCAAACTCTAAAATACATGCCCTCAACATGTCCTCGAGCGTCTGAATGGTACGCTCTGTTTTGCCGTCTGTCTGAGGGTGATAGGCCGTACTCAGTCTCACCTCTGTGCCCAAAGCTGTCTGGAGACCCTCCCAGAAATGTGAAGTGAACCTCGGGTCCCTGTCAGACACTATCGAGACCGGAATACCATGCAATCTCACCACATCCCGTATATACATCTGGGCCATCTTCAAGTAATGACATACTGTAAGGGATGAAATGAGCCGTCTTCGTCAGCCTATCTACGATCACCCAGATCGCATCAAATCCTGAGGCCGTCCTCGGCAAGTGGGTCACGAAGTCCATAGATATATGCTCCCACTTCCATTCAGGCACCTCTAAGCTCTTTAGCTCGCCACCAGGCCTCTGTCTCTCTGCCTTTACCTGCTGGCAGATCAGACATCTTTTAACAAAAGTGATCACCTCACGCTTCATGCGTCTCCACCAGAATTGATCGCATAGGTCTTTGTACATTTTCTTTCCCCCTGGGTGGATACTGAACCGACTACTGTGAGCTCGCTCCAATATTCCCCTACGCAGTTCTGGTGCATCTGGGACTACCCATCGGTTGCCCAGTCTCAAAGAATCATCCTCAGCCACTCTGAACTTAGATGGCTGACCCTGAAGTATCAACGATGTCCATCTCAGAACCTCACTATCCGACTCCTGGGCCTTCCTGATTGCCTCAAATATATCTGGTTCCGCCAATAAGGTCGACACTCGCACAGACGACGTGTCTACATCGAAGTCATAGCCCAGATGGCAGTAGGAAGTCATCAAAGCTGACAAACACATGATATCTTCTGCAGTACTCTTCACCTTCCGACTTAAGGCATCTGCTATTAAGTTCGCTTTACCTGGATGGTACTCAATTTCACTATCATAGTCTTTGAGCAAATCCATCCACCTTCTTTGCCTCATATTCAACTCAGCCTGAGTGAATAAGAACTTCAGGCTCTTATGGTCCGTATATATAGTGAAAGATGTGCCATACAAGTAATGCCTCCAAATCTTCAAGGCAAAAATGATGGCCGCCAGTTCCAAATCATGCATTGGATACCTAGCCTCGTGTGGCTTCAGCTGCCTCGATGCATAAGCCACCACGTGCTTATCTTGCATCAACACACAGCCCAAACCCTGCATTGACGCATCCGTATACAAGGCAAACCTCTTATTCTCAGACGAAATCACCAATACCGGCGCTGTAGTCAAGCGACACTTCAGTTCTTGAAAACTTTCCTCACAAGCCTCAGACCAAAAGAAGGGGACTCCCTTCTGAGTCAGCTGTGTCAGGGGTTTGGCAATCTTCGAGAAACCTTCGACAAAACATCGGTAATAACCTGCCAAACCGAGGAAACTACGTATCTCAGGCACAGAAGTGGGTGCAGCCCATTCCATCACAGCCTCAATCTTCCTGGGATCCACAGATATCCCTCTGCTAGATATAACATGGCCTAAGAATACCACGCTGCTCAACCAGAACTCGCACTTGCTGAGCTTTGCATATAACTGATGATCCCTAAGGATCTGAAGCACTGTCCTCAAGTGCCTTACATGCTCTTATTCCGTCCGTGAGTAAATAAGTATGTCCTCAATGAAGACTATGACGAACTGATCCAAATATGGCTGGAACACCCTGTTCATCAAACTCATGAAGACGGCTGGGGCATTTGTCACCCCAAAAGGCATGACCAAAAATTCATAGTGCCCATATCTAGTCCTGAAAGCCGTCTTCTGAACATCATCTTCCCTTACTCGAATCTGATGGTATCCCGACCTCAGATCGATCTTACTGTAGAGCCTCGTACCCTGCAACTGATTGAACAAGTCATCGATCCTCGGAAGTGGATACTTGTTCTTTACTGTAGCTTTGTTCAGTTGTCTATAGTCAATGCATAGGCGCATCGATCCATCTTTCTTCTTAACAAATAAGACAGGCGCACCCCATGGCGATACGCTAGGGCGTATGTAGCCCTTGTCAAGGAGCTCTTGCAACTGTATCTTTAACTCCCTTAACTCTGCTGGTGCCATCCTATATGGGGCACGAGAAAGAGCAGACGTTCCTGGTAGTAACTCAATCCCAAACTCGACCTCTCTCGCCGGTGGGAATCCGGGAATTTCCTCCTGAAAGACATCAGCAAACTCTGCCACTACGGGCACATCCTCAACCTTTAACTCTTCCCAAAGAATGTCCACTGGACTCCCATATCAGACCTGAATCGGACAGTCCTTTGCCTGCAGTTTACGACTGCCTGATACTTGTTTAGAACATCGATGCCCACAATGCAATCGAAGTCTGTCATTCCCAGCACGATCAAATCCGATCTTAACTCATTATCCTCAAAATCAATGAGGCCATCGTAGACAATCTGATCCGTAGTCAAACTTCTTCCAGCGGGGGTCGAGACCATAAGAGGCATGGGCGACGGAGAAGTGCATATGTGGTGCCTTTCAACAAAACTCGTCGACACAAAAGAGTGTGACGCACCTGTGTCTATCAATATAAGAGCAGGGTGCGTAAATAAAAGACACGTACCCGCTATCACCTCCTCCGGAGCCGCTGTAGCCTGCTCCCTCGTCAAAGCATACACCTGTCCCTGAGGTGGCCCCGTGGGCTGACCTCCATACTGCCTCGGTGCGAAAGGTGGTCTGTGCTGAGCCGCTCTGTCCGCAGGCCTCCCCGCAGAGTTCTGCTGTCTCCCCCTGTTGGGACACTGCCGAGCAAAGTGGCCTCTGTCGCCACAGACATAGCAGCCCACGCAATCCTTTGCCAAATGTGGTAGTCCACATAGAGTGCACTGAACTCTTCCATATCTGTCTCCCTGAGGCTGTCCTCTCCCAGATGGAGCATCATTCCTACGGTTTCCTTTCCATCGATTCTCGGGCCTCTTGCCACTGAATCTCGACGCTGAAGTGTTTCCCCTAGGCTTAAACTGATCACCCATGGGCTTCAAATTGTCAGAAGTGGATCTCTGAGGGGGTGCTGGAGGTGGCACTGCATCAGGATATGCGCCAACTCCCAGTTCGGCTAGCTCGGCCTGTGAAAGTGCATCATCAAAACAGGCAGGGCCATAGGTAATTACCCGGTCGTACAGTTCCGGCCTCAATCCTTTCATAAAATTTCTCATCTTGGCTTGGGTGATCGCAGCAATATGGGGCACATAACGGAGCAAGGAACAGTAATGCAGAGCATAATCGGATACAGGCATGGTACCTTGTCTTAAGTTGGTAAACTCATCCTCTTTAGCCTGTCTCGCAGCAGCTGAGAAATAGCGAGTCAGAAACCTAGTCCTGAATAGTTTCCAATTGATCTCCTGACCCTGAGCCTCTTGTTCAATCACTGTGGTCTTCCACCACATCAGTGCCTTCTTGGCCAGCTGGAATTCTGCCAACCTGATCCAGGCCGTCTTTGCACAAGGCGCTGCCACGAATATCTGTTCAATCCTCTCCAACCATTCCTCAGCTTTTTCCCCTGATTCAGTTCCCTCGAACATCGGGGGTCGGTACGTTATGAATTGAGCCAAGCTCAACTCCCCAGGTAGCAGCTGTTGTTCAGAGGGTTCTTCGCCCAAGGCTGGTGGTGGCAGTGGATTCGTACGCCCAGCACTTGCATTTACACTAATGGCGTCACCCACTTCTATATTCGCTGCCATGCTGCAACACAAAGGTTAACAACAATACCCAAAAGGAGTCCATAAAGTACATCGTTAGATAATTAAACATGCTAGCATAACATAGAAACTTCATATGCAACATACATATAAAACATGTTCAACAGTAAGCACCTAGCTAACTTATTGCTAAGGCTACCCTTCACTCATTCCCGAGTTATCTAACCACTGCTCTGATACCACTAATGTGGGGTCTTCCCACCTTAACAGTGATTAATAGACACAAGAAGGACTAATCATGCATTAATAACGTCTTAAGGTTCTGGTTGTTACATGAGCTAACAGGATTACAGGCCAAAATAAAAGACTTCAAAAATAATTCATTACATTCCCAAAAGAGTGTTAATATTTAGATTTATACTACCCCTAGAGTAGATACTAATCGTGACTTGAATCCTATACATTCCTGTGTTCCTCGTAGCTCACCGCCTCAACCCGACCCCTTAGTCCTTTGGTCCAAAAGCGTACCTACAGGGACAACACATCACAAGCATATACAATCTTACTTAACATCATAAAAACATCATAGTAAATGCATGAAATATTGGTTAAGTAAATATGCTGGTTATTCATTATCTTCTTATCGTTGTCCCTGATTCATAATCATGCATATGGGCATCTTACCCTGTGGCATCTTACCACGTTATAACATCGCATGGCCTCTTACCATGTGGGGCATCCTACCCCGTGGCATCTTACCACAAATAACATCACAGGGCATCTTACCCCGTGGCATCTTACCACAAATAACGTCGTATAAACATCATCATATAAACATCGTATGAACATCATCATTTAAACATCGTATAAACATCATCATTTCATCGTGAATACTCATGCAATAAAAGCATAGTTGTAGTGTAAAGATGTGTGTTACCGTCCGATGCCCGTACATCTCTTACGTACCTTTTTAAAAGGAGGAGGAGTCAACAGACTTTATCTCCTTGATGGTGCCGGTACCTGGGATGGTTCTACAAGACCACATAATACCATATTAGATGCCTCAATATCATCTCATACCATAAACTTAACAAAATAAATCATCATTTTATTTTCATCATCCTGCCTCTCTCGATCGATCGGCCCCAAGGTCTCGATCGATCGAGAAACTATGCACAAATAGTGCCCAGACATTCTGCCTCGCTCGATCGATCGAACATTTTACCGATCGATCGAGGAGCTTCTCCGATCGATCGAGAAATCTTTCGATCGATCGGCACCTGAAATTCAAAATATGATTCAAACATTCTGCCTCGCTCGATCGATCGGGACCAAAATCTCGATCGATCGAGAGCTCTAAAAAAAATCGGGACTTCCCAGATTTTTGAGCACCTCGTTTCTCACCATCATTTCTACTTCATAACGTAACATACTAAGCCTAAACAAGCATATCTAAAGCTTCACCATACTTCCATGCATGTATTAAAATTAAAGGTTCACTCATAACTTAAACCGACATGCATTAAAACTACCCCTTTTTATCAGTACTCGATCAACTTTTCCGAAAAACAGGGCATAAATACACAGCCCAGAATTATTGAACATACAACTTTATGGCAATAAAACTACCACATAGCCCATAGTTCATGCTTAAACAAATATGCTGGCATATTCACCAAACTTCCATGTATGCATTCACGTCAAAGGTTTACCCATAACCTAAGTTAGCATGCTTCAAATCTTCATAACAAAAGCCCTACTCAACATACAAACAGGGCACTTTCCTTGCTCATATGTTCGAGGAACCCTTTTTCCCAACTAGAAATCTAACACATAAAGCATGCAAGTTACTTAACAAGACATGCTAGGGGCTTCATAAACATCATATAAAAGTACTCATAACAAGATTTCATCGAACCCTACACTAGCATGCCAAATCTGCTACAAAGAAAACACATGTATAAAACGAAAAAGCTGGTGAACCAGCGTGATTCCTCACCACTTTTGCTCTCCGATTTTTGTCAAGAAGAGACAAGGAATTTCTGATCACTTTCCTCCTAGTAGCAGTCCAGATTTTGGACGAAAAGAAGGGAGGAAGAAGGAAGTGTTTGGAAGAGGCAAAGTGAGAAATATCTAAGGCCAACATGCCTACTTGGTCAACTCTTTTCCAGAAAAACAGGGGAGGGGCGTGGGTTGCTGCAAGTGGGGGGTGGGTGGTTGCTTGTAGGGTGGTTTTGTGGTGTTTAATTGTGTCCCGGTATTTCATATGATGTATATAAATATCTCCCCTTGATATTTTATAATTTTTACTACATCAATACAACAATTAAAAACACCTAACATGCCCTCTAAACCATATCATCATATCATAAATATAACCCCCAATTAAAGTACCACAACCCTCTTAAACACATCGTAAATCATCATCGTAGCACATAATCATATAACATTTCGGGGGTAATACACAGATGAAAGAGGACGAGTTCACCAACTTGAAACAGGGAAGCATGACTGTCTCAGATTATGCCATGCACTATTCATCACTGTTGAGGAGGCATTTCTTGAAGGGGTTGCGGCCAGAACTGTTTGACCGGGTTATCTCCAACAACCCCACTTCTTTTGATGATGCTCTTACTAGAGCAAAGGTGGCAGAAATTGGAGTTGGTGCCTATGCTGATATTGTACCCCCACATGTGCCACCGCAGAGGCCAATTACTGATGGCTTGAGGCCACGAGGGGAGTCATTTAAGCCTCGTGGAGCTTCTTCATCCTCTCGGTTTAGTGGGAAGAAGTCTTATAACCGGAAACAGGAGAGTCGGAAGAGCAATGTATCGGTCAACCTGGGACCAACGAAAGTGAATAGAACGGGGGAAACAAGGTGTGATAATTGTGGAGGGCCAGAGTCATCGAACAACTGCCTAGCTTGTTACAGTTGTGGCAAGATGGGCCATATTTCTTGGTATTGCCCCAGTCAGGGAGGACAGTAAGATTTCAGGATGAATAGGCCGAGATTTGATGATAGGACAGTGCATCAGAGGCAGCAGATTATGACTCAACCATCGGGAGGTCAAACAGTGGGACCACTCTAGGGACAAGTGTATGCACTGACTAGAGAGCAGGCTGAGGCAGCCCCGGAAGAGGTGATTGCTAGTACATGTCATTTACTTACGTACCCTGCTTTTATTTTGATAGATATAGGTGCCTCCCACTCTTTTGTATCTGTCGGTTTTGTGGAGAGACACCATATGTGCACGTCTCCGTTACCCACGCCTCTTTTGGTCTCGACACCCACCGGAAGAAATGTTGTTGCTTATCAGTTTCTTGCGGACTGCCTCATTTATTTTGAGGCCAATGAGATGAAGGCAGATTTGATTGTGTTGGGTATGTCATACTTTGATTGCATAGTGGGTATCGACATACTGAACAGATATCAGGCAGTAACGAATTGTCGGCAGAGAACAGTTCGGTTCAGATCTGATATGGGGGTTCAGTGGACTTTCTATGGGAACGGTTGTCGTGCAAAGATTCCGTTGATATTGGCGGTCAAAATGCCCCGATTATTGGAACGTGGACACACGGGCTATCCTATCTATGCCGTGGGCACGAGGGGAAAGAATAAAGAGTTGAGGGTGGAGGATGTACCCGTGGTAGCAGAGTTTGCTGATGTGTTCCCGGAGGAAATCCCTGGATTCCCACCGACTAGAGAGGTCGAGTTTGGGATTGAGTTATTACTGGGAACGTCCTCTATTTCTCGTGCTCCCTTATAGGATGGCACCTGCGGAGTTAAGGGAATTGAATGAGAAATTACAGGAACTCCTTGACAAAGGATATATACGCCCTAGCGTATCGCCTTGGGGCGTGGCGGTTCTTTTTGTGAAGAAGAAGGATGGCTCGATGCGTTTGTGCATCGATTACCGGCAACTGAATAAAGCAACAGTGAAGAACAAATATCTTGTCCCAAGGATTGACGACTTATTTGATCAGTTGCAGGGTACAAAGTTGTATAGCAAGATTGATTTGAGGTCAGGATACCATCAGATTTGGGTTAGAGAGTAGGATGTTCAGAAGACAGCATTCCGGACTCGGTATGGGCACTACGAGTTCTTGGTTATGCCGTTCAGTGTGACTAGCGCCCCAGCTGTCTTTATGAGTCTGATGAACCGGGTGTTCCAACCATATCTTCACCAGTTCGTCATAGTGTTTATTGACGACATACTCATCTACTCTCGGAGTGAGGAAGAGCACGTGAAATACTTGAGGACAGTGCTCCAGATCCTCAGAGATAATCAGTGGTTCGCCAAGCTCTGTAAGTGTGAGTTCTGGTTTACCGCTGTATTATTGGCGATGGTTATTCCGCCAGGTGTGTGTATAGCGATGCCTCTTTCCGCTATGTCATTGGCGATGGTTCATGCCGCCAGGTATATCGAGCGATGGTTCATGCCGCTGTATTATTGGCAATGGTTCATGCCGCCAGGTATATCGAGTGATGGTTCATGCCGCTGTATTATTGGCGATGGTTCATGCCACCGCACATGTGTTTAGCAATGGTACATTCCGCTGATTCCATGGCGATAGTTCTTGCCGCCGATTATATATATAGCGACGTCTCATTCTGCTATTCTGTTGATGATGGTTCGTACCCGGATGTGCATAGCAAGGCTCATGCTGCTGACTGTGTGACGAGGGATCATGCCGTCAATTTTGTAGCGATGGATTATGCCGCTAGGTACATAGCACGGGATTATGCCGTCCTCGAGTGACGAGTGCTGATTTCATATTGCTATTGAGCGACAGAGACAGGTAGACCGCTACTTTGTTAGCAAAGGATGGAGGTATATTACTGCCCTTTATTATTGTGTTGAGTATCATATGTTTTGGCATGTACCGCCACTAGTTAACGATGAATTGAATGTCATGTGTCGGCATTACCGTCACGAGATAACAGCATGATGGATGTTTTATGTAGACGTGTAACGTCGTTGCGTTAAATAATACAATTGTATAGACGTTTTTAGTGGTATATTTTGAGATGCCGATGTTGGGCACAAGGTGGTGTCTACGTCACCAGTTTGACGTGACCCTTATGCCGAGCAAGTTTGCTCGATCAAGGGCTGGATGTGCTATACATGTGTGTATACCACAGCGTGTGTTGAAATATTTATGTTACGAGTAGTGGTACATTTAGGTGTACTCGTTGGGATGGTCTTTGGCCAAGTGATTGGCGATAGGAGTAGTCATTGAGGAAACTACTTGCTTTTGTCGATGTGACGTGTGGTAGACATGGTCACGCCCACCCTTGAGGGTGTGGGATAGGTCCTAATGGATTAGGATGGCTTCGTGGTTGAGCAAGGACACCGGGATGTCCTTTGTGCATTGGTATTAGAGAAATATTGGGTGATGACCCACTACTCTAATGGATGTGACGGTATGGTATACCGGGATGGAACGTGTGATGCGTTGGTAGGTTTGGTTAAAACCTAAGGAGGCAGCGATTTTGCTTGCCACGTGTTGCGCAGTGCCATGATGGACTTGTTGTGGCTATTATGTTGCTCGTTGGGGTCAAGTGTAGTAAATCGTACGGTGATACGATGATGTTTATGGTGGGAATACCTCACGGAATGGTTGTGCGCTTTTGTTGTGGGACTTGTCTGGGGACAGCTCAATTTTGTTGGGGTGCCAACAAGAGTGTCAACAAGTCATTGTTAACTCGATCTGGGAATCCATGAATTTGGGATGCATTGGGAGACATGATCGATTTGTGGATTATAGTAAGTGGTTTGACACTACTTCATTGCTCGTATCTCTTGGCGAGATGTGGCGTTTACTGTCATGGAGACAGTTGATGTTGTTTGAGAGATTGATTGTGAATCAACCATAGTGAGCATTTCTAGTGTTGGGCGGGGTAATCGCTTTACTTTTCGGTGAGACGCATGTGGAGACATCTCTCGGGAGATGCTCGAGGATGGGGAGTACTATAGTTAGTACATAGCATCCTTAGAATGAGTATACGTGGAGTATACGGGTTCTGTTTTTGAGTGTTAGTGGCAATGGCGCCCAATTCTGAACCATTGTGTGGTTACTGGTTCCGAGATGCATGTCGATGTAGGTATATCCATGTTTTCCGAACGATGGTTCGAGGTTGGTAGGTCATGGGAACATGACACTTTCCTTGTGAGGAAAGAGGTATTGGTATACTTATTGAGAATCTTTGAGAGATTCGATGGGTTGGTGGTGTAGTGTTGATTTTGGGATCACACTGTGTGTGGTTGGTTCGTCGATCATCGTTCTCCTTTCAGTGAGAATAACTGGGGATTGACAATTGTATGTGTGACTCATGGGTGTATTTGAGGATACCCTAGCCGGGTATATTGAGTATGCGGTGGCGTTGATGCTTGGACATGAATACGGGTGCTTGTTCAGAGGCCAACTTATTGGTACTTGTCAAGCGTCGGGTTAATATACTATGCTCGGATGAATGAATCTTTGATGAGAGATTTGGGACGCCTTGAGATTGGAAATCTAAATGGCACGATGTGTTCTAGGAATGATCATGATGTTCGGTTAACTCCCCTTGAGGAAGAGTTGCCTTGTTTGGGTTGAGGTAATTCCTTACTAGTAACTTCTTTTTGAGTCATTCGATAGCGTCCCTGGGATGGGATTGTTAAATCCCAGGGTAACCGAGGGATTGTCAGGGCTCAGATTAGTTGGGTGTCGTTGTCGACACAGGGGTTGTGAATGCAATTGACTCTCTTGCATGCCCTTTTGGAACTTGAGACTTTGTGGAGTCTCGATGGTGTGTCGGGACCAAGATATGATTTCTTGGAACACACCGGTGTAAAAATCTTCTGAGATGTGTTTTGTGTGGATCGGTGACCGTGGGTTGCCCGATCCGTGTTACAAGTGGTGCAACTACTCCTTTGGGGAGATGGGAGTGGAAAGCGGAACCGGGTTTTCTGTGTGTATAATGTTGTATGCTAGTAGTCTCCATCATAACGATGCGTGTTAAGCATCGTTGGCAAGTGATGGAGATATCATGGGGAGATATCTATGTCATAACCAAGGAGGACATGGTTAATTTACAGTCGTAGTAGACTGACTTCTGGGATGACTCGCATCGAGGTATGTTGTTATCTTGTGGGTTTTATATTGGTTTTGGAGGTTTGCTCTATTTTATAGCTTGGTGCGAGATTGTTGTCCTCGCAGTTGATAATTCGAATCTGATGTGGTCCAGAATCGGGGTTGTGGTTTTGTTTTGTTTTGTGTAGCCTTGGTTTTACGTGGAGTACACCAGTGCAAATTTCGAGGACGAAATTTTATTAGTGGGGGATAATTGTGATGCCCGGGGATTAATGCTGTTAATCTCGGTGTGGTAATAATCCTTAATGGATTTGTAATGGTGGCAATTAGGAATTAATTACGGTTTTAGGTCTCCCGAGGTTGTTAAATCGGGCATTTGGGATCGTTGGATCCAAATGTTGAGATTGTATTCTCATTTTGGTGGAAAACCTATGAGTTGGGTTTTTGGTGGGACTTGGAGTCCGGGGTGCTTTATGTTGGGGCTGGTATGGGGATTTGATGTTGGAGAGAGAGTTTTTTGAAAACAGATGATTTTTAATGAATCATGATGTATTTGTGAGGGTATTGTTATTTTGGAGCATTTTTGCTATATATACCAGATGGACTCGGGATTCCGTCATTTTTTCCCGGAATCATCTCTCTCTCATCGCCCTCTTCCCTTTCTCTCTCCCCACTTTACCCCAAAACCCTTCCCCTCCTTTCCCCTTCAACAAAATTGCTAGGAACACGATTTAGGGGCCGGATTTATTGAAGAAAAGCTGGTAATCACATTCTCCTCTCTTTTAGCTTCGATTTGATTGTAATTTTTTTGGATTTGGTTGAGTTTTGGGTTTGGGTGATTTTGGTGAAAATCATAAAAATCTTTTGGGTTTGTTTTAATTCGAGTTTAACACCCTTGTTGGAGGTTCTTGTGTGTAGATTTGTTGTTGGTTTGGGTTGGAAGGAGTTGGGGTGTGATTTGTGGAGGTTTTAAGCTTTTGAAAATGGTGAATTTCGGGTTACAAGGCATGGCGATCGATCGCCCGAAGCAGGCGATCGATCGCATGTGGGCAGTAGGCTTTTCAGCGGGTGGCGATCGATCTCTACTTTTGAGCGATCGATCGCCTCGCGCCAATAAGGTCTGGCGATCGATCGCTCTATCGAGCTATCGATCGCCAAGGGGCCAGCGATCGATCGCCCGGTATAGCGATCGATCGCCAGCATGTGAATTTTGGTTTTCTTGGCTTTTTCGTGGGATTTTGGATTTTCGACTTAAATGGTCGGCTTCCGGGGCAATGTTCACATTCTAATGGGAAGGCTAGACTTTTAAAATGGTTTGGTTGGAGCCAAGTTAAATTAAACGGAACTCTCGCTTGAGTTTTTGGCTATCTTTTAAACGTTTTAAATGGAATATTTTTGGGTATTATGCATGCCTAGCCGGGGCTTTTATTTTGGTAATCGTCATGGATTGACGATGGGTTTAGAGGTTGCGAATGTGCGTGGGCACGTGGTTGCATACTTATACTTGATTGTGAGTTTTTTATGTGTTTTAGCACATATTTCTCGAGGCATGGAACTCAAGCAAGGTTTGGCTTGGTGTAAGGCCCCTCTACCTTAACAGAGTAATCAAGACATAAATAGGGCTAAACATGCATTAAAGATATCTTAGGGTTCCGGTTGTTACGTGAGCTTCATAAGATTACAGGCCGAAATAAAACTTCAAAAGCTAATTAATTACATTCTCAATAATGAATGTTAGAGCGATAGAATTATACTACTCCTAGAGTAGAGACTATCCAAAAAATTCATGTATCATATCTCCTTTCATGCCTCTTTTAGCTCACAGCCTCAACCCGGCCCTTAGCCCTTTGGTCCAAAAGTGTACCTACAGGAACAATTCACCATGAGCATATACATCACCATTTAACACAATCCAACATAATGAAATAAATAAACGCATGAGACGATTAATAGATATGCTCCTTGGTTTACCACATTAGCACATTTCATGGTTGTTCCTGTTTCATAAACTCATGCACAAATCATTAGTTCACAATATAATGATCGATATCACGTTCCAGTTATAACCACAATATTCCACATTAATCACTAGAATTGTGACTGTTCCGGTCCCAATACAACAACGGAATTTTAGGACCCCTCGCTTCGACATATAGCGGCATCATATGATATCCCTCGCTTCGACAATGACAGGGCATGTTACCTCGCTTACACATGACAGTGGCAAATATCATACTACCATCGCTTCATATGACAGCGGCAAGTACCTCCCTCGCTCGAAGATAGAGGCTACCGGAACATTCATCAAGTCTACCACAATAATCAAACACAACAGTTGATTCCATTTCACAATATATCACTATCATTTCACATATACCATCACATGTAAGAAATTCACTATCCACGATATACATATCAAAGGTGTAACACGTTTTACCGTCCGATGCCCGTACGTCTCACTACGTACCTTAGTCTCAAAAGTGGAGAAGTTGTATAACTTTATCTCCTTGACGTTGTTGGTACCTGGGATGGTTCTACACAACCATACAAATCAATATTAGAAGCCAATTATAGTCCAATATCCAAAAATTCCACAAAATAATCGAAAACACACTTTTGTGTGTCTCGCGATCGATCGCCAAGGTGTCCCGATCGATCGCGAGATCACACTGTCCGTTGCTTAAAAATTTTGGCTTCGGCGATCGATCGCCACATTTGGCGCGATCGATCGCCAGCTCCACCGATCGATCGCCACATTTGGCGCGATCGATCGCCAGCTCCACCGATCGATCGCCCAAAGGTGGCGATCGATCGCCAAAGGCTTCTGGAGCCTACTGTTGGCTCGCGATCGATCACCAAAAACGGGCGATCGATCGCCAAAAACGGGCGATCGATCGCCAGCCTCTGTACATCGAAAATCACCATTTTTGCACATTAAAACCTTCACCAACCTCAACAACACTTACCAACAACTCAAAAATATTAAAACACTTTAAACCTTCAATACCCATCATTAGACAATCCCAAAATCTAACATCCTACCAAAAATCATACCAACCCAAACAAACCCATTTCAAAACCCTTCAAAACCATTCCAAACTCAACACAAACACTACAAAAACAACAAGGAATGATATATACCCTTCCTAGGTCTCAAATCTTACCAAGAATTACAAGAATGAAGTTTTTGCAAGCACTTCTCTTCCACCTTGAAGTCCCACTCGAAAATGAGGAAGAAAATGTAGGGTTTGGAGAGTGTTGGGGATTTTAATAAAGTGGGGGTTAAAGTGAAATAAAAGGGTAAGGTGGGGTTTTAAGAGTTGTTAAATAAATTTGCACCCCACCACTTATCATGATGTATAAAATACCCCAACATGGTATTTTAAGAGCATTTTACAAAAACGCACCAACTTCCACTAAATTCATATTTCCACATAATTAACAACCAATATAATTTAATCATGTTAACTCCCCATTTCCAAACATGCATAACATGCACCCTGAAATGCAACCCTCGGGTCACGCCTACCAGGTGACTAAGCATTTCATCAAGATAATTAATCGCAACACATAATTCAATTATCACCATAATTAATCATGTAAACATAATTAATGCCAAATTGTACTTAATCATTTCAAGGATATCACACTTGGACTACGGAAACTTAAGGTACGTGTAACGTACGAGCATGACCTTAATTATATTATTGCAATTGTTGTGCATGAAATAGATGATTGGTAAGGGTTAGAGTAGATGCATAATATATGGTGTCTTGCAATAATTGGTTAATGGAAACGGGATTGGGTGTGTGATGTTGGTCGGTCTTATGTATCGTTTGGTGCCGCTTTGGAGCGAGCAATTGTCGGGATGTGGTCGCTATGGAGCGAACATCGGTAAGCGATGCCGCTACTTTTGAGTGGGCGAGGAAATGTGATATTTGGCTAGATATCTAGGATATCTGTATTTTATTCCTCTATCGATATTGAATTGGATTAGGGATATAGTTAATCAGTGTAATGATTAACTGGATATTTTGAATTTGATGATTTTGGTTGTTTTGAGAACAGGGACAATACAGTGGGATCCCGGATGAGGATGATGCCATCCAGGGAGTATCATTTAAATTCTTGGCAATTACATTATTTTAAATTATGAATTATATAATTGTGATTATTGGTTTGGGGGTATTGGTATGCTCACCCCGTGCGGGGGCTGTCTCTGTTGGGGCAGGCGAAATAGGTACAACGGTAGCTCTGGAGCTGTGATCGAGCTATGGATTGGAGGTGATTCCAGGATCGAGGCACCGGAGCTCATGTGGAGCTGGATATTGTGTATGCCCTTTTTATACATTGCGTACACATAGGTTGATTCGATGCTCGTGTGTGAGCAATAATTATGTGTATATGGGTTGTATAAAAAGGCATGGACCTTTCTCCTTTCATTCATATGTGTGAGCAATTAACTAGGGAATTGCTAGATGAATTAAGATTGTGATTAGTGTATTAATGGGTGTATGGTGTATTAAATGGTCTTAATCTAGGGAATCGGATAGGCATGGAATGGAATAAATGAAGCAAGCAATTTTTATAGGTGGTATGGTGTACCACGTTTACATATAGTTTCCCCTTTTCACGTGATTGTATGCACCAAATGCATGGCTTAATGCACTAATTGTGGGTTAAGGGCATAGGGGCCTTACATGCACCTACTTCTGTGCCTGAGATACGAAGCTTCTTAGGTTGGCAGGATATTATCGACGCTTCGTCGAGGGATTTTCAAAGATTGCTAAGCCTTTGACACAGTTGACCCAAAAGGGAGTACCATTCTATTGGTCTGAGGCTTGTGAGCAGAGCTTCCAAGAGTTGAAGCACCGGTTGACGACAGCGCATGTGTTAGTGATTCCTACGGAAAACACGAGGTTTGTTCTATACACTGATGCGTCACTACAGGGCTTGGGATGTGTACTGATGCAAGATAAGCATGTGGTAGCTTATGCGTCGAGGCAGTTGAAGCCGCATGAGACTAGATATCCAGTCCATGACTTGGAGCTGGCGGCTATCATTTTTGCATTTAAAATTTGGAGGCATTACTTGTATGGTACGTCGTTTACCATTTACACGGACCACAAGAGCCTGAAGTTCTTATTTACTCAGGCGGAACTGAACATGAGACAGAGGAGATGGATGGACTTACTCAAGCTGTGAGACCCCGTTATCTCAATCATAATCTTAGGTGCAATTAAGAGAACTAAACATTCATATGTATAAATCAGAGTAGTAAGTCGTGTTGATTAACCTGAGCTTAAGAGATTACAGTACCTTAATTTAAAAACAATTTCACGTATTCATACAAAAGGGTACTACACTATAGTCTTACTCTACTACATGTAGAAGCTATACAAAAATTCCCTAACATGCTATCCTGTAGCACTCCTTACAGCTCAGCATATCAACCCTGACCTGGTTCTCCTCATCAAAAGCACCTACAAAGACAACCCCCAAACACATGAGCATATCCTAATTCATATTCAACATAATATGAATGTAAAGCGTAAATGCACAAATCATAAATACAAAGCACTTCCTGTATTTCCAAGCATTTACAACGCCCATTGGTTGTCCCTGTACCATAACTCATAATAAAACATTATATGAACATATGGTTTCATAAATAAATGTCATGACATATCCTTCCTTCTCAAATCCTTATTTCAATCCTGAGTCACTTATCAATAGTGCATTCAATGCTTCTTACTTTTCCACGTAAGCGGAATTCCTCCTCGCTTCCTATGGAAATCCACATAAGCGGAATTCTTCCTCGCTTCTTATGGACGTTAGCGTAAGCATTAAATCCTCACTAGGATAACCTTGACTCGTGAAATACACCTCTTATATTTCACAACATACATATGCAAAAACGAAGCATATCAACATGTATCATATCATCATGCACTATCTTATGCATATCTTACTTTGCCTTGTGTTAAATAAATAAACACACAATACATGTTACCGTTGGGGTGCCCGTACGTCGCTTACGTACCTTTCCAAAATGTAGTGTGTTGTGGGACTCTATCCCCTGCGCTGTGTAGCTGTCTGTGAAGGCTCTACACCAGTGTACAACACAATATTAGATGTCTCATTACAATCCAATATTAAATTTAAACAATTCTACATTTTAAAAAAAAAAGCACTACCGATCGATCGGTCCTCATCACCTGATCGATCGGTGAACTGTTTGAATTATGGAAAAAAGCTACGGCTTTTGCCGATCGATCGGTGTTCCTCACCGATCGATCGGTCGATCATATTCAACCCAGATTTTCCAGAATTCCCTAACACCGATATTCATACCCTTAAATCTAACATGTAAGACATACAACATGCCAAGAACAACATGCTAGCAGTTATAACACACTACCCTGAGTGTATTCATATCAAATTTACACCTCAAACATAAGCCCACATGCATAAACGTCGACCATTTACACAAGTACTGGATCAACATTTCCGGAAACAGGGCAACATATTACATTTCCAGATTTTTGAGTACTTCATTTCATGCTATAAAAACTATAACATACCTCATAAAACATGCTCAAACATGAAATGTCCTGGGCTATACAAACTACCATTCATATACTCAAATCGAAGGTTCACCCTAAAACCCATCTAACATGCATAATGTCACCTCCTCAATATCACTCCCAGTCCACATTTCCAGAAAAACAGGGCATACTCCTACCCAGATTTCCGAACACCCTAATTTACATGCTTATTTCCTCAACATAAAACATGTAATATACATAAGGAAAAACACTGAGAGTTACATAATAACACCATGTAAGCATTTAAATCAAAGGTTTCAAGAAACCTAAGCTAACATGCCATTTTCACGCCACCTAAAAACATGTACTTAAACAAGTTAAAAGCTAAAACAGAGCATGGTTTCTCACCCTATTTTGCTCCGATTTTTCAAAGGCTTCCAGGCGATGAAAAAGGGAAAGCTCCTCAGAACTTTGCTTAGCAAGTGCTGGTGAAGAAATGGGAGAGAAGGGCCGAGATTTGGGATGGCTGAGAGTGGTCAAATGATTGAGCCAAGTGGGGTGGGAAGTCAGCCTGTGCACAGTGTGATTGGCATGGGTTGGGGGGGTGGTTGGGTGTTGGGTGGTTTGATGTGTTATGTTTTGGTCCTGGTATTTAACACGATGTATTAAAATATCCTCACATGATATTTATAGTATTTTCTCAATAAAATACTTCAATTCCCATTAACATGCTTTACCAAAACAAACAACACACACCCCAAATAAACATGCCACAACCCCAAAATCCCAACATATATCACATGCACCCTGAAACATATCTCCCCAATAATATTAATTCAATCCCATGAATTAAAAGTTAAATCATCATAATTTAAATTAAATGATTAATATCATATAATCATTTCGGGGATATCACAATACTCCCCTACTTATAAGATTTCGTCCCCGAAATCAAACATGCTCACCTACATGAAGTAAAGCAATAAATAAACGCATACCAGAAAACAGCTATGGGTAATGCTGCACCATGTGTCGCTCTGTCTCCCACGTAGCCTCCTCGACACCCCTACGATCCCACTGAACCTTAATCATAGGAATAATTTTGTTCCGAAGCCTGCGGTCTGTTCTATCTAGAATCCTGATAGGCCGCTCCACGTAGGAAACATCGGACTCAATCTGCACCTCTGAAGGCTGCAACACATGTGAAGGATCCGGCTCATACTTCCTTAGCATAGACACATGAAATACATCGTGTATACCAGACAGAGAAGGCGGTAAAGCCAAACGGTACGCCAGCGTACCCACACGCTGTAAGATCTCATACGGCCCCACATATCTCGGGGATAACTTTCCTCGCATCCCAAACCGTACTACGCCTCTGAAAGGCGAGATCTTCAGAAAAACTCTGTCGCCTAACTGAAACTCCAACGGTCTACGCCGTTGATTGGCATATGCTGCCTGCCTGTCGTGAGCTGCCTTCATCTTTCCTTTGATAACCTTAACTTTCTCTTCCATTTCTTGAACCAACTCTGGTCCTCCAACCGACTTACGGTCCATGTCATCCCAACACAAGGGTGACCTACAATGCCTACCATAGAGGGCCTCGAAAGGAGCCATCTGTATACTTGCCTGGTAGCTGTTGTTGTAAGAGAACTCCACCAAGGCTATCGAGTCCTGCCATGAAGTGTTGAACTCTAGCACACAAGCTCTCAACATATCCTCGAGCGTCTGTATCGTACGCTCTGTTTGTCCGTCCGTCTGAGGGTGATAGGCTGTGCTCAGCCTCAACTCTGTACCTAGAGCTGTCTGCAGACCCTCCCAGAAGTGAGATGTGAACCGCGGATCTCGATCGGACACAATCGAAACAGGGATCCCATGCAGTCTCACCACATCTCTGACATATAACTGTGACATCCTCAAGTGCGTATATGTCATACAGTAGGGAATGAAATGAGCCACTTTAGTCAATCTGTCGACGACTACCCAGATGGCATCAAAACCCGACACAGTCCTCGGTAAGTGGGTCACGAAATCCATAGACACGTGCTGCCACTTCCACTCGGGTATCTCAAACTCTTTAGTTCACCTCCAGGCCTATGTCTCTCGGCCTTTACCTGTTGACAAATCAAACAGCGCTTGACGAACGACGTAACATCCCGTTTCATTCGCCTCCACCAGAACTGGCTGTATAAATCCTTATACATCTTCTTCCCGCCTGGGTGGATACTCATCCTGCTACAGTGAGCTCGCTGTAATAAACCCTGACGCAACTCGGGTGCATCTGGAACCACCCATCTGTCGCCAAGTCTCAGAGAACCGTCCTCAGCCACTCTGAATCTCGATGGCTGATCTGAATGAACCACTGACATCCATCTCTGAACCTCTGCATCGGTCCCCTGAGCCTTCCTGATGTGATCATAAATAACAGGCTCAGCTAGCAAGGTCAATACCTGTACTGGTGAAGCAGACACATCATAATCAAAACCCAAATGGCAGTAGGAGCCCAACATAGCTGATAGACACATGGCATCCTCTGTTGTGCTCCTCACCTTCCGACTCAAAGCGTCGGCTGTCAGATTTGCTTTCCCGGGATGGTATAGGATTTCACAATCATAATCCTTCAGCAGGTCCATCCATCTCCTCTGCCTCATGTTCAGCTCAGCCTGTGTAAACAAGAACTTCAGGCTCTTGTGATCAGTGAAGATGGTAAATGAGGTACCGTATAAGTAGTGTCGCCATATCTTCAAGGCGAACACTATAGCTGCCAACTCCAGATCATGGACTGGATACCTCGTCTCGTGTGGCTTCAACTGTCTCGAAGCGTAAGCCACTACATGTCTGTCCTGCATCAGTACGCACCCTAAGCCTTGTATCGATGCGTCGGTATAAAGAACAAATCCTTTGTTCTCCTTTGGAATCACTAGAAATGGTGCAGTAGTCAGTCTGTGCTTCAATTCCCTGAAACTCTGCTCACAAGCCTCTGACCAACAAAATGAGACTCCCTTCTGAGTCAGCTATGTAAGTGGCTTGGCGATCTTTGAAAACCCTCGACGAAACGTCGATAATAGCCAGCCATACCAAGAAAACTTCGAATCTCACTGACTGAAGTAGGGGCAGACCAATCCATAACTGCCTCTATCTTCCTCGGGTCTACTGATATCCCCTCTCGGGATATGATATGGCCCAAGAATGCAACACTGCTCAGCCAAACCTCACACTTGCTGAGTTTGGCGTACAACTGATGATCTCTGAGGATCTGGAGCACTATCCTCAGATGATCGGCATGATCCTCCTCACTCCTTGAATAGACCATGATGTCATCAATGAACACGATCACAAACTGATCGAGGTACTCATGAAATACTCTGTTCATCAGGCTCATAAATGTAGCAGGGGCATTCGTCACCCCGAATGGCATCACTAAGAACTCATAGTGTCCATACCGAGTTCTAAAAGCCGTCTTTTGACATCACCAGCTCTAACCCGTACCTGGTGATAGCCTGACCTTAAGTCTATCTTTGAGTACACCTCTGTACCCTGAAGCTGATCGAACAGATCATCTATCCTCGGAAGTGGATACCTGTTCTTCACTGTAGCCTTGTTCAGTTGCCTATAGTCAATGCACAGACGCATTGAACCATCTTTCTTTTTCACAAACAAGACTGGTGCACCCCAAGGCGATACACTAGGACTGATGTATCCCTTGTCGAGGAGCTCCTGTAACTGTACCTTCAGCTCTCTCAGCTCTGCCGGTGCCATCCCGTATGGGGCACGGGAAATAGCAGGAGTCCCCGGCAGTAGCTCAATGGCAAACTCAACATCCCTGACAGGCGTCATCTGGGAACACATCAATGAACTCTGCCACAACCAGTATGTCTTCGGCTCTCACTTCCTTTTCCTCAGATACATCCACGGAATAAATGATGTAACCTGTGTGGCCGCGCTCCAATAATCGCGCCATCTTAACCGCTGATATTACCGGAATCTTTGGACGAGAGTCGTCCCCATAGAAAGTCCACTGGAACCCCTGATCAGATAGAAAACGAACAATCCTCTTTTGGCAATCTACCATAGCTCGGTATCTGCTCAACACATCAATGCCGATAATGCAGTCAAAGTCTGCCATCTCTAATTGAATCAGATCGGCCCTCAGATCATTACCCTCAAAATAAATGAGGCAATTAGACAACAGCCGATCCGCAATCACATGTTTCCCCGTGGGTGTCGAGACCATGAGAGGCGTGGGTAACAGAGACGAGCACAAGTGGTGTCTCTCCACAAAAGCAGTAGATACAAAGGAATGGGAAGCACCTGTATCTATCAATATAAGTGCAGGGTACGTAAATAAATGGCACGTACCAGCAATGACCTCCTCCGGGGCTGCCTCAGCCTGCTCCCTAGTCAGTGCATACACCTGTCCCTGCGGCGGTCCTGCCGTCTGACCTCCCTGTGGTCGTGGTGCAAACTGCTGTCTCTGTGGTGCCCTCCCAGCATCAAACCTTGGCCTATTCGGCCCAGAGTCTGTCTGACCTACCCGATTGGGGCAACCTCGAGCCATGTGGCCCATCTTGCCACAGACATAGCAACCCTGACAGTCACGTAACAAATGCCATCCTCCACAGTTATTACACCTGTTTCCCCCTGCCTTACTTCCCTGTGTGGGTCCCCGATTGTTCTGCTTCTGCCCCTGAGACTTCTTCCCACCTAATCTGGAAGATGATGAGGTCCCACGAGCCTTGAACTGATCCCCTCGTGGCCTCAAACTATCAGCAACAAGCCTCGGTGGTGGTACTGAAGGGGGTACATCATCCGTATACGCGCCTACCGCAATCTCCGTCAACTCTGCCCGTGTCAGGGCGTCATCAAATGAGCTGGGGTTATTGGAGATAACCCTATCAAATAGCTCTGGCCTCAATCCTTTCAGAAAGTTCCTCATCTTTGCATGGCTGCTCACAGCGATATGAGGTACATACCTGTAATACCCCGAAATGTAATATGATTATGTTCTATGATGATGAATTATGAAGTGTCTAAGGGTTATGGTGTATTTAAATTGGGGGCCACGAATTATGTTATGATGATATGATGTGGGGAGCATGTTGGGTATTTTGAGGGATGTATTAATTATATGAAGTTAGAAAATATCGAGTGAGGATATTTTAATACATCGTACTATATACCGGGATACAATTAAACACCACATGGCACCCCAACCCACACCACCTACCCCCAACTCATGCTGCAAGTGGCTGGGTGCCCATGCCTTTTCCCCCACTCTTTCACCTCACCTCCATCACTCCAATCTTGCCCCATTTTCGTCCAAAACACATCCAGCTCCAGCTTAGCAGGTAGGAAGGAAGAAACTTCAAAATTCTTTGCAAGAAACCTTCCAAAAATCGGAGCAAAGGAGGGTGAGAAACCACATTCTGTTTGGTTTAAGTTTTGTTTGGGTTAATGTTTTTACCTGGTATAAAAATGGCATGCTAGGTTAGGTTTTGTCAAACCTTTAATTCAAGCTCGTTCATGATGTTTTTATGAAGTTCCTAGCATGTTTATATGAGCATGATGTATGCGCTATGTGGTAGATTTGTTGGCTTGAAGCTAGGTGTTCGAAAATCTGGGCAAGGAAGTGCTCTGTTTTTATGATACGTAGGGCTTTTATTATGAAGATTTGAAGCATGCTAGCTTAGGTTATAAATAAACCTTTGGCATGATTACATACACGAAAGTTTGGTGAACATGCCAACATATTTGTTTAAGCATAAACTACGGGATATGTAGTAGTTTCATTGCTATAAAGATGTGTGTTCAAGAATTCTGGGCTGTGTATTGTGCCCTGTTTTTCTGAATAAGTTAATTGGGCACTGATAAAGATGGGGTATTTTAAAGCATGCCGGTTTAAGTTATGATTGAACCTTTGATTTTAATACATGAATGGAAGTATGAGGAAGTTATTGATATTCTTTTTTAGGCATCTTATGTATGTTATGAAGTAGAAAAGATGGTGTGAAATGAGGTGCTCAAAAATCTGGGAAATCCCGATTTTTTTCAGAGCTCTCGATCGATCGAGATTTGGTCCCGATCGATCGAGCAAGTCAGAAGGTCTAATCATGTTTTCAAAATTTTGGTGCCGATCGATCGAAGGATTTCTCGATCGATCGGTGAAGCTCCTCGATCGATCGGTAAAATGTTCGATCGATCGAGTGAGGCAGGAAGCCAAGACACTGTTAGTGCACAGTGTCTCGATCGATCGAGACCTAGGGCCGATCGATCGAGACAGGCAGAAAGTTGAAAAATTTAATGATATTTTATTTTGTTAAGTTTATGATGTAAGATGGTTTTGAGGCATCTAATATGGTATTATGTGGTCTTGTAGAACCATCCCAGGTACCGGCACCATCAAGGAGATAAAGTCTGTTGACTCCTCCTCTTTTTGAAAAGGTACGTAAGAAGCGTACGGGCATCGGACGGTAACACACATCTCTATACTACAACTATGCTTTTATTGCATGAGTATTCACGATGAAATGACGGTGTTTATACGATGTTTACATGATGATGTTTATATGATGTTTATATGATGAAGTTCATATGATGTTTATTACTTATACGATGCTTATATAATGACATTTATGTGATGTATTGGGCGAAGATGCCCTACATGGTAAGAGGCCATGCGATGTATTGTGGTAAGATGCCACGGGGTAAGATGCCCTACATGGTAAGAGGCCATGCGATGTATTGTGGTAAGATGCCACGGGGTAAGATGCCCTACATGGTAAGAGGCCATGCGATGTATTGTGGTAAGATTCCACGGGGTAAGATGCCCCATATGGTAAGAGGCTATACGATGATGTTGTGGTAAGATGCCACGGGGGTAAGATGCCCCATATGCATGATTCTAAATCAGGGACAACAATAAGAAGTGAATGTACAACCAGCATATTACTTAACCAATGTTTCATGCATTTACTATGATGTTTATAATGTTAAGTAAGATTATATATGCTCACGATGTGTTGTCCCTGTAGGTACACTTTTGGACGAAAGGACTAAGGGTCGGGTTGAGGCAGTGAGCTACTAGGGACACAGGAATGCATAGGATTCAAGTTATGATTAGTATCTACTCTAGGAGTAGTGTAAATCTAAATGACATTCTTTTAGAATGTAATGAATTATTTTTGAAGTTTTGTAATTGGCCTGTAATCCCGTTAGCTCATGTAACAACCAAAACCTTAAGATGTTACTTTAATGCATATTTAGTCCTCCTTATGTCTATTAATCACTGTTAAGGTGGGAAGACCCCACATTAGTGGTATCAGAGCAGTGGTTAGATAACTCGGGAATGAGCGAAGGGTAGCCTTAGCAATAAGATAGCTAGGTGCTTACTATTGAACATGTTTTATGTGTATTTTGCATATGAAGTTTCTATGTTATGCTAACATGTTTAATTATCTAACGATGTGCACTATGAACAGCTTTTGGTTTTGTTATTAACCCTTGTGTCGCAGCATGGCAGCAAATATAGAAGTGGGTGACGCCATTAGTGTAAATGCAAGTGCTGGACGTACGAACCCATTGTCACCACCAGCTTTGGGAGAGGAACCCTCTGAACAGCAATTGCTACCTGGGGAATTGAGCTTGGCTCAGTTTATGATGTATCGACCTCCGATGTTCGAGGGAACTGAATCAGGAGAGAAAGCTGAGGAATGGTTAGAGAGGATCGAACAGATATTTGTGGCAGCGCCTTGTGCAAAGACGGCCTGGATCCGATTAGCAGAATTTCAGTTGTCCAAGAAGGCATTAATGTGGTGGAAAACCACAGTGATTGAGCAAGAGGCTCTGGGACAGGAAGTAAATTGGAAGATGTTCCGAACGCGGTTTTTGAACCGCTATTTCTCAGCCGCTGCAAGACAGGCCAAGGAGGATGAGTTTACCAGTTTAAGACAAGGTACCATGCCTGTATCTGACTATGCTCTACATTACTGTTCCTTACTACGATATGTGCCACACATAGCTGCAAGCACTCAAGAGAAGATGCGGAATTTCATGAAGGGCTTGAGGCCTGAACTGTATGACAGGGTGATCACTTATGGCCCTGCCTGTTTTGATGATGCACTCTCACGAGCTGAGCTAGCTGAACTGGGAGTCGGTGCATATCCTGATGCTGTGCCACCTCCGGCACCCCCTCATAGATCCACTTCTGATAATTTGAAGCCCAGGGGTGATCAATTTAAGCCTAGGGGGAACACTTCGGCATCGAGATTCAGTGGCAAGAGGCCCGAGAATCGATGGAAAGGGAAGGGTAGGAATGATGCTCCATCTGGGAGAGGACAGTCTCAGGGAGACAGATCTGGAAGAGTTCAGTGCACTCTTTGTGGGCAGCCACATTTGGCAAAAGACTGCGTAGGATGTTATGTCTGTGGCGACAGAGGCCACTTTGCTCGGCGGTGTCCCAACAGGGGAAGACAGCAGAGCTCTGCGGGGAGACCTGCGGACAGAACGGCACAACACCGGCCACCCTTTGTGCCAAGACAGTATGGAGGTCAGCCCGCGGGGCCACCTCAGGGACAGGTGTATGCTTTGACGAGGGAGCAGGCTACGGCGGCCCCGGAGGAAGTTATAGCGGGTACGTGTCTTTTATTTACGCACCCTGCTCTTATATTGATAGACACAGGTGCGTCACACTCTTTTGTGTCGACGAATTTTGTTGAAAGGCACCACATATGCACTTCTCCGTCCCCCATGCCTCTTATGGTCTCGACCCCCGCTGGAAGAAGTTTGACTACGGATCAGATTGTTTATGATGGCCTCATTTATTTTGAGGATAATGAGTTAAGATCAGATTTGATTGTGTTGGGAATGACAGACTTCGATTGCATTGTGGGCATCGATGTCCTGAACAAGTATCAGGCAGTGGTAAACTGCAGGCAAAGGACGGTTCGATTTAGATCTGTACTGGGAGTCCAGTGGACATTCTATGGGGATGGTTCCCGTCCGAAGATTCCGTTAATATCTGCTGTCAAGATGACACAGCTATTGGAACGAGGCCATGAAGGATATCTTCTACGCTGTTGACATGACGGATAAGAGGAAGGAATTGAAGGTTGAGGATGTGCCCGTAGTGGCGGAGTTTCCTGATGTCTTTCCGGAGGAGATTCCCGGATTCCCACCGACGAGAGAGGTCGAGTTTGGGATTGAGCTACTACCAGGGACGTCTGCAATTTCTCGCGCCCCGTATAGGATGGCACCAGCAGAGCTAAGGGAGTTAAAGATACAGTTGCAGGAACTCCTTGATAAGGGCTACATACGCCCTAGCGTATCGCCATGGGGTGCGCCTGTCTTATTTGTTAAGAAGAAAGATGGATCGATGCGTCTATGCATTGATTATAGGCAGTTAAACAAAGCTACAGTAAAGAACAAGTATCCACTTCCGAGGATCGATGACTTGTTCGATCAGTTGCAGGGTACAAGGCTCTATAGTAAGATCGATCTGAGGTCGGGGTACCATCAGATTCGAGTAAGAGAAGATGATGTTCAGAAGACGGCTTTCAGGACTAGATATGGGTACTATGAATTCCTGGTCATGCCTTTTGGGGTGACGAATGCCCCAGCTGTCTTCATGAGTTTGATGAACAGGGTGTTCCAGCCGTATTTGGATCAGTTCGTCATAGTCTTCATTGACGACATACTTATCTACTCTCGGACGGAAGAAGAGCATGTAAGGCACTTGAGGATAGTACTTCAGATCCTTAGGGATCATCAGCTGTATGCAAAGCTTAGTAAGTGCGAGTTCTGGTTGGACAGCGTGGTATTTTTAGGCCATGTCATATCTAGCCACGGAATATCTGTGGATCCAAGGAAGATTGAAGCTGTGATGGAGTGGGCTGCACCCACTTCTGTACCTGAGATAAGGAGTTTTCTCGGTTTGGCAGGATATTACCGACGTTTCGTCGAAGGTTTTTCGAAGATTGCCAAACCCCTGACGCAGCTGACTCAGAAAGGAGTCCCCTTCTTTTGGTCCGAAGCTTGTGAGGAAAGCTTCCAAGAGCTGAAGCGTCGTTTGACTACAGCGCCTGTACTGGTGATTCCGTCCGAGGATAAGAGGTTCGCCTTGTATACGGATGCGTCATTGCAGGGCTTGGGCTGTGTGTTGATGCAAGATAAGCATGTGGTGGCTTATGCATCGAGGCAGCTGAAGCCACACGAAGCCAGGTATCCAGTACATGATTTGGAGTTGGCGGCCATCATATTCGCCTTAAAGATCTGGAGGCATTATTTGTATGGCACGTCTTTCACTATATATACGGACCATAAGAGCCTGAAGTTCTTATTCACTCAAGCAGAGTTGAATATGAGGCAAAGAAGATGGATGGATTTGCTCAAAGATTATGATTGTGAAATTGAGTACCATCCAGGTAAAGCAAACCTGATAGCAGACGCCTTAAGTCGGAAGGTAAAGAGTACTGCAGAGGATGTTATGTGTTTGTCAGCCTTGATGACGTCTTATTGCCAAATGGGCTATGATTTCAATGTGGACACGTCGCCTGTGCGAGTGTCGACCCTATTGGCGGAGCCAGACATATTTGAGGCAATCAGGAAAGCCCAGAAGTCCGATAGTGAGGTTCAGAGATGGACAACATTGATACTTCAGGGTCAGCCATCCAAGTTCAGAGTGGCTGAGGATGATTCCTTGAGACTGGGCAACCGATGGGTAGTCCCAGATGCACCAGGACTGCGTAAAGGAATATTGGAACGGGCTCACAGTAGTCGTTTCAGTATCCACCCAGGGGGAAAGAAGATGTACAAAGATCTATGCGATCAATTCTGGTGGAGACGCATGAAGCGTGAGGTAATCATTTTTGTTAAAAGATGTTTGATCTGTCAGCAGGTAAAGGCAGAGAGGCAGAGGCCTGGTGGTGAGCTGAAGAGCTTAGAGGTGCCTGAATGGAAGTGGGAGCATATATCTATGGACTTCGTGACCCACTTGCCAAGGACGACCTCAGGATTTGATGCGATCTGGGTGATAGTGGATAGGCTAACGAAGACGGCTCATTTCATCCCTTATAGTATGTCGTATACATACTTAAAGATGGCCCAGATGTATATACGGGATGTTGTGAGATTGCATGGTATTCCAGTCTCGATAGTGTCTGACAGAGACCCGAGGTTCACTTCACATTTCTGGGAGGGTCTCCAGACAGCTTTGGGCACAGAGGTGAGACTGAGTACGGCCTATCACCCTCAGACAGACGGCCAAACAGAGCGTACCATTCAGACGCTCGAGGACATGTAGGGGCATGTGTTTTGGAGTTTGATACTCCGTGGCAGGATTCAGTGCCGCTGGTGGAGTTCTCCTATAACAACAGTTATCAAGCGAGCATTCAAATGGCCCCTTTTGAAGCTCTGTATGGACGACGATGTAGATCACCACTGTATTGGGAAGACTTGACTAGCAAAGCGGTCGGAGGACCGGATATGATCAGGGATATGGAAGGTAAGATAAAGTTGATACGCCTAAAGATGAAAGCGGCCCAGGATAGGCAAGCGGCCTATGCCAATAAGCGGCGACGACCGCTAGAATTCAAGTTAGGAGACAGGGTCTTCTTAAAGATCTCGCCCTTCAGGGGCGTGGTTCGTTTTGGGATGCGGGGAAAGTTATCTCCGAGGTATGTTGGGCCATATGAAGTTTTACAGCGTATCGGTACTTTGGCATACCGTTTGGCTCTACCGCCATCCTTGTCTGGCATACACGATGTTTTCCATGTCTCTATGTTGAGGAAGTATGAGCCAGACCCGTCCCATGTCTTACAGCCTACCGAAGTACAGTTAGATTCAGATGTGTCCTACGTTGAACGACCTATCAGAATTCTGGATCGAGAGGATCGCAGACTACGAAGCAAAGTTATACCGATGGTCAAAGTTCAGTGGGATCGTCGGGGTGTCGAGGAGGCTACGTGGGAGACGGAACGGCATATGGTGCAGCACTATCCGGAACTATTCTCTGGTATGTTTTATGTTTAGTTTCGATATGATGATGCATGTGGATTTCGAGGACGAAATCTTATAAGTAGGGGAGTAATGTAATACCCCGAAATGTAATATGATTATGTTCTATGATGATGAATTATGAAGTGTCTAAGGGTTATGGTGTATTTAAATTGGGGGCCACGAATTATGTTATGATGATATGATGTGGGGAGCATGTTGGGTATTTTGAGGGATGTATTAATTATATGAAGTTAGAAAATATCGAGTGAGGATATTTTAATACATCGTACTATATACCGGGATACAATTAAACACCACATGGCACCCCAACCCACACCACCTACCCCCAACCCATGCTGCAAGTGGCTGGGTGCCCATGCCTTTTCCCCCACTCTTTCACCTCACCTCCATCACTCCAATCTTGCCCCATTTTCGTCCAAAACACATCCAGCTCCAGCTTAGCAGGTAGGAAGGAAGAAACTTCAAAATTCTTTGCAAGAAACCTTCCAAAAATCGGAGCAAAGGAGGGTGAGAAACCACATTCTGTTTGGTTTAAGTTTTGTTTGGGTTAATGTTTTTACCTGGTATAAAAATGGCATGCTAGGTTAGGTTTTGTCAAACCTTTAATTCAAGCTCGTTCATGATGTTTTTATGAAGTTCCTAGCATGTTTATATGAGCATGATGTATGCGCTATGTGGTAGATTTGTTGGCTTGAAGCTAGGTGTTCGAAAATCTGGGCAAGGAAGTGCTCTGTTTTTATGATACGTAGGGCTTTTATTATGAAGATTTGAAGCATGCTAGCTTAGGTTATAAATAAACCTTTGGCATGATTACATACACGAAAGTTTGGTGAACATGCCAACATATTTGTTTAAGCATAAACTACGGGATATGTAGTAGTTTCATTGCTATAAAGATGTGTGTTCAAGAATTCTGGGCTGTGTATTGTGCCCTGTTTTTCTGAATAAGTTAATTGGGCACTGATAAAGATGGGGTATTTTAATGCATGCCGGTTTAGGTTATGATTGAACCTTTGATTTTAATACATGAATGGAAGTATGAGGAAGTTATTGATATTCTTTTTTAGGCATCTTATGTATGTTATGAAGTAGAAAAGATGGTGTGAAATGAGGTGCTCAAAAATCTGGGAAATCCCGATTTTTTTCAGAGCTCTCGATCGATCGAGATTTGGTCCCGATCGATCGAGCAAGTCAGAAGGTCTAATCATGTTTTCAAAATTTTGGTGCCGATCGATCGAAGGATTTCTCGATCGATCGGTGAAGCTCCTCGATCGATCGGTAAAATGTTCGATCGATCGAGTGAGGCAGGAAGCCAAGACACTGTTAGTGCACAGTGTCTCGATCGATCGAGACCTAGGGCCGATCGATCGAGACAGGCAGAAAGTTGAAAAATTTAATGATATTTTATTTTGTTAAGTTTATGATGTAAGATGGTTTTGAGGCATCTAATATGGTATTATGTGGTCTTGTAGAACCATCCCAGGTACCGGCACCATCAAGGAGATAAAGTCTGTTGACTCCTCCTCTTTTTGAAAAGGTACGTAAGAAGCGTACGGGCATCGGACGGTAACACACATCTCTATACTACAACTATGCTTTTATTGCATGAGTATTCACGATGAAATGACGGTGTTTATACGATGTTTACATGATGATGTTTATATGATGTTTATATGATGAAGTTCATATGATGTTTATTACTTATACGATGCTTATATAATGACATTTATGTGATGTATTGGGGTAAGATGCCCTACATGGTAAGAGGCCATGCGATGTATTGTGGTAAGATGCCACGGGGTAAGATGCCCTACATGGTAAGAGGCCATGCGATGTATTGTGGTAAGATGCCACGGGGTAAGATGCCCTACATGGTAAGAGGCCATGCGATGTATTGTGGTAAGATGCCACAGGGTAAGATGCCCCATATGGTAAGAGGCTATACGATGATGTTGTGGTAAGATGCCACGAGGGTAAGATGCCCCATATGCATGATTCTAAATCAGGGACAACAATAAGAAGTGAATGTACAACCAGCATATTACTTAACCAATGTTTCATGCATTTACTATGATGTTTATAATGTTAAGTAAGATTATATATGCTCACGATGTGTTGTCCCTGTAGGTACACTTTTGGACGAAAGGATTAAGGGTCGGGTTGAGGCAGTGAGCTACTAGGGACACAGGAATGCATACGATTCAAGTTATGATTAGTATCTACTCTAGGAGTAGTGTAAATCTAAATGACATTCTTTTAGAATGTAATGAATTATTTTTGAAGTTTTGTAATTGGCCTGTAATCCCGTTAGCTCATGTAACAACCAAAACCTTAAGATGTTACTTTAATGCATATTTAGTCCTCCTTATGTCTATTAATCACTGTTAAGGTGGGAAGACCCCACAATACCTCAGCAGTGAGGAATATTGCATAGCGTAGTCTGACACTGACATGCTACCCTGCTTTAAAGCGTTAAACTCGTCTTCCTTCAGCTGCAGAGAAATACCGGTTAAGGAACCGGGTCCGGAATACAGTCCAGTCAACTGCCATACCTAGAGCTCTCAGCTCCATCACGGTGGTCTTCCACCACATAGCAGGCTTCTTAGCCATCTGAAACTCGGCTAACCTCAGCCATGCCTTGCGTGCACAGGGTGCAGTCACAAGTATTTGCTCTATACGCTCCAACCACTCCTCGGCTACTTCACCAGACTCAATCCCCTCAAACATGGGCGGATGGAAACTCAGAAACTGCTTCAAACTGAGCTCCCCTGGCAGTAACATCTGCTCACTGGGCTCCACGCCTACAGCAGGTGGTGGTAAAGGATTCAGCTGAGCGATACTGGCATTCCTACTGTCCATATCCCCTACCTCCTCATTGGGGTTCTCCGGGTTAATCTCAGCCATGCTGTAACACAAGAGTTAACAACAATATCAAAAGCAGTTCATAATATAAGCCGTTAGATAACAAGAGTATCATATTCAAAGCATGTTAGTATAACACTTATACAACCATATGCATCACATGCATAAGCATGCCCAAATGAATGCCTAGCCAACTTGTTTCTAAAGGCTACCCTTCACTCTTCCCTGGTTATCTAACCACTGCTCTGATACCACTAAATGTGAGACCCCGTTATCTCAATCATAATCTTAGGTGCAATTAAGAGAACTAAACATTCATATGTATACATCAGAGTAGTAAGTCGTGTTGACTAACCTGAGCTTAAGAGATTACAGTACCTTAATTTAAAAGGAATTTCACGTATTCCTGCAAAAGGGTACTACACTATAGTCTTACTCTACTACATGTAGAAGCTATACAAAAATTCCCTAACATGCTATCCTGTAGCACTCCTTACAGCTCAGCATATCAACCCTGACCTGGTTCTCCTCATCAAAAGCACCTACAAAGACAACCCCCAAACACATGAGCATATCCTAATTCATATTCAACATAATATGAATGTAAAGCGTAAACATAAATACAAAGCACTTCCTGTATTTCCAAGCATTTACAACGCCCATTGGTTGTCCCTGTACCATAACTCATAATAAAACATTCTATGAACATATGGTTTCATAAATAAATGTCATGACATATCCTTCCTTCTCAAATCCTTATTTCAATCCTGAGTCACTTATCAATAGTGCATTCAATGCTTCTTACTTTTCCACGTAAGCGGAATTCCTCCTCGCTTCCTATGGAAATCCACATAAGCGGAATTCTTCCTCGCTTCTTATGGACGTTAGCGTAAGCATTAAATCCTCACTAGGATAACCTTGACTCGTGAAATACACCTCTTATATTTCACAACATACATATGCAAAAACGAAGCATATCAACATGTATCATATCATCATGCACTATCTTATGCATATCTTACTTTGCCTTGTGTTAAATAAATAAACACACAATACATGTTACCGTTGGGGTGCCCGTACGTCGCTTACGTACCTTTCCAAAATGTAGTGTGTTGTGGGACTCTATCCCCTGCGCTGTGTAGCTGTCTGTGAAGGCTCTACACCAGTGTACAACACAATATTAGATGTCTCATTACAATCCAATATTAAATTTAAACAATTCTACATTTTAAAAAAAAAAAAGCACTACCGATCGATCGGTCCTCATCACCGATCGATCGGTGAACTGTTTGAATTATGGAAAAAAGCTACGGCTTTTGCCGATCGATCGGTGTTCCTCACCGATCGATCGGTCGATCATATTCAACCCAGATTTTCCAGAATTCCCTAACACCGATATTCATACCCTTAAATCTAACATGTAAGACATACAACATGCCAAGAACAACATGCTAGCAGTTATAACACACTACCCTGAGTGTATTCATATCAAATTTACACCTCAAACATAAGCTCACATGCATAAACGTCGACCATTTACACAAGTACTGGATCAACATTTCTGGAAACAGGGCAACATATTACATTTCCAAATTTTTGAGTACTTCATTTCATGCTATAAAAACTATAACATACCTCATAAAACATGCTCAAACATGAAATGTCCTGGGCTTTACAAACTACCATGCATGTACTCAAATCGAAGGTTCACCCTAAAACCCATCTAACATGCATAATGTCACCTCCTCAATATCACTCCCCGTCCACATTTCCAGAAAAACAGGGCATACTCCTACCCAGATTTCCGAACACCCTAATTTACATGCTTATTTCCTCAACATAAAACATGTAATATACATAAGGAAAAACACTGAGAGTTACATAATAACACCATGTAAGCATTTAAATCGAAGGTTTCAAGAAACCTAAGCTAACATGCCATTTTCACGCCACCTAAAAACATGTACTTAAACAAGTTAAAAGCTAAAACAGAGCATGGTTTCTCACCCTATTTTGCTCCGATTTTTCAAAGGCTTCCAGGCGATGAAAAAGGGAAAGCTCCTCAGAACTTTGCTTAGCAAGTGCTGGTGAAGAAATGGGAGAGAAGGGCCGAGAATTGGGATGGCTGAGAGTGGTCAAATGATTGAGCCAAGTGGGGTGGGAAGTCAGCCTGTGCACAGTGTGATTGGCATGGGTTGGGGGGGTGGTTGGGTGTTGGGTGGTTTGATGTGTTATGTTTTGGTCCTGGTATTTAACACGATGTATTAAAATATCCTCACATGATATTTATAGTATTTTCTCAATAAAATACTTCAATTCGCATTAACATGCTTTACCAAAACAAACAACACACACCCCAAATAAACATGCCACAACCCCAAAATCCCAACATATATCACATGCACCCTGAAACATATCTCCCCAATAATATTAATTCAATCCCATGAAGTAACACTTAAATCATCATAATTTAAATTAAATGATTAAAATCATATAATCATTTCGGGGATATCACACAAGCACTATGATTGTGAGATTGAGTACCATCCTGGGAAAGCTAACTTGACAGCAGACGCCTTGAGCCGGAAAGTGAGGTGTACTGCTGAGGATGTCATGCAATTATCAGCCATGATGACTTCCTATTGTCATCTGGGCTATGACTTCGATGTGGATACATCACCAGTATGTGTATCGGCCTTATTAGCTGAGCCAGATATTTATGAGAATATCCGAAGATCTCAGAAGGTAGATGATGAGATTCAGAGATGGTTATCATTGGTACATCTTGGACAGCCATAGAAGTTCATAGTAGCTGAAGACGGTTCCTTGAGATTGGGTAACCGTTGGGTAGTCCCGAGTACACCGGAGTTGCGTAGAGGGATCTTAGAGCGAGCTCATAGCAGCAGGCTTAGTATTCACCCAGGTGGGAGGAAGATGTACAAGGACCTGTGTGATCAATTCTGGCAGAAAAGGATGAAACGAGATGTGATAGCATTCGTTAGGAGATGCTTGATCTGTCAACAGGTGAAGGCGGAAAGGCAGAGGCCTGGTGGCAAGCTGAGGAGCTTAGAGATACCGGAATCGAAGTGGGAGCGTATATCTATGGACTTTGTGACCCACTTGCCGAGGACTACTTCTGGTTTTGATGCCATTTGGGTGATCGTGGATAGGCTGACGAAGGTAGCTCACTTCATTCCCTACAGTATGACGTACACATACTTGAGGATGGCTCAGTTGTATGTCCGGGATATAGTGAGACCACATGGGATTCCAGTATCTATTGTATCTGACAGAGATCCGCGGTTTACATCTCATTTTTGGGGAGGTCTTCAGTCAGCTTTGGGTACTGAAGTAAGATTGAGCACGACATATCATCCCCAAAGGGACGGTCAGATCGAGCGTACTATACAGACGCTCGAGGACATGCTACGGGCATGTGTGTTAGAGTTTGATTCTTCATGGCAAGATTCATTGGCCTTGGTAGAGTTCTCGTACAATAATAGCTATCAGGCGAGTATTCAGATGGCACCATTCGAGGCTCTATATGGTCGGCGTTGTAGGTCACCATTATACTGGGATGATTTGACCAGTAAATCAGTTGGAGGACCCGAATTGATTCGGGAGATGGAGGATAAGATAAAGGTTATCCGACAGAAGATGAAGGCAGCACAGGATAGACAGACAGCCTATGCAAATAAACGGCGGAGACCGTTGGAGTTTCAGTTGGGTAACAGGTCTTTTTAAAGATCTCAACTTTCTGGGGTGTTGTACGGTTTGGAATGCGTGGAAAACTATCTCCGAGGTATGTTGGACCGTATGAGATTTTGCAGCGCGTTGGTACCTTGGCTTACCGTTTGGCATTGTCACCGTCATTGTCTGGTATTCATGACGTATTCCATGTATCTATGTTGCGGAAGTATGAGCCGGATCCGTCACATGTGTTGCAGCCTTCTGAGGTGCAGTTATATTATGATGTGTCCTACGTGGAACGGCCAGTCAGGATCCTAGATAGAGATGATCGCAGACTTCGGAACAAGGTGACACAAATGGTCAAGGTTCAGTGGGATCGCAAGGGTGTCGAGGAGGCCACGTGGGAGACGGAGCGGCATATGGTGCAGCACTACCCGGAACTATTTTCTGGTATGTGATTTATGTTTAGTTTCGATTTGGTAAGTGCATGCAATTTCGAGGACGAAATCTTATAAGTAGGGGAGTATTGTGATATCCCCGAAATGATTATATGCTTTTGAGCATTAATTATGTTTATTTGGTAATTATGGTGTTAATTAATTTAGTGTTGGAATTAATTAATGTGGTGAAATGCTTAGTCATGCGGTGGCGTGAACTGGTAATGTATTTCATGGTGCATGTGATACATGTTGGGAATTTGGGTGCTGGCGTGGTTTATTTGTGGTGGATAAAGATTATTTTTGGTGAAGCATGTTTTGTTTGAGATTTTGGTGCATTTTTGTAAAATGATTTTAAAATATCATGTTGAGATATTTTATACATCATGCTAATTAATGGGGTACCATTTATATTAAAACCAATACCCATCATACCCCATTTCCCTCACTTAACCCCACTCCTCATTAAAAGACAACCCATAACCCTCATTTCCCCAAACCCACACAAATCGTTTCTTGCTTGGAGGAGAAGGAGAAAATATTGCAAAAACTTGGATTGTTGGATTTCTTAGTAGAATTTGAAGCCTTGAAGGGCATGAACCTCTCCTTGTTTGGTTTATTATGTTTTGTGTGTGAAATGGGTTTGTATTAGGGATTTGAAATGGGTTTGTTTTTGGGTATATGTTGTATGTGATTGGGTTATGATTTTTGAGGTGTTTTATGTTGGTTTTATGGAGTTATAATGGTGTTGAGTTGTTGGGATGTTTTGGTTTGAGGTGTATGTGGTGGAGCTTTGGATTTATGCTAAAAAATGGTGGAAATCGCGTACACAGGGTGTGGCGATCGATCGCTATATATGAAGCGATCGATCGTCGAGAAGCCGTAGCAAAAATGGGTGCAAGCGATCGATCGCTATATATGGAGCGATCGATCGCCTCGAGACAGTGAGGTCTGGCGATCGATCGCTATGTCAAAGTGATCGATCGGTACGGCTCGCGATCGATCGCCTTGACATAACGATCGATCGCCAGCAAACAGATTTTGAGGAATTGAGTTTTTTGTTGGATTTTTGGTATTGGGCTATTATTTGTCTTCTAATATTGGTTTGTGTGATTGTGTAGAACCATCCCAGGTGACAACACAGCCAAGGAAGTAAAGTCCTACCAAATCCTACTTTTGGAAAGGTACGTAGAGAGACGTACGGGCACCCAACGGTAACATGTATTTTATATACTTATTGGAATATGCATTTTGGATGGAAGTATATATTGAATTGTGCATTGTGGATGCAAATACATGTTGAATTATGCATTATGATTGCATATGTGTATGTTGAACACTTGGTGCACATCCCATGAGTCATGGTTATATTAGAGTGATGATTTTAATGCTTTGTCGCTGTCACTTGAAGCGATGATAGAATACTTGCCGCTGTCATATTGTAGCGAGGAAAGAATATTTGCCGCCAAATGTTGAAGCGAGGGTATTGCCGCATGTCGCATTTGAGCGAGGTTATTCAATGCCGCTAATATGTCGAAGCGAGGGGTATTAGTGCCGCTGTCATGACAAGCGAGGTGCATTAAAATACACTGTTATAACAGACTAGGGATTGGTGATTGGTGATAATGAAATGGTGATATGTCATGGCATTTGTGGAACCATTAAATAATCTATTGATTATACTCATGAGGTACAAGGACAACCAAAAGGGAGCGTTTAAAATGCATTGGAAAACAGGAAGTGTTTTATAATTACGGTTTATGCATTTACGCCCTATAATCATATTATGTTGAATATGGATTATTTTATGCTCATTATTTGGGGGTTGTCCTTGTAGGTACATTTTGGCATAAAGGGCTAAGAATGGGTTGATGCAGTGAGCTAGTGAGGAATGCTTTTGACATTGAAGCTGGTATTCTTTTGTATAGTTTCTACTATAGGAGTAGTGTTAATCTATAGGATTAACATTCATTTGATGGGAATGTAACTAATCCATTGAAAGTAATTATTTTGGCATGTACTCCTTAAAGCTCAAGGCTTCAACACGAATTTTTATACTCTGATTATACATATTAGCTCTATTTATGCCCTTAATACGCACTTAAGGAACTAGGGTCCTTACACCTGCATTCTCATATTTACAGCATAACCATACACGGTTATCACGCCGTCCCTTATCCCATATCGACAGTATCATACCATCTACCAGTCTTGTCATCACACATCATATTTCATTTCTCCTTTCCTGATTTCCTACAAAATCAGACTTTTTAACCCTGTATATAAATATATACAACATGTACACAATCTCAAAAATTCATCTATTCTTTCGTTAGTAACAACTCAAGTTACTATCAACACTGAATTCTATCATTGTAGTACATAACTCGTCATTCATTGTGTTCCATACAATCCTTCAACCACAGTGGTTAGCAATAACATTTTATCTATGATCTCATATCATACTATACACATAAGCGGAATTGTTGTGTCACACAAAAACCAACTACAATCATGCATAAACTATGTGAGGGCCTGATCCTAATGTGGTGTTTAATTATCATAATGATTAATTTGCTAAAAAGCGGAAGATTTATTTCAAATGTCCTGTCAAATGGCCCTAAAAATTTTTCGCTTTTAGGTGATACATATATAATGATACTGAAAATATGTAATTCCAGTTTCCCAATTCAACATGTTGCTCATCACATAAGTATCAAGTATATAACCAACCAGTAATAGACTACTGAAAATACAGATACTCGGGACATACCCCAGTAATTTAAAATGTAGTTAAAAAGTACTCTGTCAATTACTGGGACTCGGACTCAACATATCAAACTTGAGCTCGATCTTGCTGAGCTTTGGTATTCTAAGATACTTCCTCACGAGCATCCAACATATGTCTACCTGTAACACCTGTCATGCCCGAACAACAAAATACATGACAACCCCACTACATGGGTCAGTATCCTAGTACGATAAATAAATAAATCATGTCAAGAATGACAAGTATCATGCAATGCATACCATGTATGAATGTGATGTATGAATGGGTACAAATAATCGAATCTCAAGATACCAAAATCGGAATCCAAAGGAAGGTATCATCAATCAATATCAAGCTCGAGCAGAGGGTGACAGTACACACACTTTGCGTTAGGAGAATCATCATGTGGTGTGCTCGTCATCCCTCGTGTCTAGGTCGGTAGCAACGCGCGTGACTACAGTTGCAACCTAAACAGTATGTCATCGTCGTGCCTGTCGTCCCCGACACTCAGAGTAAATCAACTCAGTCATCATCAAGGATATCAAAGAAGTGGATAGATCAATATGATATGCCCATGAATAATCTATGCATCACATGACATATCCAACTCAATATGTCATGCAATCTCATGTAAAAGTCAATACATATCATGTAATTCACATAAGAAAAAAAATTATCACATATAAATCAAGGTCATATAAGGTCATACATTAGCATCATTGCACGTCTTTGCCGGACCTCATGATAAAACTCATTTCAACGTACCTCCACCAGGCTATCAAAAATACTCGTAAGCTTTGGATTTTCTCAAGTTTGACCTCGGGATATCACAACCTAGTCAGATATCATTCAAATCATCCAAAGCTATCAACACTAAACAAGGCTGTCTTAATTCATTACTTTAACATTTCAGCAGACATACACCTAGTAATAAATACATAAGTCTTTCAACACTAAACCAAATGACTTAATCCCATTTTACCTGATAGATAACTCAAATGGGGACATTTCATACGTTCAACACTTTCCCAAAATCGTTCATTTAATGGGTCTAAGTATTAGCCCAATCTGAGCATACAATTTCCCTTGCTCTTTACAAAAACTAGTTCGACCAGTTTCAGTATAAAATTCACCATAAATTCATAAGGCCTCCAAATGACTTCAAACTTGTGGGAAACGTTCGAAATCTCAACAAGGTACATTTCATATTTTATGAGTTTTAGCTAATTCATAGGTCTAGATGTCGAATCATAGCATATTTCATCGAATTCTAATATGCCATGTTAGTGTAGATTGAGCAGTGATAGGGAAAAGGTCATAACTCACTCATATAGACTCCAAATCATGTGAGACCAGTTTATAATGCACGATAACTCAAAATTATACAATATATCTCTTATGAGCTTTAAGCAAATTAGTTTAGCTTGAGGTATATTCTTTGAAAAACGTTACATCCTAAAAACTCGTAACTACCATGTTTCCAGATTGCATAGTTGTTGGTAAGTTAGCATAACGCTTTTTATGAACTCCAAATTGAGTGAGTCCAATTCCAAATACAAGCTAACACCGAATACCTAAACTCTTATTAGAGCCTAAAACTTCAAATTCGTAGCCATTTATTCCCAAACAATCGAAGAACACAATGCATAAAAACTCGCATGCACTGAAGTTTCAGATTGTACACATTGTGGTACAATGACCATAACTTTTTCATCTAAAATCGAAATTAGCTGATTTTGGTGGCCAATTAAATATAACACATATTACTACAACGTTTATTATGGGAGTCATCTTCAAATTCGAAGTTTAACCATGCGTAAAACTCGAAATATCAGATTATATGCACTGCCTACTAGCTGAAACAGATTTGACAGCAACTTTTTCATGAATAAACACCATGGTTCGACCCTCATACCTAAATCCAAGTTAATAAATCTCAAGGATGATGATATACCTTCAATTATCTTCAATATTTGAGCGTACAACCATCACCATAGCTTCTTTCTAGCTTGAACTCCTCCAAATGTGCTTCAAACTTGAATCTCCTTGGTGGGTTCTTCTCCTCTCCTCAATACCTTTTCAAACCTATGATTGCATGTGACATGCTTTCACAATTTCACAAGAATTTTGGGAGTTAAAATGGCTGAAATTTCGAAATAGCAAGAGAGAAGGAGGAGAAAAATTGTTGAGTGGAAGGAGAGAGAAGTTGGAGGATTTAAAATGAGGTGGCCAAATTTTTTAAGGTTTAGTGTGGTGATTTTTTTAACATTGAAGTATTGTGGAATCCATGTGTCAATACATCACTATCTTGCAAGATTAATGGTCCAAAATCATGTATTAAACATGAGTTAATTAATTAGTGTCATGTGTTCTCCAAGTGCCATGTGATCATACACATGCACAATAACATGTTCCACTAGTTGCTTGACTAATCGTAGCCGGAACACCTTAATTCAAAGTCTCAACTTTTAATCACCCGGGTTTGCTTAAACATCGTTAATCCGTATTAATCATAATTAATTAGCAACGGGGCCTTACACTTCTTCCCCTCTTAAAATGATTTCGTCCTCGAAATCGCAACATTGAGAATAACTCAAAATTTAAATCATATGAGATGTCTCAATCTCATTCATAGATACATAAGAATAATCATGTATCAGTGATAAATGTTGTGGTAATGTCAACGATAAACCACTGAACCAAACTTTTCTATGACTCCATAAGGTCAAAATATCGAGGCAACATCGTACATCACCGAACGAATCGTATCGATCATCGTAAATAAAATCTTCAGATTTACCTGATTCTCAATTTGAAATTTCTAAAGATATATTTCTCTTGTTGGCGTAGCAAATCTGCTTACTTTAAGCCAATTTCCTTCGTTTTCGCAGAAAATTTATCGTTTTTGGAATTTCCTCAACAATCTCAAGTTGTGCCAAATATTCCTTATCAATTTCATCTCAGCATATCAGATCGCAATTTTGGCTCTACAAAACCTCAACCGATGACATCCAAAAGTTGTCTGAAACTTAAATTATAGGAAAATTCTACTAGTGAATAGTGTTTATGTCAATTCCGACTAAATTCATCCCTAATAATCTGGACATAACTTCCAAATTCTGGATAATTCTCTCAGTTTGTCCATCGGTCTGGGTATGATAAGCAATACTCATTACTAACTTAGTACTCATGACATTCTGAAAACAGTTTCGAATTCGGATATCATCCTCAGATCTCTATCAGATACAGTTGTTACAGGCGGTAACTAAACCACATTGTCTACATCTTAAATATGTTGTTTTCCCATAGGCATACAAACTATCATATGAAATCAATATCTCGTATTGAATAGTCAATCAACTCTGATTCAACTTGTTTCACAATCTCTGTTAGATCTAAACAATTGAGTTATAAACTCAACGCTAGAAATTTCTCAAATTCATTGTGGCACTTACAAATTCTGTAGTATTCCATTATGTCTCGTCTTTTTATCTTACCTGCTGGCAGGTCAAACAATTTGCCACAAAATTCCAAAATTTCTTTCTTCATACCATCACATCAGAAATATAATCTCAAGAATGATACATCTCATCATTCCCAAAATAACACTATCATTTATAGTGTGCTTTCTATAGTAATACATCTTTCGAATCGTTAGGATTGGATGCTATTTACTGATTGTTCAATCTCCCGCACTGTTCCTGTTCTCACAATACCACATCATCAATCCATAATTGATAATCACAATTGTCATTCCCATAATTGTTACAACAATCTATAATCGACAATAAGTTAAATCATTATAACAATGATTTATTGATATCACATGCATTCCAATTACCAATTTACACTTTAAATCTCATGATATCACCTCGCTCGCTCACTAGCAGCAGCAACACAACCATCGCACGCTCAATAGCGGCCTCATCACAACCATCGCACGCTCAATAGCGGCAGCACTATCAACGATCGCATGCTCAAACAGCGGCGGCATTATAATCACCAGCACGCTCGATAGCGTTGGTAGTGTTTATCGCGTACGCCCAAATAACCCTCTCAAGTTAATAACAGTAATGAATGTAGTAGCGTGAGTAGGGATCGATCCCACGAGTAAGGTTATATCTTTGTGTTAACTTATGCAAACGAAAATAAAAAGGGGTTTTTTGAAATCAATTGAATAATACTACTACTATGATGCAAAATTAAACTAGATGAATTAACTTATGAGAAAAGAGCGATTCTCAGTTTTCGGTTAACTTTACAATTGGTGTTTACTATCTTGGTCATCGATCTTCACATACGATTCAATTCTCTTATGAATATTCATCGTGCACGTTTAATCCAATAATCAAAGTCATATCTCACCTTAAGTTTAGTTAAGTAGCCCAAGCGTTCTAGTTTAACCCTTATCAAACAATCAATCAAAATACAAGCGATTAAGATTTAAATCGATGATAGCATATGAACTAGTGAGATCGATGAATCTAAACAACATAATCCAAGCGTCTATGTTTAATCTAGTCAATTGTTTTTCCTAAGAATTTAACAAACTCACAAGCGGAATTTAATTAATCTTAGTTGCTTCGTAAATTGGAGGGATCAAACGATTCCGTATTTGATATCTAATTTGGCGTTAAATTGTATGAACAATAGCTAGGTGATCAATCCAACAATCATGCATAACAATTATGAAAATCAAATCAGAAAAACAATTGATACTCAAAGAAAATCAACAATCAAAACTTATCTCACAAGAATCGTAAACATCCAATGTATCGTTTTCCTAAACTGAGAATCACAAAAGTATTTAGCTACTCATAACTAGATTAAAAACAATCAAAATTAATCTAGAAATCATCAAACTAATAGGAAAAGAAAAAGTTACTAAAAGGAAGCACGATTCCGGCTTGTCGATTCCGTCCTCGTTCTTCGAGCGTTCTTCACAAAAATTGAACGAAAATTTATTCTAAAATCTAAAAAATATTTCTAAAGTGTGAATTCTCTCTAAAAGAGACTAATTTTCGAGTATCTGAGGTATGGTGGCTGATGGGTAGGTTAAATTATATGTGGGAAGGAAAGAAATCAAGTCTTTACACTTTCCAAAACTCTACAGGCGTAGCTACGCCAGAAAATGGCGTAAAGACGCCTGATGACGTGTAAAAAATATGGCTTCCCGCGTTTCTGGCGTATTTACGCCTCCAAATGGCGTAATTACGCATGTCCATGGCGTAGCGTTGGCGTAAGTACGCCTGATAATGGCGTAATTACGCCTATCCTCCATTTTTCTGGCGAGTTTCGTATTTTGGCCGTAACTTTCTCGTACGAACTCCGAATTTGATGAATCAGCTGTCCACACGAAGATAACTCAAAGTTCTACAACTTTTGTATGGATCACATTTCCAAAACATGGCTAACATATAGAATTTTGAGGAGAAAGGAGCAACATGTGTCTTGGATTCTGGTGTTTTCCTGTTTTCTTCAACTTTAGTCATTCTTTCATCATTTTAGCTTGATTTCTTCACATTTCCCTACATTTACACAAATATACGATTAGGTAGCATATGTATCAATTTATCAATCAAAATATACCAAATCGTAGATAATTAAGGGCAATAGATGTGTCTATTTCTAGTCACATCAAACACCCCCATACTTACTCTTTACTCGACCTCGAGTAAATCAGATAAAACTGCAATATTTTTTTCTTGGCTCATAGGTTCATAACAAAGCAACTTGTTCTCACTTTAATGCCTCAACAATTTTAAACATGCATAGTAATGAAAGGTGGTGAAAAATTAATAATGGAACAAGTTCAATCCCTAAACATCTCATACTCAACAAAGTAGTGAATGTGCGTGTGTGGTCATAAACAAGTGTTGTGTACAAATTATAGATCCAAAAGATGCAAATCCACAATAGTTCAAGTCATACACTAACACAAGTATAAGCTCACTTACACCCTCTTCTCCACTATCTTAGCTACTTTGCAAACACGAATCAAGTAGGTCTTTATTAGCTTGTAGCTTGGCCTAGGTATTGGCTTACGAAAGAAAGGGTAAAAGTATATCAAACAAGAGAGTATGATGATATGCACACTAAAGGCTTCTCTTCTTGCTTGAATTTTTCAACTTTTATTTCAACATTTTTCTTCTTTTGTGCCTTGGCTCCCCTTGGAGTCATATTTGTATTATTCTTTTCAAGGCATCCCTTTTCTTTCATGCATTTCATTCTTTTGACAATGAAGATCAAAACATATGAATCAATGAATACATAAGTGCATGTGAATGAAACACATCATACTCCCTTCAAAGGTGTGGATAGAATTCATATTTAGCCTCATTAGGGAAGGATGATAAGCTAGTCAAAGAATGTCGAATGGGGGTCGTGTGTATGCTTAACATACAACCATTCTTTTGCATTAAGGCTCAAAAAGGGTACTAGTGATTGATTTTCTTTACATGGTAGGCTTCAAAGGCTCAAACACATCAAAGATCGCCTATATCACTTTCATGTTTGCAAGTGGTCTAGACATACGCCTCAAAGAGCATGTAGTTAAGTTCTAGCATGTATTAGAGACTTCTTAAGATTATCACAAAATTCACACAATCTTCACTAAGCTATGCACACTTCACAAGCCATGACAATAATGTGCTCAAAATATTCAACTACTAAGTTAAAGTAAAATTTGCATTAGAGTTCAAAGTGTTCCAAGGTTAACAATTCACCTATGTTCAAAAGCATGCATGATATCAATTAGGTTTCATCATGGGCTAGTGATTCTAAGCATGTGTTCATTACTAACTATGAGCTCAAAATTTTAAAATTTTTCGATTTTTTTGTATTTTTGTATGAGAAAAGCAATAACACACCACTAATCCCTCCCCCGTACTTAAATCTTACATTGCCCCCAATGTAAGACAAAATACAAGAGAAGAGAAAAGTCTAACTATTAAAGCAATAAAAATGAAAATAAAAGGGAGAAAGGAAACTAACTCCCCTTGGGTTGCCTCCCAAGCAGCGCCTCTGTTTAACGTCGGTGGCCCGACGCCAGTTCATGGATCACGTGATGCTTGGTGGATCTTCGAGATCCATTTTTCCTTCTTTAGCGGCATGGAAACCTTAATATTATGGTTTCAGTCTATGTCCGTTCACCTTGAATATCTTATCTTTTGCTAGGCTTTGAACCTCAACTGCACCACTATAAAAGGTCCAACACATCGAGAGCGTAGTTTACCTGGAAAGAGGCGAATGCGGGAAGGTATAGGAGGACTTTTTGACCAACGACAAACTCCTTCCTCGAGATCATTTTGTCATGAAAGGTCTTCGTTTTCTCTTTGTAGATTTTGGAGCTTTCATACGCATTATTGCGGATCTCTTCCAACTCTTGCAATTGCAGCTTTCTATGTTCTCCGCTCTTGTCCATAGCCATGTCGAAGTGCTTGATGGCCCAAAAAGCTCGATGCTCCAACTCTACAGGCAAATGACATGGTTTACCAAAGATTAGTCTATAAGGAGACATACCTATTGGCGTCTTGTATGCAGTCCGATAAGCCCACAATGCATCATCTAGTCTTAAGCTCCAATCCTTCCTAGTGGGATTTACCGTCTTTTCCAAGATGGATTTGATTTCTCGATTTGAAACTTCGGCTTGTCCATTTGTTTGCGGGTGGTAGGCGGTGGACACCTTGTGTGTCATATGGTACTTCTTTAATAGACTCTCCACCGTCCTATTGCAAAAATGGGCGCCTCGATCACTTATGATTGCTCTTGGAGTCCCAAACCTAGAGAAAATGTTATGCTTTATAAAACCTGCAACAACTTTTGAATCATCAGTACGGGTGGCTAAAGCTTCCACCCATTTCGACACATAATCCACAGCAAATAAAATGTACATGTGGCCAAAAGATTGTGGAAACGGTCCCATGAAGTCGATGCCCCATACATCAAAGATTTCACAATAAAGTATGGGTTGTTGGGGCATCTCATTTCGTTGAGATATGTTACCTGTCTTTTGGCACTCATGGCATGATTTGCAAAAATTATATGCATCACGAAATAAAGTTGGCCAAAAGAATCCACATTCTAATACCTTGTATGCCGTTCTTTTGGCTCCAAAGTGGCCACCAACCTCATGTGAATGACAAAAACGGAGTATGGAAGATACCTCATTGCCCGGAATGCAACACCGAAGAACTTGATCAGCACAATGTTTCCATAAGTATGGCTCATCCCAAACATAGTATTTGGCGTCGCTTCGAACTTTCGCCTTTTGAGTCCTATTCAATCCAGTAGGGAAAGTATTAGTGGCCAAAAAATTAGCAATACTTGCATACCATGGTAAAATGTCGTGCACGACAGAGAGTTGTTCATCCGGGAATTCTTCTTTGAAACACGGTGTATCATTCACATGAATCAAGCGACTTAGGTGATCCGCCACTTTATTTTCTGTTCCTCGCTTGTCTTTGATTTCAACATCAAATTCACTCAAAAGTAATATCCATCTTATAAGCCTTGGCTTTGCATCCTTCTTCGTCATCAAGTAGCGAAGAGCTGCATGATCAGAATAAACAACAACTTTAGCACCGAGCAAATAAGATCGAAATTTTTCTAAAGAAAATACAACAGCTAATAGCTCCTTTTCAGTAGTGGAATAGTTTCGCTGGGCATCATTCAAGGTCATGGAGGCATAGTAGATGGCATGGGAAATCTTTCCAATCTATTGGCCTAAAACAGCGCCTACTGCATAATCGCTTGCATCACACATGATCTCAAATGGCTTGCTCCAATCAGGCGGTTGGATAATTGGTGTGGATGTCAATGATGCCTTCAATATGTCACATGCAGCCTTGCACACCTCATCAAACTCGAATGCTACATCCTTTTGCAACAATTTGCACAATGGTGATGCTATCTTGGCGAAGTCCTTGATATACCTCCTATAGAAACCTGCATGGCCAAGAAAGGAACGCACATCCCGTACACAAATAGGATAAGTGTTAGTTCCGGATCTTATCGATGAGATTTTAAAGATGACAAAACATATCAGACCGGATCGAGAGAAATCAGACTGACCAGAACGATCGCCCAAACCAGATCAAGCTGATAAGATGACAAAGCATATCAGACCGGATCGAGGGTAATCAGACTGACCAGATCAATAGCTCAAAACAGAACAAGCTGATAAGGCATATTATATATCAGACCGGATCGATGGATTTCAGACTGACCAGATCGATGCTTCAGATCGATCTCAATCTTTATCAGATCAGAGCAGTCAAGGATACATAAAGAATGGCTCCTCAGTCCGAATCATTAACTGCTATTTATTGTAGCATTTATGTTGTAATTAATGCTACAAAGGACCAAAGACTGAAGATTGCCATAAAAGGTAAGAAGACAAAGAGTAGCTTACCTGACAGTCGCCGAAAGTATGAACCAGAACGGCAAGTATCCTGAAGAAGAAGACTGAAGCCTACTCAGAGTTTAAGCAGAGTCAAAGTTGCACATTAAGGGAAATAATGTCGTTGGTACCTTCAACTATAAAAGGATGCAACAAAAGGAACTTACTGACTCTCGCTGATCAATTGAAAAACACACAATAAAGCAAAAACAGCCCAAGCTTACAAGCTCAGAAGCTCTCGAGCTGAAATCATTCTTAAGCACGTTTACTTTGTAACATTTGATCATTTAGGATCATTGTGCGCATCTTGTGTTTTCTGTGTTGAAAAATAGAAGTGAGAAACTTATTGTAACTGTCAGACAAAGTGTGTCTGAGCAGATCGAGTGACTAGGAGTTTCAGATTGGTAGTGAGGTAAATCCAGTCTGAATCGGGTTTGTACAACAGGATTGTATAAATCAAAGTCTTCTAGTATAAACCTTCCTTAATTGGAAGAAGGGGAGACGTAGAAGGATTACACCACTTTCGAACTTCCAGAAACATATCCTGTGTATCTTATTTCTGCACTTGTTCTTTCATACTAGCCATCGAGCCGTTCTTACAAATACAAGAACAGACCGTTCCGCACTTATACTTTCAGTGGTCTGTTCTGTACAAGAATTGATTAAGAAACATATTTCTTTCACTAATCCGAAAGAAATCACAAAGGATTAATTTTTAGAAGGACTGTTCATTCACACCCTCCCCCCCCCCTCCCCCTCTAAACACTCCGGACCGATCCTAACAAGTGGTATCAGAGCAGGTCATCTTAATCAGCACAAAATCACTCGAGCTGATGGCATCATTCAACAAAATCCCTATGTTCTCAAAAGAAGACTATGATGACTGGAGAATCAGAATGCAAGCTCATCTGGCAGCTCAGGATGACGATATGTGGTTCGTCATCACTGATGGACCAATGAAGATTCTAAAAATAAATACAGCAGTCGCCATTACTGGTGGTGAACCACAAATGGTAGAAAAGGACAGATCCCTCTGGACGAATGAGGAAAGAAAGAAAGCAAATCTCGATAATGTGGCCAAAGACATCTTGTTCAAGACATTGGACAAGAACATGTTCAGCAAAATCAAAATGTGCTCTACTGCCAAAGAAATTTGGGAGAAGATAGCACAGCTATGTGAAGGCAACGACCAGACCAAAGAAAACAAGCTGACTGTTGCTCTTCAAAGATTTGAGGGCATAAAAATGAAGAGTGGAGAAACTCTAAATGAGTTTGATGAAAGAGTCACTGGCATCATAAATGAACTGAATGGTCTGGGGAAGGAATATTCTAACAGAGAGATTGCTCTGAAAGTTATGAGAGCTCTGCCAAAGGAATGGGATGTTAAGACCATTGCCATGAGGGAATCAAAAGATCTTAACAAGGTTGAACTTCATGATCTGTTTGCAGATCTTAAGGCCTATGAGTTTGAACTGATAAGCAGAGGTGAAGCAGAGCCATTCATCTCTCAACCAAACAAGGCCCTGGCAGCCATTCCAGACCAGACCGTCTCAACATCAGACCGATCCGCTGAACAGATAAGTAATGATGCTATGTCATTATTTATCAAGAAATTCGGTAAATTTATGTCTAAGAATAAGAGGAACTTCAAACCCTCTCATCATTATAAATCAAGAAAAGATGATGAGTTAACGATCAGGCTTGCTACAATTGTGGTAAGACCGGACATTTTATTGCAGACTGCACCAGACCGAAGAAAGAAGAACGGAAAGAGAAGCATCGTGATGATAGGAAGAAGAAGCACTACAAAGACCGCAAGAATCATGGAAAATCCCAAAAAGTCCTAGTAGCTGAAGAAGGAAACAGCAAATGGGCTCAGACAGACTCAGACTCGGAAAGCTCTGAATATTCTTCCAGCGAAAGCGAAGAAGATATTCAATGTCTCATGGCAGACGAAGAGATGAGTCAGACAGATGAGGTATATGATCTTGACTCAAATGAATTTACACGAGAAGAGCTCATGTCCGCACTGCAAGACATGGCTAATGATTATAGGATCTTAGCTGAATCATTTGAGAAAAATAAAGCTAAAGCCAGTAACCAAATAGATGAGCACAATAAACCAAGCTGCTCTGAGCAGGGTGAGTGCAATAGTCTAAAGATCGAGCTGAATAAGCTGAAAATCTCCTATGATCAGCTCCATGAAGAAAACAAGAGAATTAGCACACAAAATGCTAAGCTTTCTCATATATTCAAAACATGGACAAAATCCAGAACATCTTTGGAAGAATTACAAGAGGTTCAAAGAAACGTCGGTGACTTCACCGGCATAGGCTTTGACACCAAAGATGAGTCTGAGTTGTTGCTGGTAAAGAACCAAGTCAAACAAATGACATTTGTTAAATCCAGCACAGTACATGAGACTGAAGCACCTAAGATTCAAACAGGAGTCTCTTACGTGAATCAAAATATGAGAAAAGGAATTGGTTATGTTGACCAAGCCAAAGAAAAGGCACCAGCAAGATTTGCGTCTATCAGACCAAATCCAAAGGTGCAAGATCGAAGGCAAGGAAGACAATACAATTACTATAATTCAAAACCGATTCAACGAAGATATAGACTACCTAATGAGAATCAAAGGTTTTCACAGCGCACACATTATAACACACAACATCAAAACAGACCAGCACACAGCACACCTTACACACACAAGCCATTGAAGCTGATACAGGTGTGGGTTCCCAAATGGCTAATCCGTTCTGGACCCAAATAGGATTGGGTACCAACAATAATTATATTTGATGACAGGTACCGAAGAAGCTCGCATCAGACTGGTATTTGGACAGTGGGTGTTCCCGTCACATGACTGGAAACATCGAGCTGCTGTCTGAAGTCACAGAATGTACTGGACCCAAGATCATCTTCGGAGATAACTCAAAGGGTAAGACCGTGGGCAAGGGTAAGATTGTCCATGGTAACATTATTATCAATGATGTGCTGTTAGTTGAAAATCTGTGCTATAATCTGATCAGTATAAGTCAACTCTGTGATAATGGTTATGCTGTAGAATTTCACAAACACACTTGCACTGTTAAATCATCAGACGGTATAACCATGCTCGTAGGAATCAGGAATGGAAGTACATATAAGATTAACTGGAATCATGCTCAACCTGATAATCCTACTTGCTTCATCGCTAACAATGATAATAAACATTGGCTGTGGCATAAGCGTTTGAATCATATAAACTTTAAGACCATTTCCAGCCTGTGTAAACATGATTTAGTTATCGGTCGGCCCAAGATCGATTTTGCTAAGGATAAGATCTGCGAAGCTTGCCAAATGGGCAAACAGATCAGATCATCCTTCAAAAACAAGAATGCCAAATCCTCCTCCTGCTGTTTAGAATTATTGCATATGGACTTGTTTGGTCCCATACCAATAACAAGTTTAGGGGGAATGCGGTATACTCTTGTTGTTATTGATGATTACTCACGCTTTACATGGACTATATTTTTGAGCAGTAAAGATCAGACCGGTCCGAAGTTGATCAAGCTGCTGAAACGCACTCAGAACGAGAAATCATCCAGCATAGACAGGATTCGTAGTGACAAAGGCACTGAGTTTTCAAATCAGAATCTTGAATCCTTTCTAGAAGATCATGGAATCAAGCATGAGTTTTCAGCCGCTCGAACTCCTCAACAGAATGGAGTTGCAGAACGAAGAAACAGAACGCTCAAGGAAGCAGCAAGAACAATGCTTGCTGATTCTGGAATTTCGCAAAAGTTCTGGGCAGAAGCTGTAAACACTGCTTGCTACACTCAAAATCGGTCCATGATCAACAAGAAGCTGAACCTTACCCCATATGAAATATGGACTGGTAACAGACCATCTATTTCTCACTTTCATATTTTTGGCTGCGAATGCTTCGTTCATAACAATGGTAAGAATCATCTTACAGCATTTGAAGCTAAGTCAGATAATGGAATATTTTTAGGATATTCATCTACTAGCAAAGCCTATCGAATTTTTAATAATCGAACCTTAACTGTAGAAGAATCTGTTCATGTAGTTTTTGATGAATCTTTATGTGTTGAGGGCAACAAAGAATCAATTCAAAATCAGATGGAAAATATCAATCTCGAAGCTAACAGTGATGATGAGATTGTAGCTAACAGGTCAAGAGACAATCCACCAGAACCAGAAGTACCAGACAGACCGGATCTAGGCATTGAAACTTCTTCAGATCGAGCTGATCCGGATGTTCTTCACTCAAATGTTAAAGCAGATGCTGATCATGCTGCTACTACTCATCCGACCGGACCAGACAATCCAGAGTCAGCTATCGATGGACTAAGAAGCATCCACCCAATCTAGTGATTAGTAGTCCCTCTGCACCGATCAGAACCAGAGGACAGATGATGGATGAATTCACACATGCTGCTTTCATCTCTACTCTGGAACCTAAGAAGATCGATGAAGCTCTAACTGATTTCAACTGGATTAAGGCCATCCAAGAAGAGCTAAATCAATTCGAACAAAATCAAGTTTGGAGTCTAACCCCCAGACCAAGCGATCTGCCTGTCATTGGAACCAGATGGGTTTTCAGAAATAAGCTGGACGCAGATGGAACTGTGGTTAGAAACAAAGCCAGACTGGTGGCACAAGGATTCAGACAAGAAGAAGGAATCAACTTCGATGAATCATTTGCACCAGTCGCCAGACTTGAAGCCATCCGAATCTTTCTTGCATATGCTGCCTTTAAAGACTTCAAAGTATATCAGATGGACGTTAAGAGCGCTTTTCTTAATGGAAAGCTTCAGGAAGAAGTCTACATTGAGCAACCACCTGGATTTCAGGACCATTTGCATCCCAATCATGTGTATCTACTGAATAAAGCAGTGTATGGTCTGAAACAAGCTCCAAGAGCCTGGTATGACACTCTATCTCAATTTCTGGTGAACCATGATTTTCAGATCGGCTCAGTAGATAAAACTCTCTTTAAATTTATTAAGGGGGAACATACCCTATTAGTTCAGATTTACGTTGATGACATAATCTTTGGGTCAACTAACCCCAAATTGTGCGAGAAATTTTCTAAGTTAATGCAGGGACAGTTTGAGATGAGCATGATGGGAGAACTTTCATTCTTTCTGGGTCTCCAAGTAAAACAGCTCAACAATGGTATTTTCATCAATCAGACCAAGTATACCAAAGAGCTCCTCAAGAGATTTGGAATGGAAACATGCTCAACTGCATCAACTCCTATGAGTCCAACAATCAAGTTAGACAAAGATGAAGGGGGAACAGCAGTTGAAGTAACCATGTATAGAGGACTAATCGGATCGTTATTGTATCTTATAGCGAGCCGGCCTGATATTATGTTCTCAGTCTGTATGTGTGCCAGATTTCAGTCAGAACCAAAGCAATCACATTTTATTGCTGCCAAGCGTATTCTGAAATACTTAAAAGGCTCAGAACGCTGGTCTTTGGTACTCCAAAGATTCGAACTTCAGCTTGATCGGATATTCCGACGCAGACTACGCTGGGTGTAAGATTGATCGTAAAAGCACCAGTGGAACATGTCAATTTCTAGGTGAAAGATTGATCTCTTGGTTCAGTAAAAAGCAGACATCGATTGCCACATCTACAGCTGAAGCAGAGTATCTCGCCGCTGGAAGCTGTTGCGCTCAAATGCTCTGGATTCAACACCAGCTGAAAGACTATGGCATCCAAGCTGTTGACTCTCCGATATTTTGCGACAACACAAGTGCAATCGCTATAACGTATAATCCAGTTTTGCACTCTCGAACAAAGCACATTGATATACGCCATCATTTTATTCGAGATCATGTTGGCAAAAAGGAAATTCGGATCGAGCACATCTCAACAGAGCAGCAAGCAGCAGACATCTTCACCAAACCGCTCCCAGAGGCTAAGTTTAATTATTTTCGTCAAATTCTTGGTTTAATTGACTTATCTTAATAGTTTAGATGTTCTCTTACTTTCGCACTTAAAGATTTCTGTTGCCACAGATTGATAATACAATGTTCAGAAAGACACAGACCGGTCCGAACTTTCAGACCGATCTAGGTCAATCTGATGTTATCCCATGATCTGTTTGGTCAATACATCTTTTGTACAAAAACAGCCCGGACTGATCGCATTTTAACCGCCTTAACTATCTGTTATCCTGACCGTTTACTTTTGAATTTCTTTTCATCAGTCATCGAGATAAAGACACGTGTCTTCTCTCTCCTATTTAGCGGGCTGAACATTTCATTTTATTTCACTTTTTACAAATTACCGCTATCTGTTTTCTTACTCTCTCACTCTCCTAAATCTTCGAACTCGTTTATCTTCACTCCAATGGCTACCATCACTCATAACTCCCTCTCCGTTGAGTTTAATGATATTTACAGGGCAGAAGATGCAGAGATGGTGTCCATCTTCAGAGCTTTGGAATCATCTGGTTTAAGGAACTTTCTGGAGTGCGGCACCGTTGTTTATGAATCAGAAATCCGTGAACTATTCGCCAATGCCGTCTCCCAGAAGACATCTATATCCACTACTGTCAAGGGCAAATCCTTTGAGATATCGCCGATGACGCTGGCCAAGACCTTTGGCCTCCCCAATTCCGGACTGACAGAGTTTGGACAAATTCCTCAAGCGTCACTCTCAGCTCTTCAAGGAAAGATTTCTATTCTTGGCCATCGCTTGCAACCCTCGTTTAAGAAGAAGGAAATGCTCTTCCATTTCCAGGTGCTGTGCGAAATAGTGGGTAAGCCTATTTTGGGCAAGGCAGGAAGTTTTGACGCTGTAACCGCAGAGAAGTTCAGGGCTATGGCGGCTATTGTATCCGGACAGAAGATGAACTGGTCTGTCATTCTTTTTGGAGTTCTGCTAGAAACGGTGATTGCATCGAAACAAGCTGTATGCTTTGTTGTTCCTCTCAGCAAGCTACTGGAGTCTTTGGACATCGAGCTGTGAAAGCAGTCCGCTCTCAGCCCCTTTAAGATTCTAAACTCCAAAGGACTTGCATTGCTGAAGTCCAAGAGTGCTCCGCCTACTCCTGCTACTCTGGCTGCAGTCAAGATTGAGAAAGGCGAAGAACAAGCTATTGCGCGCAAACCTCGGGTCAAGCGAAAGCTGACCATCCAGACTGATTCTGAAGAAACTCAGTCTGCTCCCTCGCCACCAACCAAGCCAATTCCCAAAAAGCCAAGAACCCAGATTACCAAGCCCAGCCAAACATTACCCCTCAAAGCCTTACCCATATTGCCTCCAACTAAAGCCACCCCTGCACCCCAACCTTCCATCCAACCTTCACAAGCTTCAACCCTTGCACCCAAAGTCACCGTTAGACTTCCCTCTGCCATTCCCACGGTCAAAGGAATAGTTATCACTGAGTTGGGAGATTATACCCAATCAGGGATCAGTCCCCTTCCTCCACCGGTAAGGGAAAAGCCATTCTCTCCGAACCCCTCTCCTCTAAACCCAAATCTGCAGCGCAGACAGCCATCGACATCGCTATGGAGGATGTTGATGAGAAGGTGAAGGCACTCATTGTGGTCTTTGATGAATATGTCCAGTACCGGACTATCAACCACATTGAGTTATTCTTCGGTAAGTTGAGCAGACTGAAGAAGATGGAAGAGGAAGTTCTGAAAGGAACAGAGACTGATGATGTTCGTCTTGCCGTGCAGCGCAAAGAGCTATTTACGGCTATTCAAAGATTCAGACTGGCCACTCTGCTCCTAGATGCTAAGAAACAGAACTTCGATCCAAATGCTCCAACTGCCAGAGATGATGGGGTTGTTATTGCTCAACTCGAGATGGATGTTCATGCTCTTCACTTAGCTGTCTGTTTTCAACGACAGAAGCTCAGTGTATCCACTCCCACAACCAGCCCGGATCATCCCTCTGCAAGCAAGACTCTGGCAGAACCTTTCGTTGAGGTTATTCCTTCTGATGCAGCAGACCAGACAGCCGAGCAAGCAGCGGATGAGACTGCAGAGCAAGTACCAGAACAGACAGCAGAGCAGCCATTGCCTAATGCTCCGTCTGTGCCAGATGATGAACCATTGAATGTATTGTTGGACTCTCCAACAACCTCCATTCCTTTGGGGTCCTCAGCCTCCCGTTCACAAATCAGTCCGACCGACGCTCTTATGACAATTGACGCACCAGAGTTCGTCGATCCGGACTTGGTTGTGTCCACAGTTGTTGCCGCTCTACAAATTGAGGAGCCTTCCAGGCCCAGCACTCCTCCAGTCCAATCAGATGAAGATATGGCCTTCATTCAAGCATTTTCCTCGGATTTGGTCACCCTGATCCGATCCGAAAGTCATCACGCTGCCATATCGTCCATTGTACCTACTGCTGAGGACGATGAACAGGCTTTGTCCTCATCAGATCGCTCTCCCAGCCAACAATCTGATGCACCTCCATTTCTGGCAAGGACTCTTCAGCACCTCTCTGACAACTGCCTGTCACTCTCTCAACGCATTCTTGAAGTTCATCAAGGTCAGAGGCTTACAGCTTTGGACTTTGATTCATTCAAAGAGAAGATGACTGCCAGTATCGGAAGACTTCAGCGAGGCATAAACGATCTGTTTTCTCAACAAGCCTCTTATAAGAACAGTCTGAGAAAAGAGCAGATCGAACTAGCCACTGAAGTCAGAGCATCTGTTGCCAATTCCCTCCGCGCTCAAGACGTTCGTCTTGACGCTATCAGCGCGCAGCTAGCACAAGTTGTTGACTTTCTTCAAGAGATTGCTGCTGACAAAAAGGGGGAAAAGAAGAAAGACTTCAGGCCGCCTCCGTCTCAGTCTTCTATAAAATAAAATTTTCAGACTGTCTGTATTTAGGATTTTTGGTGATCAATAAAAATCCTCTTTCGATTAAGTCCGTGTTCATTTATTTTGAACTACAATATAAGGCATAATAATAAAAGGCTTAATCGATCCAACTTAATGATGTTCATTTATTTTGAACTACAATATAAGAGTAATCGATCCGAAAGTTTTCGCTTCAGAGTTCTCATCAGACTGGTTAAAAAGACTTAGAAGCTAGGTTTTGTCATCATCAAAAAGGGGGAATTTGTTAGTTCCGGATCTTATCGATGAGATTTTAAAGATGACAAAACATATCAGACCGGATCGAGAGAAATCAGACTGACCAGAACGATTGCCCAAAACAGATCAAGCTGATAAGATGACAAAGCATATCAGACCGGATCGAGGGTAATCAGACTGACCAGATCAATAGCTCAAAACAGAACAAGCTGATAAGGCATATTATATATCAGACCGGATCGATGGATTTCAGACTGACCAGATCGATGCTTCAGATCGATCTCAATCTTTATCAGATCAGGGCAGTCAAGGATACATAAAGAATGGCTCCTCAGTCCGAATCATTAACGGCTATTTATTGTAGCATTTAGTGTTGTAACTAATGCTACAAAGGACCAAATACTGAAGATTGCCATAAAAGGTAAGAAGACAAAGAGTAGCTTACCTGACAGTCGCCGAAAGTATGAACCAGAACGGCAAGTATCCTGAAGAAGAAGACTGAAGCCTACTCAGAGTTTAAGCAGAGTCAAAGTTGCACATTAAGGGAAATAATGTCGTTGGTACCTTCAACTATAAAAGGATGCAACAAAAGGAACTTACTGACTCTCGCTAATCAATTGAAAAACACACAAGAAAGCAAAAACAGCCCAAGCTTACAAGCTCAGAAGCTCTCGAGCTGAAATCATTCTTAAGCACGTTTACTTTGTAACATTTGATCATTTAGGATCACTGTGCGCATCTTGTGTTTTCTGTGTTGAAAAATAGAAGTGAGAAACTTATTGTAACTGTCAGACAAAGTGTGTCTGAGCAGATCGAGTGACTAGGAGTTTCAGATTGGTAGTGAGGTAAATCCAGTCTGAATCGGGTTTGTACAACAGGATTGTATAAATCAAAGTCTTCTAGTATAAACCTTCCTTAATTGGAAGAAGGGGAGACGGAAAAGGATTACACCACCTTCGAACTTCCAGAAACATATCATGTGTATCTTATTTCTGCACTTGTTCTTTCATACAAGCCATCGAGCCGTTCTTACATATACAAGAACAGACCGTTCCGCACTTATACTTTCAGTGGTCTGTTCTGTACAAGAATTGATTAAGAAACAGATTTCTTTCACTAATCCGAAAGAAATCACAAAGGATTAATTTTTAGAAGGAGTGTTCATTCACCCCCCCCCCCCCCCCCCTCTAAACACTCCGAACCGATCCTAACAATAAGGTAGAGACTTAATAATGTCAATTTTTGCTTTGTCTACCCTCCATACCTTTGGATGAGACCACATGACCCAAAACAATACCTTGTTCTACCATAAAGTGGCATTTTTCAGAATTTAGCACAAGGTTTGTTTCTATGCAACGCTTTAGGACAAGGGTGAGGTTAGTTAGACAAGCATTGAATGAGTTACCATAAACAGTAAAATCATCCATGAATACCTCTAATATGTGCTCAGTGTACTCTGAAAATATACTAACCATGCACCGTTGGAAAGTGGCTGGTGCGTTGCAAAGTCCGAAGGGCATGCGCCTATAAGCGAAGGTTCCAAAGGGGCATGTGAACGTAGTCTTTTCTTGATCTTTCGGAGCAATCGCAATCTGAAAATAACCGGAATATCCATCAAGAAAATAGTAATAAGAATGACATGCTAACCTTTCAAGCATTTGATCAATGAAGGGCAATGGAAAATGGTCCTTGCGGGTCACGGTGTTAAATTTGCGGTAGTCAATGCAAACTCTCCACCCATTCTGAATGCGGGTGGTCACTAATTCATCGTCTTTGTTCCTCACCACTGTAATGCCAGTCTTCTTTGGAACTACTTGGACAGGGCTGACCCACTGGCTATCAGAAATAGGGTATGTCATTCCAACTGCAAGAAGCTTTAAGATTTCTTCTTTCACTACTTCCATCATCGGTGGGTTGAGTTTCCTTTGCGGTTGGCGTGTAGGTTTTGATCCTTCTTCAAGTAGAATCCTATGCATGCATGTCGAGGGGCTTATTCCTTTGATGTCAGCAATGGTCCATCCTATCGCGGTCTTGTGCTCCTCTAGCACTTGAATGAGCTCCTTCTCTTGGCTATCTCCCAACTTGCTAGAGATTATTACCGGTAACGCGTTTCCTTCTCCAAGGAACACATACTTTAGGTGACTTGGTAATGGCTTCAATGCAATAGTGGGTGCCTGAGATACAGAAGGGAGAGGCCCAGAAGTAGGAATAGGCAATGACACAAACGAAATGTTACCTTGTATCTCGGGCGTGGTATCCAACGCAGTGATGTTATGTTCCACCTCATCTCCAAGTGGCAACTCTTCCTCGAAATGATTTAGAGGGGTGGTGAGGGCTATCTCCAATTCATCTTTTCCTGCAGTCTCAAACATGCCTTGTGACAAGTAATCAATAATATCGATAGAGTATACAGTATCATCATCATCACAAGGATATTTCATGGCATCATGTATATTGAATTTAACGACCTCACCATCAAATTCCATTGTGAGTGTGCCACTATAAACATCTATCTTAGTCTTTGATGTTTTCAAGAAGGGTCTCCCTAACAATATAGGGCTACTATTGTCACCCTTAGCCATATCAAGCACATAAAAATCGGCGGGAAATACCAACTCATTTACTTGCACTAAGACATCTTCTAAAATCCCTCTAGGATATGCATTAGATCTATCCGCTAGTTGGACAACTATCCTTGTTTCACTTAAAGGCCCTAGGTTTAAAGAAGCATAGATAGAGTATGGCATGACGTTTATCGATGCTCCTAAATCTAGCATAGCTTTTTCAAGACGTGTTGTACCAATTGTGCATGGGATAGTGAACATACCTGGGTCCTTGCACTTGGTAGGCATTTTCCTTTGAATGACCGCTGAGATGTTCTCCCCCAACTCAACTTTGCGGCATCCTTTCAGCTTTTGTTTCCTCTTGGCTGTGCACAACTCTTTTAAAAACTTTGCATAGCGGGGCACTTGCTTGATTGCATCCAACAGTGGAATGTTCAACTCACATTTTCGAAAGGTTTCATAGAGGTCCTTGATGTTTTCATTCCTCCTATCTTCTTGATACGCAAGAGGGAAAGGGGGTTCAATCTTATACTCATAAGTGAGAGGAGATTTACCTTTTTGTTCCTCCTTTTGTATAGAATCTTTCTCCATGGGCTCGATCTCTTTCTCCTCTTTATGTGTCTCGAGTTCTTTCCCACTCCTTAGTTTAATTGCACTTGCATTTTCCCTTGGATTCACGACTGGTTGTGATGGAGTCGGAACGGCTTGTTGTGGCCTTTGGAACGGTGGTCTATACGGTGGTGGTTGGTGTTGTATCTGTGGCTCAGCTTGATTCCCATATCTCAAATTTGGATGATCTCGCCATCCTGAGTTGTATGTGCTAGAATAGGGATCATACTTCCGTTGTGGATGTCCCGGAAATCCGCCCGCTGTATTTGTTTCCTCAATAGATGGTTCTTGAAGTGTGGGGCAAGCGTCAGTTGGATGATTCGGTAGTGCACAAATCCCACATACCTTAGCACTTTGTCCAATTCCAATTGCAAGTTGTTTCACGATACCTGTTAAGTCAATCAATTGTTGTTCGAGACTAGACGCATTTACCTCGCCTTGATTCCTAGGCTTATGGTCCGATCGAGCAGTCCCAAACTGTTGAGAGTTGGCTGCCATGTTCGCAATCAATTGTCTTGCCTCCGTGGGTGTCTTATCCACAAATTTTCCTCCACTTGCAGCGTCAACCAAGTTCCTGTCATTTGGCAAAAGTCGCTCATAAAAATATTGAATGAGTAAGTGCTCACTTATCTGATGTTGAGGGCAGCTTGCACAAAGCTTTTTGAAGCGCTCCCAATATTCATGCAGTGATTCCTCGTGGCGTTGTCTAATGCCATATATGTCTTTGCGGATATTCGTCGCCCTTGATGCAGGAAAGTATTTCTCCAAGAAGGTTCTTTTCAGCTTGTTCCATGTAGTGATGGATCCAGAAGGTAAATAGAAGAGCCAATCCTTAGCAGCGTCCTTCAAAGAGAACGGAAAAGCTCTAATTTGATTTGTTCCTCAGTTATGCCAGTTGGCTTCATTGTAGTGCATACTACATGGAATTCCATCAAATGCTTATGCGGATCCTCACCTGCAAGGCCATGAAAAGAAGGTAAAAGATGTATTAGGCCAGATTTTAATTCAAAATTTATATTAGTAGCAAGTGTAGGAAAGGTTATGCAGAGAGGTTGCTGATCCAAAGTAGGATTCGCTAATTGTCGTAAGCTTTGATTCTCCGCCATGATAGTCCTTTCCTCTTCTTCTTTTACTTGTCTTCGATTTTCTCTCCTTAGTTGGTGTAAAGTCCTTTCTATCTCGGGATCGTATTGATGTTCGTCCTCCTCTAATGAAAAATCGCATGCGTGCATGAACAAACAGGTAAAAAGCATGGGAAGAAGAATATCAATAAAAAAATTAACACAAATTAATAAAATTGCCTTCCCCGGCAACGGCGCCAAAATTTGGTAGCGTTTATCGCGTACGCCCAAATTATCCCTCTCAAGTTAATAACAGTAATAAATGTAGTAGCGTGAGTAGGGATCGATCCCACAAGGAAGGTTATATCTTTGTGTTAACTTATGCAAACGAAAATAAAAAGGGGTTTTTTGAAATCAATTGAATAATACTACTACTATGATGCAAAATTAAACTAGATGAATTAACTTATGAGAAAAGAGTGATTCTCGATTTTCGGTTAACTTTACAATTTGTGTTTACTATCTTGGTCATCGATCTTCACATACGATTCAATTCTCTTATGAATATTCATCATGGACGTTTAAATCCAATAATCAAAGTCCTATCTCACCTTAAGTTTAGTTAAGTAGCCCAAGCGTTCTAGTTTAACCATTATCAAACAATCAATCAAAATACAAGCTGTTGGAATCGAAGAGGGGGGGTGAATGAGATTCCTTGGCTACTTTAGCGTTTTAAAATGAGTTTGTAAAAATAAAATATTTTGCGCTTGCGGAAGCCTTTAGTCAATCGATAAATGCAAAGAATAAAATAAATAAATGCGTAAAGGAAATAAAGCAATAAATAACAAAAGGATTTGTTATAGAAGTTCGGCGATGAATCGCCTACGTCTCCTCTTCCCGGTTAGATAACCTCCAACCGAGGTTCCACTAGAACAATAGATCTTGGCCTTGAGGGCTCCAAGTTAGCCACACAACAACTCTTCCCGAGTTACAACGCTCTTCCCGAACACACTACTCTTCCCGAGTACACAACGCTCTTCCCGAGCACAATACCCTTCACGAGTATACAAAGCTCTTCCCGAGC